>CM054941.1:786-328634 GCA_029168755.2 Tillandsia fasciculata
CATGTTTGGATTCCAGTCCAAGCACGCCCAATTCCGGTTCAATACCGGTCCAAATCCGGTCCGATCCTGGTTAAATTTGAACCAAATTCTTTTATTTTCGATTTTAAACATTTAAAATTATTTATACAACAAATTATAATTTATAATTTAAAAAATTTTGAGTCACGTGAAATTCTAAATAAAATAAAAAATTATACAAAAATAAACTACAAATATAAATAAAAATTACGTTTGATGAATAAAATGATTAAAAAAGATATATCAAATAAACAAGTGTTTAAAATCAATAGCAAGTTCAAAAAAAATATAATAATAATTTTTTTTCATAAAATTTAAATATAATTTACATTTATTTTAATAATCCAATTTAATATCCAAAATTATATTTAGCTCATAATTTAAACTCAAATTTTAATTTAAAAATTATAAATTTAATTTAAAATTATATAAATAATTTAAGATATGATTTCATATATTTAAATTAGATATAATTTCGTATAACTTTTTAATTACATATTAATTGTTTTTTTTTTTTTTTCCGTATGATCCAAAGGTAAGAAATCGTTTTAAAAATAAATGTATCGGCATTTGAATTCCCATTCAATTAAAAAATTAAAATTTAATTTTTCTCGAATTTAAACATTTTTAAAAATTTTTAATTCAAATTTATTATTCAAAAAATATATTAAATGAATGATATACAGTAAACTAATTTTGACGGGCCTAAATGGGTCCGATTCATGGCAGGCCGATAGCAGCAATATCCCACTCCAAGTTCGGCCCGTTTCGATCCCGGCTCCCTCCAGTATCTGCTCGGACCGAGATTCCTTCATGTTTCGATTCCGGTCCAAGTACGGCCCAATTCCGGTTCAATACCGGTCCAAAGCCGGTCCGATTCCGGTTCCGGGTGAAAATCGAACAAAATTCTTTTATTTTGGATTTTAAACATTTTAAATTATTTTTTATATACAACAAATTATAATTTATAATTTAAAAGCTTTTGAGTCACGTGAAATTCTATAAAAAAAATAAAAATATATACAAAAATAAAATACAAAAAGAAATTAAAATTATGTTTGATGAATAAGTAGATTTAAAAATAGATATGTCAAATGGACAATTGTTTATATTCAAATAATAAATTCAAAATCAAATTTATATCATAATTTCTATTCAATAATTTAAATATAGTTCATAATTTAATTTTAATCAACTTTAATTAAATTTTGTTAATTGTTAATTCAAATTTAATATCCCAAACTATATTTAGCTCACAATTTAAACTAAAATTTTAAATTAAAAAGTATAAATTTTAGTTTAAATTATAAATAATAATTAAGATATGATTTTATGTTTTTTAAATTTGATATAATTTCATATATTTTTTAATTACATATTAATTATTTTTTTATTTTCCACTAATTCGAATGAATTCAAAATGTAAGTATGCATTTTTAAAATAAATATATCAAAATTTGAATTTCTATTCGATAACAAAATTTCAATTTAAATTTCGTATAATTTAAATATTTTTAAAATTTTTTAATTCAAATTTATTATGTAAAAAAAAAAAAAAAAAAAAGATTCTTGGTTAATATATAGTAAACTATATTATCACGGGCCTAAATGGGTTCGATTCCTGTCCGGCCCGATAGCTGCAAAATCTCCATCCCGGTTTGGCCCGCTACAATCCCTGCTCGTACCGAGACTCCTTCTTGGTTTGATCCTTGTCCAATTCCAGTCCAAATCCGGCCCGATATTCGTCCAAATCAGGTCCAATACCGGTTTAAATTGAACCAAATTCTTTTATTTTGGTTTTTTAGATTTTTCACTTATTTATATACAAAAAAATAAAATTTATAATTTGAAAACACGTAAAATTCTAAATAAAATAAAAAATTATACAAAAATAAAATACAAAAATAATTAAAAATTATGTTTGATGAATAAGTTGATTTAAAAATAGATATATCAAATCGACAATTGTTTAGATTTAAATATTAAATTCGAAATTAAATTTATATATTAATTTTTTATCCATAAATTTAAATATAGTTTATAATTTAAATTTAATCCGCTTTAATTAAAATTCGTTATAGTTTTAAAAAAATGCATGATATACAGTAAACTAATTTTCAAAGGCCTAAATGGGTCCGATTCCTGGCAGGCCCGATAGCACCAAGATCCCACTCCCAGTTTGGCCCGCTTCGATCCCGGCCTCCTCCAATATCTGCTCGGACTGAGATTCCTTCATGTTTCGATTCCGGTCCAAGTACGGCCCAATTCCAGTTCAATACCGGTCCAAATCCGGTCCGATTCCGATCCAAATCCGGTCGGACCCCGGTTAAAATCGAACCAAATTCTTTTATTTTTAATTTTAAATATTTTAAATTATTTATATACACCAAATTATAATTTATAATTTTAAAGAAATTCTAAAAAAATATAATTTAAATTAAATTTATATTTTTTAAATAAAAATTCGAGTTTAAATTATGAGCTAAATATAGTTTTGGATATTAAATTTGAATTAACAATTAACAAATTTTGATTAAAGTGGTTTGAAATTAAATTTGAAATTATATTTAAATTTATGTATAAAAATTAAAATAAAAATTTAGTTTTCAGCTTGCTATTTGATTTTAAACACATGTTGTTTTGATATATCTATTTTTAAATCATTTTATTCATCAAATATATATACAAAAATAAAATAAAAAAATAATAATAAAATTATGTTTCATGAATAAGTATATTTAAAAATAGATGTGTCAAATCGACAATTATTTAGATTCAAATGATAAATTCAAATCAAATTTATATCATAATTTATATTCAAAAATTAGAATATAGTTTATAATTTAATTTTAATACACTTTAATTAAAATTGCTTTTTCAGAATTTTCACTTATTTACATACGAAAAAATAAAATTTATAATTTGAAAACTTTTGAGTCACGAAAAATTCTAAATAAAATAAAAAATTATACAAAAATAAAATACTAAAATAATTAAAAATTATGTTTGATGAATAACTTGATTTAAAAACACATATGTCAAATTGACAATTATTTAGATTTAAATAAAAAATTTGAAATTAAAATTTTGTTTCAATTTTTATCCATAAATTTAAATATAGTTTATAATTTAAATTTAATCCACTTTAATTAAATATCGTTTTTAATGTAAATATTTCAAAATTTGAATTTTTATCCGGTTAAAAAATTAAAATTAGAATCTCCTATAATTTAAATATTTTTAAAAATTTTTAATTCAAATTTGTTATGTAGAAAAAAAATAAACAATATATAGTAAACTACATTTTCACGCTCCTAAGTGGGTTCCAATTACTGCTTGGCCCGATAGCTGCAAGATCCCCATCCCGGTTTGGCCCGCTCCAATCCCTGCTCGGACCGAGACTCCTTCATGATTCGATTCCGGTCCAATTTCTGCCCGGCCCGATAAATGATTCTTGGTTGATATATAGCAAACTACATTTTCTCGGGCCTAAATGGGTCCAATTCGTTACCGGCCGGATATCGGTCCATTACAGGTCCAAATCAGGTCCAATCCCTGTTTACATTGAACCGAATTCTTTTATTTTGGGTTTTCAAAATTTTCACTTATTTATATACAAAAAGTTAAAATTTATAATTTGAAAAATTTTGAGGCACGTAAAATTCTAAATAAAATAAAAAATCATACAAAAGTAAAATACTAAAATAATTAAAAATTATGCTTGTTGAATAAGTTGATTTAAAAATAGATATGTCAAATCGACAATTGTTTAGATTTAAATATTAAATTTGAAATTAAATTTATATTTTAATTTTTATCCATAAATTTAAATATAGTTTATAATTTAAATTTAATCCGTTTTAATTAAAATTTGTTAATTGTTAACTCAAATTTAATATCTCAAACTATATTTAGCTCACAATTTAACCTAAAATTATAATTTAAAAATTATATAAATAAATTATGATATATTTTATATATTTTTAAATTAGATATAAATTCATCTATTTTTTTAAAATACATATTAAACACTTTTATTTTTTGTTTTATAAAATTTTATATTTAAAAATATAAAAGAATTCAATTTTTTTTTCTAACTGTTACTAAAAAAAAATTTATGGTTAAAAATAATCAAAATTTTAAAATTTTAATTATTTATATCCAAAAATTTAAAATTCACTATCAAAAAAAATAAAATAAAAAAAGAATTACAAGTGTTTAAAAATTACAAAAATAATAATATAATAATATATATAATATATATTAATATATATATATATAAATATACAAAAATAAACTACAAATAAAAAAAAAAAAAAAAAGTACGTTTGATGAATAAAATGATTTAAAAATAGATATATCAAAACAACAAGTGTTTAAAATCAAATAGCAAGCTCAAAACTAAATTTTTATTTTAATTTTTATTTATAAATTTAAATATAATTTCAAATTTAATTTTAAACCACTTTAATCAAAATTTGTTAATTGTTAATTCAAATTTAATATCCAAAACTATATTTAGCTCATAATTTAAACTCAAATTTTAATTTAAAAAATATAAATTTAATTTAAATTATATAAATAATTTAAGATATAATTTTATATATTTTAATTAGATATAATTTCGTATAACTTTTTAATTACGTATTAAATTTTTTTTTTATTTTCCGTATGAATCCAAGGTAAGAAATCGTTTTTAAAATAAATGTATCGAAATTTAAATTCCCATTGAATTAAAAAGTTAAATTTTAATTTTTCTCAAATTTAAAAATTTTTACATTCTTTTAATTCAAATTTATTATCCAAAAAAAAAATAAATAAATGAATAATATACAGTAAACTAATTTTCACGGGCCTAAATGGGCGCGATTCCTGGCAGGCCCTATTTCTGGTCCAGCGTATGTAGTCAACACCTACCAAAATTTTTGCGTATCTTGTCCCAATTTTACCCGATAACCCAATAATACAAAAACAGCCCAAATTATCGGATCCGATAACAACTCCTTCACCCGAAACGGTTCGTCTCGGCTCGTTGTGCGTCGGCCCGGCCCGAATATATTGGATAGGCTTACTTCGGCCTGGCTTAGCTGGGCCAGGCCTTTGAAGGCTCGGCCTTGCTTTTTTGAGCTGGGCTAGGCGTTACGGGCTTTGTACATACAATCAGCTATTGTTTAGTAAATTATAAAACTAATTTTCACGGGCTTTGTACATACAACAAATAGACCAATTTTAATAAATTATAAAATTAATAAAATAAATAAATAAAATTCAGGTTCCAAATATAAAATGATTTAAAAATAGACGAATCAAATAGCTTTAGTTTCAAATAATAGATTCAAAATTAAAATTAAATTTTTAGTTTGTTTCATAGATTTTAAATCTAAATTCAAACTTTAATATAAATTTTAAAAAAAACTCAGATTTTCAAAGCGTGGATGTACCATGCTAGAATAATTTGTATGTTTTGTAACATATATAAATAAATATTTATGATACTAATAGATAAAATTAATAAAACAAATAAATAAAATTCAGGTTTCAAATATAAAATGATTTAAAAATAGAAATATCAAGTCAGCTATTGTTTAGTTTCAAATAATAGATTAAAAATTAAAATTAAATTTTAAGTTTGATTCATAAATTTTAAATCTAAATTCAAACTTTAATATAAAATTTTAAATAAACTCAGATTTTCAAAGTGTGGATGTACCATGCTAGAATAATTTGTATCTTTTGTAACATATATAAATAAATATTTATGATACTAATAGATAAAATTGAGATACTATTTAAAAATTCACCTAAAAAGAAAAAATATTTAATGATATAGAAATTTATGAATTTTATCTTATACAATTTAAATTTAAATTATATAATATTTTATTAAAGTTATGAATTAAAAATTTTATTATTAAATAATTAAAATTAAAATTTATGATTTTTTTAATTAAAGTTAAAATTTGTGTTTAAATTATGAATTAAATTTTATTTTGAACATCAAATTTGAATTAAAAAATTTAAAATTAATAAATCAGAAGAAAATTAAATTTTAATTTTCGAATTAAATGCAAATTAAAATTTTGATACATTTATTTTAAAACACATACTTAAATTTTAAATTTATTTAAATTCAAAAAATATATAAAAATATTTAATATATATCAGCAATCATATAAATTTAAATATACATATTTTGTAACGAAATTTAGGCTGGTAATTCAATTTAGTATTTTTTATTTTAAGTAAGTTGGCTCCGGTAATGAACTTTGAGCCTTTGGCAGAGTAAGTGGGCCCCCATCTCCTCACTCCCAAGGACTTAATGAAGCCCATAAATATTTTTTTTATGGGAATTCACGTATCAAAATTTTGAGGTCAGGAATACCGGGAGGTGACCGTAGCGATTATTAGTAGAGATTCAAACGGGCCCAGTACGTCCCGGCCCGGCCTATTCCGAACGGACGGGCAGGGCTGGGCCCACAGATTTAGCCTTGTACGCCCGACCCGTAATGGGATTGGGCAGAATTAGTGTGCTCCCTTCTCCCAACTTCTAAGGGCCCGAGAGAGCCCATATTCAATAAAATTTTAAAATCAAATAAAATTTAAATTAAAGTTAAACATATGTATTTATAATTAAATTAAAATATAAATATTGGTTGTGGTTAATAAAAAGTTAATATAACATCTTATAGATAGAAGTGAGATAACTTTTAAATATTCTTTCATTTTTAGTTTTTTTTAAAAACATAAATAAATTCTTCATGATTTTTTGAATAAATGTGATTCATATTTTTTTTATTTTTAATTGATTTCAAAATTCAAATAACAATTAACTAAGCAGGAGTTAACCAAATAACAATAGGACTAATGTAGTGAGTATGGTCACCCCCAGTGAGGTTACCCGCATGCAACACCGTCCCATCTGTAGCAAAATATATGTTTTTCTAGGAATTGGCATAAAAAAATGTGAGGTAACAAATATGGGGAGGTGACCGTACTCTGTTATATCTTATTCAAAATTAGTAAATTCAAAATTAAAATTATATCTTAATTTTTATTCATAAATATAAATATAGTTTATAATTTAATTTTCATCTGCTTGAATAAAAATTCGTTAATTATTAATTCAAAATTAATATGCAAAACTATATTTAGATCGCAATTTAAACTAAAATTTAAATTTAAAATTGAAAATTTTAAATTTAAATTATATAAATAAAATAAGATATGATTTCATCTATTTTTAAATTAGATATAATTTCATCTATTTTTTTTAAATACGTATTAGTTATTCTGTTATTTTCATCGGATGAATCCAAAATGTATGTATGCGTTTTTAAAATAAATGTTTCGAAATTTGAATTCCTATTCAATTAAAAAAATAGAATTTAATTTTCCTACAATTTGAATATTTTTTTAATTTCAATACAATTAAAACTCAAATTTTAATTTAAAAATTATAAATTTTATTTTAAATTATATAAATATATTAAGATTTGTTTTATATATTTTTAAATTAGATATAAATAAACTGTTTTAATTTAAAAAATTAAATTTTAATTTCCCTAAGATTTAAATATTTTATAAAATTTTTAAATCAAATTTATCGTCAATAAAAAAATTAAACGATTCTTGATTGATGTACAGTAAATTACATTTTTAATTCAAGTTTCATAATTTAAATATTCAAATTCCAAATTTTATATTTCACGTTCCAAAATTTAAATTTTAAATATTAAATTTAAAATACCAATGTTTTAAATTTTAAAATTTAAATTAAGATATTAAAATTGAAATAGAAAAATTGAAATCATTTTTTAAATTTTAATTTGAAAATTTAAGTAGAGATTTAAAAATTAAAATTAAAATTTTAAAATTTTCGATTTTCAATTTTAAATTTAATTTTAAATAAAATTATAAAATTCTAATTTTTTCTTCTAAATTTAAATTTTATATTTGAATTTTTAAATTTCAGATTTTTATTTTTTTAAATTTATATTTGAATATTCAAATTGTGAAACTTTTCTTTTTAGGTGATGTCGGAATTAGTAACTCTCGTCGGTTTGGGAAAGTTTATTCGAATTACTTTTTTTTTTTTTTTTATAGCTTATGTCCATGTCATATTAAGTTGAAAATATATATTTTATAAGATAAAATTTAAAAATTTTAGATTTCAAATCGCAAATTGTAAATGTCAAAATTCAAAATTTTCTATTCTAAATTTCGAATATCACATAAATTATAAAATTTGAAAATTTAAAATTTAAGATAAAACTAAAATTTGAAAATTTTAATATTTAAATTTAAAAATTCAGAAGTTCAAATTTAAAGGTTTCAACTTTTAGATTTTTAAAGATGCAGATTTTTTTTGCGGGCCGAAATCGACTGGACCGTTCTGGGCCCGTTTAGGCCCGGAGTACAATTTAACATTTATATGAGTATGGTCACCCCCAGGTGAGCTCACCTTCCTTCATTATGTCCCTCAATTCCCATTAAAATATTTATTTTGTGGGTTGTTTGCTAAAATAATTTGAGGTCACCATTACCAGAAGGTGACCGTACCGTGCAAGTTAAAGGGCTTTGGTGGAATGAGTGGGCTTCCTTTTCACGGACCCGCCTCGATTACGGCCCGCTCCGATCCCGCCTCGGGCCGAATTTCATTCATGGTTCAATTCCGGTCCAAACTCGGCCCGGTTCCGGTCCAATCCCGGTCCAATTCCGGTCCAAATCCGGTCCAACCCCGGTTCGGCCCGTTCCGAGCCCGGCCTAGTATTTTTTATTTTTGGTTTTAAAAATTTTTATATTTAAAAACATAAAATAATTTAATTTTTATATTTATGTTTAGATTCAAATAGTAAATTCAAAATTAAAATTATATCTTAATTTTTATTCATAAATATAAATATAGTTTATAATTTAATTTTCATCTGCTTGAATAAAAATTCGTTAATTATTAATTCAAAATTAATATGCAAAACTATATTTAGATCGCAATTTAAACTAAAATTTAAATTTAAAATTGAAAATTTTAAATTTAAATTATATAAATAAAATAAGATATGATTTCATCTATTTAAAATTAGATATAATTTCATTTATTTTTTTTAAATACGTATTAGTTATTCTGTTATTTTCATCGGATGAATCCAAAATGTATGTATGCGTTTTTAAATAAATGTTTCAAAATTTGAATTCCTATTCAATTAAAAAATAGAATTTAATTTTCCTACAATTTGAATATTTTTTTATTTCAATACAATTAAAACTCAAATTTTAATTTAAAAATTATAAATTTTATTTTAAATTATATAAATATATTAAGATTTGTTTTATATATTTTTAAATTAGATATAAATAAACTGTTTTAATTAAAAAAAAATAAATTTTAATTTCCCTACAATTTAAATATTTTATAAAATTTTTAAATCAAATTTATCGTCCATAAAAAAATTAAACGATTCTTGATTGATGTACAGTAAATTACATTTTTAATTCAAGTTTCATAATTTAAATATTCAAATTCCAAATTTTATATTTCACGTTCCAAAATTTAAATTTTAAATATTAAATTTAAAATACCAATGTTTTAAATTTTAAAATTTAAATTAAGATATTAAAATTGAAATAGAAAAATTGAATTCATTTTTTAAATTTTAATTTGAAAATTTAAGTAAAGATTTAAAAATTAAAATTAAAATTTTAAAATTTTCAATTTTCAATTTTCAATTTAATTTTAAATAAAATTATAAAATTCTAATTTTTTCTTCTAAATTTAAATTTTATATTTGAATTTTTAAATTTCAGATTTTTATTTTTTTAAATTTATATTTGAATATTCAAATTGTGAAACTTTTCTTTTTAGGTGATGTCGGAATTAGTAACTCTCGTCGGTTTGGGAAAGTTTTATTCGAATTACTTTTTTTTTTTTTTTTTTATAGCTTATGTCCATGTCATATTAAGTTGAAAATATATATTTATAAGATAAAATTTAAAAATTTTAGATTTCAAATCGCAAATTGTAAATGTCAAAATTCAAAATTTTCTATTCTAAATTTCGAATATCACATAAATTATAAAATTTGAAAATTTAAAATTTAAGATAAAACTAAAATTTGAAAATTTTAATATTTAAATTTAAAAATTCAGAAGTTCAAATTTAAAGGTTTCAACTTTTAGATTTTTAAAGATGCAGATTTTTTTTGCGGGCCGGAATCGACTGGCCGTTTAGGCCCGGAGTACAATTTAGCATTTATATGAGTATGGTCACCCCCAGGTGAGCTCACCTCCTTCATTATGTCCCTCGATTCCCATTAAAATATTTATTTTGTGGGTTGTTTGCTAAAATAATTTGAGGTCACCATTACCAGAAGGTGACCGTACCGTGCAAGTTAAAGGGCTTTGGTGGAATGAGTGGGCTTCCTTTTCACGGACCCGCCTCGATTACGGCCCGCTCCGATCCCGCTTCGGGCCGAATTTCATTCATGGTTCAATTCCGGTCCAAACTCGGCCCGGTTCCGGTCCAATCCCGGTCCAAATCCGGTCCAACCCCGGTTCGGCCCGTTCCGAGCCCGGCCTAGTATGTTTTTATTTTTGGTTTTAAAAATTTTTATATTTAAAAACATAAAATAATTTAATTTTTATATTTATGTTTAGATTCAAATAGTAAATTCAAAATTAAAATTATATCTTAATTTTTATTCATAAATATAAATATAGTTTATAATTTAATTTTCATCTGCTTGAATAAAAATTCGTTAATTATTAATTCAAAATTAATATGCAAAACTATATTTAGATCGCAATTTAAACTAAAATTTTAATTTAAAATTGAAAATTTTAAATTTAAATTATATAAATAAAATAAGATATGATTTCATCTATTTTTAAATTAGATATAATTTCATCTATTTTTTTTAAATACGTATTAGTTATTCTGTTATTTTCATCGGATGAATCCAAAATGTATGTATGCGTTTTTAAAATAAATGTTTCGAAATTTGAATTCCTATTCAATTAAAAAAATAGAATTTAATTTTCCTACAATTTGAATATTTTTTTAATTTCAATACAATTAAAACTCAAATTTTAATTTAAAAATTATAAATTTTATTTTAAATTATATAAATATATTAAGATTTGTTTTATATATTTTTAAATTAGATATAAATAAACTATTTTAATTTAAAAAATTAAATTTTAATTTCCCTACGATTTAAATATTTTATAAAATTTTTAAATCAAATTTATCGTCCATCAAAAAATTAAACGATTCTTGATTGATGTACAGTAAATTACATTTTTAACTCAAGTTTCATAATTTAAATATTCAAATTCCAAATTTTATATTTCACGTTCCAAAATTTAAATTTTAAATATTAAATTTAAAATACCAATGTTTTAAATTTTAAAATTTAAATTAAGATATTAAAATTGAAATAGAAAAATTGAATTCATTTTTTAAATTTTAATTTGAAAATTTAAGTAAAGATTTAAAAATTAAAATTAAAATTTTAAAATTTTCAATTTTCAATTTTCAATTTAATTTTAAATAAAATTATAAAATTCTAATTTTTTCTTCTAAATTTAAATTTTATATTTGAATTTTTAAATTTCAGATTTTTATTTTTTTAAATTTATATTTGAATATTCAAATTGTGAAACTTTTCTTTTTAGGTGATGTCGGAATTAGTAACTCTCGTCGGTTTGGGAAAGTTTTATTCGAATTACTTTTTTTTTTTTTTATAGCTTATGTCCATGTCATATTAAGTTGAAAATATATATTTTATAAGATAAAATTTAAAAATTTTAGATTTCAAATCGCAAATTGTAAATGTCAAAATTCAAAATTTTCTATTCTAAATTTCGAATATCACATAAATTATAAAATTTGAAAATTTAAAATTTAAGATAAAACTAAAATTTGAAAATTTTAATATTTAAATTTAAAAATTCAGAAGTTCAAATTTAAAGGTTTCAACTTTTAGATTTTTAAAGATGCAGATTTTTTTGCGGGCCGGAATCGACTGGACCGTTCTGGGCCCGTTTAGGCCCGGAGTACAATTTAACATTTATATGAGTATGGTCACCCCCAGGTGAGCTCACCTTCCTTCATTATGTCCCTCAATTCCCATTAAAATTAAAATATTTATTTTGTGGGTTGTTTGCTAAAATAATTTGAGGTCACCATTACCAGAAGGTGACCGTACCGTGCAAGTTAAAGGGCTTTGGTGGAATGAGTGGGCTTCCTTTTCACGGACCCGCCTCGATTACGGCCCGCTCCGATCCCGCCTCGGGCCGAATTTCATTCATGGTTCAATTCCGGTCCAAACTCGGCCCGGTTCCGGTCCAATCCCGGTCCAAATCCGGTCCAACCCCGGTTCGGCCCGTTCCGAGCCCGGCCTAGTATGTTTTTATTTTTGGTTTTAAAAATTTTTATATTTAAAAACATAAAATAATTTAATTTTTATATTTATGTTTAGATTCAAATAGTAAATTCAAAATTAAAATTATATCTTAATTTTTATTCATAAATATAAATATAGTTTATAATTTAATTTTCATCTGCTTGAATAAAAATTCGTTAATTATTAATTGAAAATTAATATGCAAAACTATATTTAGATCGCAATTTAAACTAAAATTTTAATTTAAAATTAAAAATTTTAAATTTAAATTATATAAATAAAATAAGATATGATTTCATCTATTTTTAAATTAGATATAATTTCATCTATTTTTTTTTAAATACGTATTAGTTATTCTGTTATTTTCATCGGATGAATCCAAAATGTATGTATGCGTTTTTAAAATAAATGTTTCGAAATTTGAATTCCTATTCAATTAAAAAAATAGAATTTAATTTTCCTACAATTTGAATATTTTTCTAATTTCAATACAATTAAAACTCAAATTTTAATTTAAAAATTATAAATTTTATTTTAAATTATATAAATATATTAAGATTTGTTTTATATATTTTTAAATTAGATATAAATAAACTATTTTAATTAAAAAATAAATTTAATTTCCCTACGATTTAAATATTTTATAAAATTTTTAAATCAAATTTATCGTCCATAAAAAAATTAAACGATTCTTGATTGATGTACAGTAAATTACATTTTTAATTTAAGTTTCATAATTTAAATATTCAAAATCCAAATTTTATATTTCACGTTCCAAAATTTAAATTTTAAATATTAAATTTAAAATACCAATGTTTTAAATTTTAAAATTTAAATTAAGATATTAAAATTGAAATAGAAAAATTAAATTCATTTTTAAATTTTAATTTGAAAATTTAAGTAAAGATTTAAAAATTAAAATTAAAATTTTAAAATTTTCAATTTTCAATTTCAAATTTAATTTTAAATAAAATTATAAAATTCTAATTTTTTTTCTAAATTTAAATTTTTATTTGAATTTTTAAATTTCAGATTTTTATTTTTTAAATTTATATTTGAATATTCAAATTGTGAAACTTTTCTTTTTAGGTGATGTCGGAATTAGTAACTCTCGTCGGTTTGGGAAAGTTTTATTCGAATTACTTTTTTTTTTTTATAGCTTATGTCCATGTCATATTAAGTTGAAAATATATATTTTATAAGATAAAATTTAAAAATTTTAGATTTCAAATCGCAAATTGTAAATGTCAAAATTCAAAATTTTCTATTCTAAATTTCGAATATCACATAAATTATAAAATTTGAAAATTTAAAATTTAAGATAAAACTAAAATTTGAAAATTTAATATTTAAATTTAAAAATTCAGAAGTTCAAATTTAAAGGTTTCAACTTTTAGATTTTTAAAGATGCAGATTTTTTTTGCGGGCCGGAATCGACTGGACCGTTCTGGGCCCGTTTAGGCCCGGAGTACAATTTAACATTTATATGAGTATGGTCACCCCCAGGTGAGCTCACCTTCCTTCATTATGTCCCTCAATTCCCATTAAAATATTTATTTTGTGGGTTGTTTGCTAAAATAATTTGAGGTCACCATTACCAGAAGGTGACCGTACCGTGCAAGTTAAAGGGCTTTGGTGGAATGAGTGGGCTTCCTTTTCACGGACCCGCCTCGATTACGGCCCGCTCCGATCCCGCCTCGGGCCGAATTTCATTCATGGTTCAATTCCGGTCCAAACTCGGCCCGGTTCCGGTCCAATCCCGGTCCAATTCCGGTCCAAATCCGGTCCAACCCCGGTTCGGCCCGTTCCGAGCCCGGCCTAGTATGTTTTTATTTTTGGTTTTAAAAATTTTTATATTTAAAAACATAAAATAATTTAATTTTTATATTTATGTTTAGATTCAAATAGTAAATTCAAAATTAAAATTATATTTTAATTTTTATTCATAAATATAAATATAGTTTATAATTTAATTTTATCTGCTTGAATAAAAATTCGTTAATTATTAATTCAAAATTAATATGCAAAACTATATTTAGATCGCAATTTAAACTAAAATTTTAATTTAAAATTGAAAATTTTAAATTTAAATTATATAAATAAAATAAGATATGATTTCATCTATTTTTAAATTAGATATAATTTCATCTATTTTTTTAGATACGTATTAGTTATTCTGTTATTTTCATCGGATGAATCCAAATGTATGTATGCGTTTTTAAAATAAATGTTTCAAAATTTGAATTCCTATTCAATTAAAAAATAGAATTTAATTTTCCTACAATTTGAATATTTTTTAATTTCAATACAATTAAAACTCAAATTTTAATTTAAAAATTATAAATTTTATTTTAAATTATATAAATATATTAAGATTTGTTTTATATATTTTTAAATTAGATATAAATAAACTGTTTTAATTAAAAAAATAAATTTTAATTTCCCTACAATCTAAATATTTTATAAAATTTTTAAATCAATTTATCGTCCATAAAAAAATCAAACGATTCTTGATTGATGTACAGTAAATTACATTTTTAATTCAAGTTTCATAATTTAAATATTCAAATTCCAAATTTTATATTTCACGTTCCAAAAATTTAAATTTTAAAATACCAATGTTTTAAATTTTAAAATTTAAATTAAGATATTAAAATTGAAATAGAAAAATTAAATTCATTTTTAAAATTTTAATTTGAAAATTTAAGTAAAGATTTAAAAATTAAAATTAAAATTTTAAATTTTTCAATTTCAATTTTAAATTTAATTTTAAATAAAATTATAAAATTCTAATTTTTTTTCTAAATTTAAATTTTATATTTGAATTTTTAAATTTCAGATTTTTATTTTTTAAAATTTATATTTGAATATTCAAATTGTGAAACTTTTCTTTTTAGGTATGTCGGAATTAGTAACTCTCGTCGGTTTGGGAAAGTTTTATTCGAATTACTTTTTTTTTTTATAGCTTATGTCCATGTCATATTAAGTTGAAAATATATATTTTATAAGATAAAATTTAAAAATTTTAGATTTCAAATCGCAAATTGTAAATGTCAAAATTCAAATTTTCTATTCTAAATTTCGAATATCACATAAATTATAAAATTTGAAAATTTAAAATTTAAGATAAAACTAAAATTTGAAAATTTTAATATTTAAATTTAAAAATTCAGAAGTTCAAATTTAAAGGTTTCAACTTTTAGATTTTTAAAGATGCAGATTTTTTTTTGCGGGCCGGAATCGACTGGACCGTTCTGGGCCCGTTTAGGCCCGGAGTACAATTTAACATTTATATAAGTATGGTCACCCCCAGATGAGCTCACCTTCCTTCATTATGTCCCTGAATTCCCATTAAAATATTTATTTTGTGGGTTGTTTGCTAAAATAATTTGAGGTCACCATTACCGGAATGTGACCGTACCGTGCAAGTTAAAGGACTTTGGTGGAATGAGTGGGCTTCCTTTTCACGGACCCGCCTCGATTACGGCCCGCTCCGATCCCGCCTCGGGCCGAATTTCATTCATGGTTCAATTCCGGTCCAAACTCGGCCCGGTGCCGGTCCAATCCCGGTCCAATTCCGGTCCAAATCCGGTCCAACCCCGGTTCGGCCCGTTCTGAGCCCGGCCTAGTATGTTTTTATTTTTGGTTTTAAAATTTTTTATATTTAAAAACATAAAATAATTTAATTTTTATATTTATGTTTAGATTCAAATAGTAAATTCAAAATTAAAATTATATCTTAATTTTTATTCATAAATATAAATATAGTTTATAATTTAATTTTCATCTGCTTGAATAAAAATTCGTTAATTATTAATTCAAAATTAATATGCAAAACTATATTTAGATCGCAATTTAAAATAAAATTTAAATTTAAAATTGAAAATTTTAAATTTAAATTATATAAATAAAATAAGATATGATTTCATCTATTTTTAAATTAGATATAATTTCATCTATTTTTTTTAAATACGTATTAGTTATTCTGTTATTTTCATCGGATGAATCCAAAATGTATGTATGCGTTTTTAAAATAAATGTTTCAAATTTGAATTCCTATTCAATTAAAAAATAGAATTTAATTTTCCTACAATTTGAATATTTTTCTAATTTCAATACAATTAAAACTCAAATTTTAATTTAAAAATTATAAATTTTATTTTAAATTATATAAATATATTAAGATTTGTTTTATATATTTTTAAATTAGATATAAATAAACTATTTTAATTTAAAAAATTAAATTTTAATTTCCCTACGATTTAAATATTTTATAAAATTTTTAAATCAAATTTATCGTCCATCAAAAAATTAAACGATTCTTGATTGATGTACAGTAAATTACATTTTTAACTCAAGTTTCATAATTTAAATATTCAAATTTCAAATTTTATATTTCACGTTCCAAAATTTAAATTTTAAATATTAAATTTAAAATACCAATGTTTTAAATTTTAAAATTTAAATTAAGATATTAAAATTGAAATAGAAAAATTGAATTCAATTTTTAAATTTTAATTTGAAAATTTAAGTAAAGATTTAAAAATTAAAATTAAAATTTTAAAATTTTCAATTTTCAATTTTCAATTTAATTTTAAATAAAATTATAAAATTCTAATTTTTTTTCTAAATTTAAATTTTATATTTGAATTTTTAATTTCAGATTTTTATTTTTTTAAATTTATATTTGAATATTCAAATTGTGAAACTTTTCTTTTTAGGTGATGTCGGAATTAGTAACTCTCGTTGGTTTGGGAAAGTTTTATTCGAATTACTTTTTTTTTTTTTATAGCTTATGTCCATGTCATATTAAGTTGAAAATATATATTTTATAAGATAAAATTTAAAAATTTTAGATTTCAAATCGCAAATTGTAAATGTCAAAATTCAAAATTTTCTATTCTAAATTTTGAATATCACATAAATTATAAAATTTGAAAATTTAAAATTTAAGATAAAACTAAAATTTGAAAATTTTAATATTTAAATTTAAAAATTCAGAAGTTCAAATTTAAAGGTTTCAACTTTTAGATTTTTAAAGATGCAGATTTTTTTTGCGGGCCGGAATCGACTGGACCGTTCTGGGCCCGTTTAGGCCCGGAGTACAATTTAACATTTATATGAGTATGGTCACCCCCAGGTGAGCTCACCTTCCTTCATTATGTCCCTCAATTCCCATTAAAATATTTATTTTGTGGGTTGTTTGCTAAAATAATTTGAGGTCACCATTTCCAGAAGGTGACCGTACCGTGCAAGTTAAAGGGCTTTGGTGGAATGAGTGGGCTTCCTTTTCACGGACCCGCCTCGATTACGGCCCGCTCCGATCCCGCCTCGGGCCGAATTTCATTCATGGTTCAATTCCGGTCCAAACTCGGCCCGGTTCCGGTCCAATCCCGGTCCAATTCCGGTCCAAATCCGGTCCAACCCCGGTTCGGCCCGTTCCCAGCCCGGCCTAGTATGTTTTTATTTTTGGTTTTAAAAATTTTTATATTTAAAAACATAAAATAATTTAATTTTTATATTTATGTTTAGATTCAAATAGTAAATTCAAAATTAAAATTATATCTTAATTTTTATTCATAAATATAAATATAGTTTATAATTTAATTTTCATCTGCTTGAATAAAAATTCGTTAATTATTAATTCAAAATTAATATGCAAAACTATATTTAGATCGCAATGTAAACTAAAATTTTAATTTAAAATTAAAAATTTTAAATTTAAATTATATAAATAAAATAAGATATGATTTCATCTATTTTTAAATTAGATATAATTTCATCTATTTTTTTTAAATACGTATTAGTTATTCTGTTATTTTAATCGGATGAATCCAAAATATATGTATGCGTTTTTAAAATAAATGTTTCAAAATTTGAATTCCTATTCAATTAAAAAAATAGAATTTAATTTTCCTACAATTTGAATATTTTTTAATTTCAATACAATTAAAACTCTAATTTTAATTTAAAAATTATAATTTTTATTTTAAATTATATAAATATATTAAGATTTGTTTTATATATTTTTAAATTAGATATAAATAAACTGTTTTAATTAAACAAATACATTTTAATTTCCCTACAATTTAAATATTTTATAAAATTTTTAAATCAAATTTATCGTCCATAAAAAAATAAAACGATTCTTGATTGATGTACAGTAAATTACATTTTTAATTCAAGTTTCATAATTTAAATATTCAAATTCCAAATTTTATATTTCACGTTCCAAAATTTAAATTTAAAATACCAATGTTTTAAATTTTAAAATTTAAATTAAGATATTAAAATTGAAATAGAAAAATTAAATTCATTTTTTAAATTTTAATTTGAAAATTTAAGTAAAGATTTAAAAATTAAAATTAAAATTTTAAATTTTTAAATTTTCAATTTCAAATTTAATTTTAAATAAAATTATAAAATTCGAATTTTTTTTCTAAATTTAAATTTTATGTTTGAATTTTTAAATTTCAGATTTTTATTTTTTAAAATTTATATTTGAATATTCAAATTGTGAAACTTTTCTTTTTAGGTAATGTCGGAATTAGTAACTCTTGTCGGTTTGGGAAAGTTTTATTGGAATTACTTTTTTTTTTTTATAGCTTATGTCCATGTCATATTAAGTTGAAAATATATATTTTATAAGATAAAATTTAAAAATTTTAGATTTCAAATCGCAAATTGTAAATGTCAAAATTTTAAATTTTCTATTCTAAATTTCGAATATCACATAAATTATAAAATTTGAAAATTTAAAATTTAAGATAAAACTAAAATTTGAAAATTTTAATATTTAAATTTAAAAATTCAGAAGTTCAAATTTAAAGGTTTCAACTTTTAGATTTTTAAAGATGCAGATTTTTTTTTGCGGGCCGGAATCGACTGGACCGTTCTGGGCCCGTTTAGGCCCGGAGTACAATTTAACATTTATATAAGTATGGTCACCCCCAGGTGAGCTCACCTTCCTTCATTATGTCCCTCAATTCCCATTAAAATATTTATTTTGTGGGTTGTTTGCTAAAATAATTTGAGGTCACCATTAGCAAGTTAAAGGACTTTGGTGGAATGAGTGGGCTTCCTTTTCACGGACCCGCCTCGATTACGGCCCGCTCCGATCCCGCGTCGGGCCGAATTTCATTCATGGTTCAATTCCGGTCCAAACTCGGCCCGGTTCCGGTCCAATCCCGGTTCAATTCCGGTCCAAATCCGGTCCAACCCCGGTTCGGCCCGTTCCGAGCCCGGCCTGGTATGTTTTTATTTTTGGTTTTAAAAAGTTTTATATTTAAAAACATAAAATAATTTAATTTTTATATTTATGTTTAGATTCAAATAGTAAATTCAAAATTAAAATTATACTTTAATTTTTATTCATAAATATAAATATAGTTTATAATTTAATTTTCATCTACTTGAATAAAAATTTGTTAATTATTAATTCAAAATTAATATGCAAAACTATATTTAGATCGCAATTTAAACTAAAATTTTAATTCAAAATTGAAAATTTTAAATTTAAATTATATAAATAAAATAAGATATGATTTCATCTATTTTTAAATTAGATATAATTTTAAAAATTTTAAAATTATTATTTTTTAACCATAAAAGCTTTTTTAATAGTTAATCTTTTGTATTTTTAAATATAATTTTTTTTTTAAACGTAAAAAAAAAACACTACGACCGGCCCGGACCGGTACGGCCCGTTCTAGGATAAGGGTCAATATTCTCGGCTCGGCCTGGATCGATCGGCTCGGACCGAATCATAAGGGTCCATATTCTCGGCTCGGCCCGGATCGATCAGCTCGGACCAGATTCGGCCCGGTCCGGCCCGGCCCTCAATTGACAAGTAGTTGATTGAGTATGGTCACCAACCAGGAATCTCACCTCCCTTTACAAAGTCGAACGATTGGTGAAAATTAATTTTTTTGTGGGTCGTGGCCTAAAATATTTGCGGTGACAATTACTGGGAGGTGAGCGTACCTCGCGCGCATATATGTATATATATATGAAAATTTTTAGGCCTATAAATTTCTAAATAGAATACAAATGTTTTTTTAAAAAATATTTTAAAATAAATTAGTTTTGAAAAATATACCGATTTAACAATAGACCCATCAAATTAGCAATTGTTTAAATTCTTATTAAATTTAAATTTTATGTTTGATTTATCAATTTAAATAAAAATTTTAGATGAAATAAAAATTTATAATCAAATAAAAATATAATTATATTGAAATGAAATGAATATTTAAAATTGAATTCAAATTTGATTATTTGTTGCGATCAATATAGAGTTTAAATTTTAAATTTTAAATTTGATTATTTGTCCAAACTAAAATTTTAAAATTTTAAATTTTATATTTAAATATTTAAATTGTAAAATTTTTCTGTAAGTAATGTCGGCATTAGTAACATTCGTTAATAGCTCCGAATGGAAAAGGATTTATTTGCAGTTATGCATTTTTTTTTTTTTTTTTCTTTCCTATACTTTGTTTATGTCCGTATCATTTTAAATTAATATATATATTTTTTAAAATAAAATTTATAAATTGTAAAATATCTAAATTTTCAATTTCAAATCTCATGCCAGGCCGAGTGGCGCGGAAATAACAATTATTATGCCATCACTATTCAGCTAGCAGACAATATCCAGCTTAACTTATAATATATGGGCAGATTCCAACTTGTTTGAGCACCCATAGCATTGGGTTGTCAAATATACAAAGATTAAATGTCGAGATTGAATTTTTCCATGAGAATGCTGGGCCAAGGAAATCTGTAAGAATTATATATTCCTATTAATTAGATCAACGAGGTCCACTCAATTTACCTATATAGTTTAGGACTTCAAAATGCAGAATTTATTTTCTTCAACAATTTTCTTCAAGGGATAATTGCCTGTGTACCCATGAAATATGAAAAAATATCTGATTTACCCCTCTTATTTTTTTCTTTCCAATATACCCCTCATACGTTCCACCGTTATTAAAAATACCCCTACCGTTTCCTTTTGTTAAGTTAACTAGGGTTAAACTAGAGTTAAATAATAATCGAAGTTGAAAACTATCAGATATACCTATTTTGCCCCGGTTTAGGGTTTAGGGTTTAGAATTTTTTAGGGTTTTAGGGTTTAGGGTTTAGGGTTTAGGGTTCTAGGGTTTAGGGTTTTAGGGTTTAGAGTTTAGGGTTTTTTAGGGTTTTAGGGTTTAGGGTTTAGGATTTTAGGGTTTAGGGTTTTAGGGTTTAGGGGTTTAGGGTTTTAGGGTTTAGGGTTTACAGTATATTTGAAAGGGCAAAATAGTAATTACACACAGATAACGGCAGTTTCAAACGGTACACTAACAGAGTTTAACTTCAGGGGTATTTTGGAAAGAAGTTGGAACGTAAGAAGGGTAGTTTTAATATTAGCCTTCTAAGAGGGGTAAATCTGAAAACAGAAAAATTTTTAGGGGTACGTAGGAAATTGCCCCTTTCTTCAATTGATGACACTGACAAATCAATTCAATGAAGTTTAATAGTTACTAACTCTAATTCAATAGATTTTAATAGTATTATTTGAATTTAGCATCACTCAATGGACATGCATCAAAGAATCAATCAAGTTTATTATTTCCTTCCTGTAAATGGCTAATGTACAGATAATAACAGAAGAGCTTGAGAGTAAATTGAGCAGTACATTATTTTGGCCAAACTCTGAGATTCAGCTTTGGGCCTTCAGCAGAGAGAATTCTATACCGCCAAAGCTAGAAGCAGAACCACAATACAAGAGGCAAAAGTAATCAAGTAGGGAGGAACCCATCCTTGAGCTAGCATGTCCTGTAATATAGCACCAGAAATAAAAACATCAGACGATGGATTGTATAACAATCAAAGTGAACTGTTTCATAATTGACAAAAATACAGCCGGTAGACAACCAGGCAAATAGCAGCAAGGTTTCAACTATCAGTTTAAATTCCAGTTTTGACCAGGCTCATTATTTCAGCTCTGTTAGGTTCCATTTGGTCTTAGTTGCCTTCTGTTCTTTTGAACAAAAATTTTATATTGAAGAATGTAAAAGCAAATGACGGATTTGCTGGTTCATACATTTGTGTTTGACGGGCAACAAAAGGCAAAAACTTAGCAACAACCTTTTTTTTTCGCTGTTTCCTTTTTTTCGAAGATGCCAACAAGTACAATAGTATCTATCTGCCGGTGCATCCATCCCATTGAATTCACATTAAAGGAAAAGAAAAAAAAAGGAGGAAACAACTGTACCAAAAGAGCCCTTAGTTTCAACAGTTCCCAAATACTTTAAATGCTTTAGATCAACTTTAAGGGAGTGGATTGCCGATTTAGATGGTCTAAGATCAAAAATGAAGTTGAAGCACAAATGTATACGTACATCCATAATCATAGTAGCACTAGCAAACCTTTTACACCATTTTAACAAATTGTATAGTATTCTAGGCTGCTACTACCAAAAGAATAATCAACTACCACATTCTTGTCTACTCTAAAACAGAGAAACACAAGAAGAAACAGCCTAAATGAGTCATATATGAATGGTCAAATGATCAGTATTAGCTATTGTAGGCCAACACTTTCTCCTTTTCTTTCTTCTGCTGTCAAAGTATTGTAGAATGAGAAACAAGCTATGCAAATACAAGCTAAAAGAATAATGTACCGTCCAGGATTATAACCAGCGGGTAAGAAACACGGGATAACAATAATGTAACCAAGTCCCGTCAGCAATATTCCAAACTTTCACTGTCCCGACGTCCTAAGGAACCATTCTCTACGGCATGGCTAAAAACATCGGACAAGGGCGTGACACAATGACATGATTCAATATGACAGCCTTAAAGAAGAAAAGTAGGATCTTAAATGGCAAGCATATGGCAGAAAAATACAGTTGAAATTGAATAATTTCAGCAGTATTCAGAAACTTACTACTCAGAATGAATGTCAGGATTTCATAATTTAGCACCCATATAATTAAATAACATTTCTATTATAAAAAATGTTGAGAAACCAAAGAAAAACTTTAGCGTTTGGAGCTCTTTGATATCAGCAGTACCTGGGAGGTAACAATTCCTACTCAAAGCCTTGGTTCACATTGTCGTAAATTTAATCCTACAACAGTAGGTTATAAACTAAATCACGGAGTGTAATGGCCAAGAAATTTAGGAAACAAAAGACACGAAAGGCCTCTACTTCTAGTTTATCTAGCTTTACAACGCCAATCCTACTTTCATTAAAATGACCATTCTGATCTGTTATCTTGAAGCTAGCTAGTGTAGAAATTCTTGATTACACTCCACTACAGTGTGAAAATTGCCATTGATGTATGCTTCTCTTATTGTGCCATTTGACACTATATATAGGTAATAGCATGCATCAACCTCAATGCCTAGCTATGCTGTATTGACTGTTAATCTGCATATAATTTGAACAAAGGCAGGAAATACAAAATAATAAATACGAAAACATGAAATAAGAGATCCGTTGATTCCCGCAACCAAGTGTTGCTATTTAGCAATCAATTAGACATGCCAACATTTAAAGGCTCAAGTAACAATACATCAATTGTTCACTCACATGCTTTCAAGGAAATCAGGTAAGTAACACTGCATACTGAAATAGAGTAGGCTTCTGGCGTTTCCAAGACAGAATAGATACTATTTCCAAATGTGCTCAAGACTACAAAAGCTCTACAGTATCTATGTTGTCAATTATATCTGTCTAATATAAGGCAAAGGAAATTTGTGTGCAGAGCTCGTAACTACACAAAAGCAATCCAAGGACCAAACTTTGTGCATGGATATAACTAATGCATATATAGACATATAGGTGCATGCTCATGAAAAGGGTTTAAACTGGCCTTAGAATGTTCAGCTAACTCACAAAACTCATGTTTACATCCACAATCTGTTTTGCTTGCTATTGCAAAGGTAGGCTATATATGTTCAAACCACAAGAAATATTGCTAATTACTAATACTACCATACTACGCCATAACAATTCAGTGCACATGTTACGTAATCAAACACATCAGACATCAAACTATAGATGACAAATGTCTTCATCTAGCACTGCTTATTAACTTTCATGTACTAGGCTTTCAGAATAAGTTTTAACCTTAAAATGTTTATGAATTAACAATCTTAACTAATATACTGAATTCAAGGTCAAACATAATAGAAAATGTTGAACTAAGTTATGTAAGCTTAATTCCTGATCCAAATCTCACATGAGCAAGACTAAAGTCGTTTTTTAAAAGCAAGTGTGAGATGAAGGACTACAAAGAAGAAATTATAGGCTCAAATGCAGCAAAACTATGTAGTGCATACAAGTTTCAATGATCGATGATAACGAAGGGTGTGGGAAAAATTGAATACCCTTATATAGAAGAGAGAGGCAGATGCAGCTGAGGGCTTCAAACCAGTGAAGCCAATATCATAAGCAATGCTCCCATCAGCCTTGAACAGTCCAAAGTGCCTCTCAGATGCTGGCCCAGGTTTTAAATTTTCATTAAACAAAGCGAAGACATATGCCTCAACCACTATCTTTGGCCTGAGTGGAGTCCCTTTCTTTTTGAAAAGCCGCTTACGCAGGTTGTAATTATAAGTCCTAGCATTTTGAACCGTAGCTCCAGCTTCATCTTCATCCCCATCAGAAGCCCAACCTGTCTCAGAAACCCGGACCTCCATCTTCTCATAGCCAGCAGCTTCAAGAGCAGCATAAGCTGCATCAATCTGAGCATCAAACATGTTGTCGTAATGCAGATTGGTCTTTTCATCGTAAATTCCAGAGTTTGGCTGGAAAAGTGCATAATTAATATCAATATGCTCTGGATCACTTTTATAAGCTAAAAATGGATACGCATTGATATAGAAATGGGCACCAGTATGTGACAAGAAATCCAGAATTGGCTTCATATAGACGAGTACATCTTCCTTAAAAGTACATGATGATGGAGGGTATGAATTGGCGAAAACAGCCTCAGAATGAGGTGTTGAAACCTCAATAATGTTTGTTAATTGGAGTCTCTTGAGAGCATCATATACATTTTTAATAGCTCCTAACAAAGCTTCTGCCAATTCCTGATCTGGCCCTCCCAACACTTCATTCCCCATTGCAATCCCTCGTATACGTGTCCCTGGGAGAAACGGCTGCACGTTTTCCTTAAGCCAGTCCATCGCCCTCTCCTCATTCACACTCATGTCTTTCAGATACTCGTTACCAATGGACACAACCAGCTCAAGACCAGAACCTTTGAATGCATTAAGAACACTGTGATCAGCATCAAAGATTTTGACATTCTTTATTTTTGCTGCTCTCAGAAGTGTGACCACACTTTCTGGAGGAGGAATGTTGTCGGCTATCCTGCCATAATTAATCCCATAAGTTCCAGTAAATGCCTGTACTCTCAGAGGGCCTGCACAACAAGAAACATAAAAAAGTCCAAACAACACAATTGATTAACAAGGGTAGATCATCCAAATGTATTAGTATTCAAGGAGGTGCATTTGCATATAATTCTAGTGAGCTCACGTTTTAACCTCAATTCAATAGAGAACAGAAAACAATACAATTAACACGTGTTAGCTCCACGAGCTATCCCTCAGGAGATGTGAAGGACAGATTACACAATGAATGTTTCCATACTAATTTGATATTATCGATATAATTGAATACCCAGTTTCTGCATTTCAACATAGCTCGAACTAGAGTTCAGGTATGCATCAAGAGATTCTTCGAATGAAAGGCTTGCCTGAGGATTAGAGTGATAGGCATTAAGAAGGGAAAGAAAAGTGCAGAGAAAAATCACCCCAACCAAAGCATAGGAAATCATATACCAACTTGATCTACGGCAAGCGTGACTAGAGCAGCCATACAACCAGATGGAGATTTTCACATGGAGGAAAATCTTGGCAGAAGCATTCTGGTTGGAGGAGACGAGCATAGAGGCAACATCCCAGCCTAGGTATTCACGTTGGAAATCCTTAATAATCATCTGGACTCGAAAGCAAGCCATTAAAGCCTAGCTTGAGAGAGCGTTATCTAAACGCAGTGGTTTAATTAATGCTTTCGGGGCCGAAGATTCAAAGAGGTTCTCTCCTCTGATTATTGGCACCGGCCGAAAGAAGTTGTAGAATGCGTTCAAACATATTTTGGACCTCGTAATGTATAAAACCGGGTGCATTTGGACAATGCACTCCTTATTCGGTGCTAGTGGGGTAAAGACAAGCAGTTATGCAAGTAGCCGATACCTATACAGCAGAACAGAGCACATCACAGAATCACAGCTAGGCAGCTGGAAATTTTATGACTGATTGACTATACGAGGGAAGAGCCCCCATCCCCATGTGGAGCCAGTTGTGATCGATTAGGAGTACAAAATTGATTGGAGGGGGTACAGGGAGCGTACGCAATACATACCGGGGAAGGGAAAGGCACGGAGGCAGCAAACGCTATAGAGGAGGAGCAGCCGAGTCGCGGCGTAGTTGAATGCCGGATCTCTTCTTCTCATATTCTTATATTATTGTTATTGCTCTTACTATTCTTTGCCTTGGATGGTGGGATGGGCGGCAGCGGAGGAGCAGGAAAAGGACGATAAGGGGAAGGCCGGGGGATAAGAGGGCAGAGGTGGTAGGAAGGGGTTTTGCTTGAGGACAGGGGCAAGCCAATGCCATAGGCCAGCAGATACTTAGCCTCCACCCGAATCTCACTTGGAGTGCGCGTTCACCACGCTCCCCTCGAGAGGAGGGAAAGCCAATTCAGCCGGAGTTGTTGAAGGAGAGGACGTCTAAAGAGCGAAGAATAATCGTAACCGATGAGATGGAGGATAGAATAAAAGCGCGAATCGATTCCTCCTCCGCCGCCGCTCACTTTCTTCCTTCCTTCCTTCCTTCCTTCCTTCCTTCCCTTGCCAGAAGAGCAAACCAAGAACCCTGCCACCTGCACCTGGTTCGGTTGAGTGCCCCACTCGCAGGGGCAACGTTTGACCATTCTGATGCCGGGAGGCTCCTCCTCTTCCATCCAAACACGGACTCGCAAGTCGCACCTCTCTCTCTCTCTCTCTGCCTCTCCCATTTTCGCTTTTGACTTCGCTGCCTCTCTTTCTTAGTAACTTACCTTCGGAAGACACCGGACCGAAGGAAGAGGAGTACGTAGCGGCCCTCTCGTGTTGCCGTCCCTGGCCCTCACACCGACTTGTAAACATTCCTTATTATTATTATTATTATCGGGGACTGACCAAAACGAGAGCAAGGACACGGGGCTGGGGCTGGGGCGGAAGAGGAACAGAAGGGCCCTCTCCTCCCGAGTCCCGAGGAGTTCCCGGTCTGTTCCGTTCTCTTCGGGCGGCAGAAAAGCCCAGCCCTTAAACCAACTGCGGCCTGCGGATCACCCCAGCGAGATGTCACGGGCTTGAAGGTTTTGACTCGTGAAAAATCGTGGGGCATCGACCTTTCTCCTTCAAGATGGGCCTCAAAGACTAAACACAATAAAAAGAAGAGAGAGAGAGGAATAAAGTTTTGCAAAAACTATTTTTTTTATTATTTAGAAGTAAAAATTATAAAATGCACACACTCTCTTCTACTTGGTCTTAGCCAACACCACTATTTATAGATTATATGAACTCACCAACTAAGCCTACATTAAAGATACACACTAATGTCTACATTAAACACCCACTAAGCCCACTATAATTTTGTGAATGGTTCATTACTCTTGATATCCATTGACAGTTTTGAAGACATTGATGGTAGCGTTTGTAAATCTTTTTATCTCCCACCAAAGGTGTTGGATTTGGGTCTATTGATAGCTTTGCTTTATTTAGCGAAATTGAGCTGGAGACATAGGTTGGATTTTTTTAGGTCCTTGACATTCTCCCCTACCTAACGCGCAAATGTCCTCGTCGTGCGCCAAGTCAATCCCGGTCCACGTAGCTTTGATTGTAGTATGTCGTGCCTTCGCACCTGCGCAGCTACGAGTCTTGCTATCACAATCCGTATTCGTTTCCGCACCTGCTCCCAGTTCTTTGCCCCTCTGAGCATAAACACCAACTAGCTTGCTATGCAAAAAAAATTGTCGTTGAGTCCAAGCCGTCGAGTGTGCTTGTCCTCTACGACATACACATGCATGCCGCCAAGCTGTGGGACGCTCCCTAGTCCCTCGAGCTCTATCTTGGCTTTGTGCTTGACAGAGCGACACACTCCTTGATTGGTTGTAAGACAATCCAGTATCTCTTGAAACTTGACAATCTCGCTTTTGTTCAGGTCCTTCTCCTCAAGGCCCACATAATATACAATCCCCTCGCACTTCACCTCCTCGTAAAGTTGCAGGGTCATCAAGGTTTGGTCCCTCGTCGACTCCACCCGACACATTAGAACTATATAGGGGGTTGACTCATCTATGAAGCTCAATACCCACAAAATATGGCATCGGTATCGCCTTTAACGAAGTTAAGAAGTCCATCCCTAAGATTACTCCAAAGTCGTCGAGCGGTCCAATAATGAGATTGGCCATGCCCCTCCATGGGCCGATGGCTATCTCCACGTCCTTTGCAACTGCTACGATTAGTTGTGTCTCGGAGTTGATAATCTTGATGCCACTCACATCCTTCTCGAGTTTGAGACCCAACTGTTTGGCCTCCGTCTCTGCGACGAAGTTGTGAGTCATACCAGTGTCAATCATTGCCCGTGTGGCCCTCCCATTGAGGGTCACATCGAGGAACATCAGCTCCTTCCTATAGAGCTTGTCATCGCTTGGCTCCCCACGAACTACGTTGACGAGCCTTAGTACGCCCATCCTCGGCAATTCCACCTCATTCTTGCCCTCATCGGCTTGGATAACAGCAACTTGTTTTTTCTTTATTTTGTTTCGGTTTGGGCGGTCCCGCATCCAATAGTTCTCGCCGTACACATATCACATAATCTTTGTAGGCGGCGGAGTAGGATTCTGCTTGTACCCATTCGCATCCCCTGGATTGCGGTGCTCTTCCTCACCTTTGGTCTCGCTCGCTTTCGGTGGTTTACCATGATCACCCTTGGTCCGCGCATATTCGAGCAATTTCTCCGCCAAAACTATCACGGAGTTCAGATCCTTGACACCTCTGCCCATGAGCTTCTTGTTCGCCTATATTTGAAGTTTGTCTAGGAAAAATAATAACCAATCCTCATCGGGCATGCTGGTGATCGCCAACATTAGCTTGGAGTATTCCTGAACGTATTCTCCTTGAATGTTCCTATGTGTTTTAGCCGTCAAAATTGCCCAAGATATTTGATGCGCTCTAGGTAGAATTACGCCTTGAGCTCGCGCACAAAGTCCTATATTTTCAATTGGCAGTGGCCCTTCTTGGCTTCTGTCGATAGCCAACGCCATCACAACATAGCGTTACTAGTGAGGTATATCGATGCAACATGAATTTTTTTCTCCTCCACGTCTAGCCGCAACGCCTTGTATAGTGCTCTATGTGTCATAGAAAATTGTCAATCTTTTTTTCATTCTGTGCGCCCTTGAAGTGTGGAGGCTCAGGGACAAAAACCTTCAGAGTGTACTCCCTCTGCTATAATTAACCTACTCTATACTGTCATAGACTCATAGTGAGATGAACACATCATCTATTATTAATTATTATTATCATTATGAAATTAATAAATAAATTATTATTTCTAGACTTCACGGTGAATTTAACTATAAAGCTTTCACACATTTAAATTCAAAATTTAAAAAATATTTTATTTTATTTGTTATTTATTATAAGGGACGACTGCATATATCATATGTCAACAAGAAGTTTCCAAATTGTTACCTTACTACTGATGCCAAATTTATAATATTTGTTTAAAATAATAATAATATAATATAATTAAAATTAGTATTATTTTTTATGTAAGAGAATAGAAGAGAAAGATAAGTACAACAAGGGGTGTTTGGAAAGCAATACCCTTGCACAAAGTTTAAAGAGGTACTTGAGGGGGCATATCGTCGGAGTTGAAAGCAGATGGTTCCATTCTCACCGCAGAAGACTACGCAGGTGCAAGTGGGTGGGGGCTTATATAATATCCCACCCACCTCTTCTAGAGGTAAATTAACCTTATTTATAATAATGCTAGCTTGAATTTCGAGCTGGTGCAAATATGGAATAAAATTTGGTGACAATAAAATACTTATTAACTAGCTTTACACTCTCATAAGCATATGGAACCTAATGTGGTAGAATAGATCATCTTGGTAACCACTTACCAGGTGGCCAGGTTAACAGCCCTGAACAAGGAGTTTATGCAAACTAAAGTAACGTAGAATAAATACTCCCGGCTCTCTCATCAATCGTAAAAATATTACAAGCATCCTAATGTTCCCTCTCTTAATTAAGAACAGTGATTTATCCTATTAAGTTAGTTAACAGTTTTTAATCCCCATGTCAAATAAAGAATAGTATAAGATATTTGTATTGTAAAATAAGTGTAAAAAATATTAATAGTAATTTCATAAATATTTGGTGAATAATTTTGTAATTTACATTCTAAATATTCAAATGGAGAATACAAGAGCAATAACAATAGAAATAAAATTATATGAACACAATGATTTTACTTGACTCGGCTATACTCGCATCCATGTGATAACAAGTAAAGAAATTTTTACTATAAAATTATAAAGATTATAAGAAAAATACAAATAAAAGAGATATCATCTTTCTTAAAAAATAAAAAGAAACTTCAACAATCTCTAACTCTATCTAAATGACGCAAATCACACCTCACTAGATAGATCTTGCTTTTTACTTGATAGAACCACTTTTCTCTCCCTTCTTTCTCTCTCTATGTTTTTCTTAATATTCTAATCATTCTTACTTTAGTCTTTAAAATAGAAAGTTATTAAATATGAATATTTGGATCAAAAAATTATTATCCAAAAATTTATAAGTAAGAATTCCAAGTATATAATTAGAAAATATAAAAAATAGAAGATTTAACTTCACCAAATTATATAACTCAAATAACAAGATCCAATATAATTACATCAACGGTTTGAAAGTCGGATAATAAAATTGAACTAGTTATTACATTAAAATATGATAAACAAAATAACTTATTCGGTACACTTAGTAAATATAAATATACTAGTGAATGAATCCGTACTTGGCAGCGAGTAAAAACTACAAAAATAATTAATAATAAAAAATTTTCAAATATTTTTTTATATACCTCATCGACCACTTCCTTTATTATTAATGGTGGGAATAGATTTGATGACAGACTATAGTGATGGTGACAATAGTTTCTTCCACCATGGTGGAGAGGGGAGGTGTGTGCACATTAGTGAGAGAAAGGAAAGAAAAAGTGTCATCGTAAATTAATTTGAGATAGAAATGTGAGGATTGTAGATGACAGTAGAATTATTTGAATACATTAATTAAAAATTTAGTAGGAAAAAAGAAAAGGATGATACATTAGTAAGAATGAAGTGAAAGGTGAAAGAAAAGTATCGAATTAATTAGAATTAAAAATTTGGTAGAAAAAAAAAATTATATTAATAAAGGTGAAAAAAAATTTACTACATGGCAACAAGTATTGAGAATTAATATAACTTAATAGATTTCTCAGGTCATTATTTGCCAAATTACCATGGTCCACTAAATATATATATATATATATATATATATATATATATATATATATATATATATAGAAAAGTTGGAAAAAATATAAAGAACTATCAAAAATATTTTTAAAATGAAAAATTTTATAGAAAATTTTTTCTTTAGAAAAAATGATAGCACACTATTTGTACCTATCTGTTTCGTTAACTTTTTAAAAATAAACTCAGCTAAATATCTAAAATAATTAAACTTTAAGTTTAAATTTCAGATACTGATCATCAAATTTTTAGTTAATTATGCAAATTACACTAGAAAATCTTTACAGCAAGTTAAGTTAACAAATCACATCATAAACACAAGCACTGTCATTTTATTATGATTTAAAATAGAGACCAATGCTGTCCAAACGAAAATAGAGAGAAATGAGAGACATTCACTTAAAACGAGCACAAATTCACAATATGTGAAAATCAAATCAAATTTGTATTTTTTAAGCTTCAATAACATTTGTCGGATTGTTAACGATAATTATTAATCTCTAAAATTCAAATTATTAAAAATATATAATAAATTTATTTAAAATATATGTGTAAATAAAAAAATTTAATAAATAAATATATAATTTATAAGGCAATTTCAAATGTATCTCTCAAAACTTATAAAATATTATGAACATTCCTTCAAAATTGCCAATATTATTTTTGCACCACATAAATTAATAAATTATATAAAAAAATACTGTCCATCACATTGATCAAGATTTTTAGACGAATTTACTCCTAATTATTTATAATCATAAATAATTGCACACTATCATGTACGCTAATAATTTTATTTTTCATCAAAAAAAAAAATCAAAATTTGTTTGTGATTCAATTTATGAATATATTTTTTTGTGTACTTAAGTTTATTAATTTTTTATCAATATTATATAGGTCTCAGGTTAATCACAATAAATAATTAATTAAAACTAAAAATATATTATATTTTTTTTGAATCAATTTTATTTTTTGTCTAAATTAATATAATTTTATATTTAGTGTAGTTTGTTGCAATTAAGTAATTTTAATTTTTTCTAAATTAACCAATTTTATTTATGAATAATTGTATTTATAATATTTTTAAATAAAATAATATTTAAGTTAATTAAAAAGGTATAAATAATAGATGATGGAAAAAAATAAAAAAATTTATTTTTATTTTTATTTTTATTTTTTAATAAATTTTTATTAATTTGGGTATTTATAATAGTTTTTTTTTAAAAAAAAATAGAAAAATATTTTTTGTGTTAATGTTTTTAATAGGTTGGAGGAAGGAATTTTAATAAGTGGGGGATAAGATTAACCCTTGTTGTTGCGCGGGAGAGTAAGGACGGAGAAGGCTGGTACGAGTGGGTGGGGGTGGGGGTGGGGGTGGGGGTTGGGGCCTTGGGGGTGGTGGGGTAGGGAACTTGGAGAAGTCAAGTGCCCTCAATTGACTGTCGTCTCTCTCATCAGCTCGCCACTACGGAAGTAAGAGAGGCAGTAAATGCTCGCTCATCCCCTATCCTCCCCTACGGCCCTACTTCCCTCTTGGCCTCTTGCTTCCTCTTTCTCTCTCCGTCTTTTTCCTCCCCACAGGTCCCAAGCCCTCTCACAGAATGCTACAAGTCGGATACGGGTGCTGCTCTTTCATTCATTACTTTCCTGCGGCCACCCCATCTTTCTCTCTCTACTCGCTGGCTCATTAGTCTCTGCACCGTACGAGAAGAGAAATTATAACTAGCAAGAAAACCACAAATACAACTGAAAAAAAAAAAAAAAAAAAAAAAAAAAAAAAAAAAAGAGGTTCTGGATCAGGTGAGCCCGTCCGGTCTTCTTCTTCCTCCTCCTCCTTTTCGCTTGTTTTGCCTTGGTTGAATTTCGAGCGAGTTCATCCCGCGTGTCGCGTTCACATCTCCGTTTGTAAGCGTAAAGTCCACCACTAGAAGCTTGCTAGTCGGACGGACCCGTCGTCGCTCTCTCTCTGTTGGGGACTTCCTTAAGGGCATAATGACAAACTCCTCCCAGTTCTTCCGATTAGACGGCTGACGCCGCCTTTTCGCTACGGTCCATGTGTTGTAACGTCGCATACATATTGCGACTGATTTCTTTCTTTCTTTTTTTTTTTTTTCTTTTCTTTTTCTTCTTCTTCTAAATATTTGGCTCGCTAGTTCAATCCTCCTGCTGCTGCTGCTTCTTCTTCTTGGTATCCGTTTTCGGTATCCGTTGAAAACAGGGGAGGAACCTTTCTGTTCGCCGCCGCCGCCGCCGCGCCTTGATCCAATCCGAATCAGTTTATTAGATTAGAAGTGGTTGGGGATATGGGAATTCAGTCCTCCGTGACAACCGTGCTGTGGGTGTGGTCGGCCCTTGCGTGGCAGCGCTTGTGCAGCGGTAGCTATCAGAGCTACGAGATCTCGCAGGGGTTTCAAGGTTCCCAGATGGACTGGATCGACAACGGCGGCATCTTCCTGCTATCCAACAGCTCCAATTTCGGCTTCGGCTTCGTGACCAACAGCCCCGCCGACACCACCGCCTTCCTTCTGGCGGTGATCCACCAGAGCAGCAACACCATCGTCTGGACGGCCAACAGGGACTCGCCCGTCGCCCACTCCGACGACTTCGTGTTCGGCAAGGACGGCAATGCCTACCTCAGATCCAACGGCGCCGCCGTCTGGTCCACCAACACGTCCGGCCAGGGAGCCACCGACATGCTGCTCCAGGACTCGGGCAACCTGGTTGTGCTTGGCTCCGCCGGCCCCCTGTGGCAGAGCTTCAGCCATCCTACCGACACCCTCCTCTCCGGGCAGATCTTCGTCGAGGGGATGGTGCTGGTCAGCAATCCCGGCGCCCAGAACTTGTCCTATCACCTCGGCATCGTCTCGGATTCTTCGGGCGGCAGCGACATGATGCTCTACGCAGACTTCCAACCGCCGCAGCCTTACTGGTCCATGCAGCAGGAGAAGAGGAAAATCGACAATAAGATTGGCGGCAACCTGCATTCTGCGGTACTCACCTCCAACTCGTGGAACTTCTACGACCAGAAAGGGTCCCTGCTCTGGCAATTCCTCGTCGGAGTAGGAGTAGGAGGTGGTGGTGAGAGCGATGCCAATGTCACATGGGCTGCTGTACTGGGCAGTGACGGATATATTTCCTTCTACAGCCTTCAGAGCGGAGGCCCGAGCATTCCTTCGTCGATCAAGATACCACAGGATTCATGCGATACACCGGAGCCCTGCTCTTCTTATTACATATGTTACAGCGGCACCCGCTGCCAGTGCCCTGCAGTCCTGAGCTCATATCCAAATTGCAATCCCAACATTGTATCCCCTTGTAGCTCAAACACAGCATACACATTGGCCAACGTTGATGGAGTTGGTTATTTTGCTACAAATTTTATCTCACCCAGTTTCAAGATGAATCTAACTGGATGCAAAGAAGCATGCATGGGTAACTGCTCCTGCCTTGCCTTGTTCTTTGAAGACAGCTCCAGTAACTGTTTTCTGTTTGATCAGATTGGGAGCTTCCGGCAGCAATCGGCTAGTAATAAAAGCTCATACTGGTCTTATATCAAGATTGCGAGCAACGGGAGCGGAGGTCTCAGCCCTGTGCAGGATGGAAAAGGGAGCAGTGGTGGAAAGCACTTTGTTATCATCATAATCATCTGCCTGGTAACTGCATCTGTAATGGCAGCTCTCATCTATTTTGCGATCCGAATTCATCGGAGAAAGAGGCTACCTGCTGAACCATCACAAGGTTCCTCAGAAGAAGACAATTTCTTGGAAAGTATATCCGGAATGCCCATCCGATTCAATTACAGAGAGCTACAAGCAGCCACGGACAACTTCTCCATTAAGCTCGGTCAAGGAGGGTTTGGCTCGGTCTATCTGGGGAAACTCCCTGATGGTACTCAGGTTGCTGTGAAGAAGTTGGAGGGAATAGGACAGGGGAAGAAAGAGTTCCGTGCCGAAGTTTCTATCATTGGAAGTATCCACCATATCCATCTGGTCAAGCTCCGCGGTTTCTGCGCTGAGGGAACGCACAGGCTTCTTGCCTATGAGTATATGGCGAAAGGGTCACTAGATAGATGGATATTTCAAAACAATGATGGCCATGGCCAACTGGACTGGGATAAGAGGTTTAGTATAGCTGTGGGAACAGCTAAGGGGTTGGCCTACTTACACGAGGACTGCGATTCAAAGATTGTTCACTGTGACATCAAACCTGAAAATGTGCTCCTAGATGATAACTATCTTGCAAAGGTATCAGACTTTGGGCTTGCTAAGCTGATGACTAGAGAGCAGAGTCATGTATTTACAACTCTCAGAGGCACTAGGGGTTACCTTGCACCTGAATGGATCACGAGCTATGCCATTTCAGAGAAGAGCGATGTGTACAGCTTTGGTATGGTCTTGCTTGAGATAATTGGGGGAAGGAAAAATTTTGATCCGTCAAAGAGTTCTGAGAAAGCCCACTTTCCTTCATATGCCTTCAAGAAGTTGGAGGAGGGGAGGCTAAAAGAAATATTTGATGACAGGCTAAAGTATGATGACAAGGATGGGAGAGTGGAGGCCACAATTAAGGTTGCATTGTGGTGCATTCAGGAGGACTTGTCCCTGAGACCTAGCATGACGAAAGTAGTCCAAATGCTTGAAGGCCTGTCAGATGTGCCCCAACCTCCAACATCTTCCCAAGTGGGATTCCGGCTGTATGCTAACGTGTTCAAGTCTACGAGTACTGAAGAGGGTACTTCATCGGGACCGTCGGACTGCAACAGTGATGCATTTCTTTCAGCTGTACGGCTATCAGGACCAAGATAACCAAATGCCATACTTTGTTCGGGCTAGTTAGAAGGAGGTAGTTCTTTTGAAGTGCTTAACATGTGTAGATATCCAAGAAATAGCAGAGTACCTAGAGATTTTGCCGGTCTAATTTTATAACAATGCGATTCATCTTATTTAGTTCTGGATTTAGGCAGTGATAGTTTTTTACTTTTATTGCAGTATACTTGCCATATTTGGAGGTTGATTTACACTACTGCAAAATTACTGAATACGTTGTTACTTAATCCAACACACCTGGGTTTCTTCCATCCATCTCCCTGGTCAGCTCTCTCTTTCCTCCTATAATGACCATGGATTATCCTTCTTGTACATAACAGTAGAATGATGTCACCATATAGCTAAACAAATGAAATATCACTTCTCATCTTTTGTACTTTCAGTTGCAATACTTGATATTGCCGTATCACACTAGGATTAAATATGATGACTTTTCCTAATAGTTAAATAGATGATAGATCAAAAGGCAAATTCACCATTCAGAATTTTTGATGTTCGGGGCAAACGAGAAGCAAACAACAAAACAGAACTTGACTGCTAAGGAAAATAGAGATTGTTTTACATTTCTGCTTGATACCTTTATGTTTCAACTCTTGCTCTCTGCCAAATTAGCTATTCCAACAAAATCTGAAGATCCTAATCATATTCAAAGATCTTATTATGTAAGATGTTTAGTGAATTTTTATGATATATGCTTGCAAAATATGGTAAAATCGGAGCTTCCATACAGTGCTTAATTTCCTTATCATCCTAAATAAATGACTCAATTTTTTTTCGCGGATGAGAGAGAGAGAGAGAGAGAGAGCACGTCTGCACATGGACAATGTGAGGTTTTTGTTGTTTGCTTTCATTTTTGATCTTTCCTTTTGATTTGATTGGATTGTGTAGGATTGCTCAGGAGAGATCTAAAACTCACGAGCCAGGATTTATGTCCTAAATCTCTGCCCAAACTGCATGTCACCCATGTCGACCACACAAATTATCAGTCTTCTTGGGCAATGGGATTCCTTGTTTATCGCAGTGTACCATGTTTCCTTCTACCAATCCGATCAGAGTGAGAGATGCTAATTTTAACGGTTCAAAGAAGTGGTGCTTCTGTTAGTGGAATTGATTGTGGCGGAATCCACCATAAATCTGGAGGCTGCACCATCCAACTATGAGCTATATAGATCCTTAAATCACACGGCACGTTTCGTGGGCATAGTGTATTGAATGTGAAGGCATGTGGTAGTAATTTGATGGATTTTCTTATTCATAGATCATGTTATAGTCCCTAGTCTGCCCAGGTAGCTTGGACTAGTTAAATGAGCCCCACATGCGCTCATTTTTTGATCAATCTGAATCGGAACTGTTCCTTTTCTTTTCCGATGGAAAAAAACCCATGGACATTATTTTCTTTAAAACTCCTCCAAGTGGACTCTATATTGGTTTTATGATGAGGGCTGTATCTTTCCCCTTCTTCAGTTCCAGTAAAGATCAGGAGAGACTTTGTTGCCAATTGCCAATAGATCTTGACACGGCAGTCTGAAATTCACAACTTTGCTGTATCACTAGACCCCAAGGCTGGCCAGCCCATAGTTTGTGGGAGGGCTAAGAAAAGCCTCCGCAGGGTGCAAAATAAACCATAAGTTTCTTCACGCCGATAGAATGTTTGACTCAGGTTGCAATAGAAATAGATATGTTGAATCTCCTACCAATGCAGATAAGAGTAACATTCAGACATTAACATGTATCAAGATTTAATGAAGTATTCATGATTTTATTTACAAATTGAAAGTCGAGCTTCGCTTCACACTCAAAAATTACTAGATCCTCCAAAACTGTATTAACGACGGACGCAGACACTAAAACGGCAAGAGATTTGTATATAAAGCTCTTACATGAAATTGTATTAGTTACCAAATATAAGCCCTTTTTCAACAGCCAGTTCTCATAAAAAAACTGGGAAAACCACAACATAGAAGCTAATAGCTACACATTGAGTTACATGATTAAGTGTAATCAAGCTATATACCATAATGGCCCACAAAGTTGAATAAAAATTTGAGCATCCCCAAATGCTCTTTTGATAAAAAATTTCCTCAAAAATACATATCAGCCGCACCCCTCTAGAAGGGGTATTATGCATCCAATAAGCCAGCCCCTTAACAAGTTCTAGAGCTGGTTGAGTATGATGGATGAAAATATAAAGTATAAACAAAAGCATGTTCTTCATGTGTATCATACTATCACATAACAGAGTAAAGATGCTCTTGGAAACAATACAGGTCTTCTAGAACAGTGAAGACACCATTACCTGCAACAAGTAAAAGAACCAGTTAGTCTTCAGGTAAAACAGCTATAAATGTTTACCAGAAAGTTAGCAAATCAAAATAACTTGCGCTATTTTATTACTATCACAGTTTATAGTAATACAATATCTGCTGTACCTGTCCCTTTTTTTTATTTGTTGGTAAAACACTACAAACAATTACTACTGTACTGTTTAAGACCACAAAAGGTAAAATTCCTGCAAACATGATTCTAATAGGGTCAAAACTAAAGTTACTATCTTATTATCAAGATCCAATTATGCTCCACGTTCAATCATAGTGGGGGGAGTGCTATTTATAACACTTAGGCCCTGTTTGACATCACTGGTTGCCTTTATAAGAAAAAAACCACAAAAAGTGAGGCATGCGAACACATATGGCAGCACATTTTCTAAGAATTAGATTCTCAATTATTGCCAATCTACATGTACTTTTTGGCCACACCATCCTCCTAATTCAGGAAAATAGAAAGTAATGACAGACATGTTTTATTTCTAAAGTGGAGAGAGTTAAAAGATAAGTAGCAAAAAGGAAAAAGTAGATGGAATAGAAATTCTAAATCATGTACGGCAGATTTATTTTCAAAGCTTAAAGTCAGGTTGAGAAAGATAAACTTCCAACCCTGGATGGTTCAGGAATCAGGATCAACTAATAATTGAGCACAAGTGGAACTCAGGGAAGGGGGCTAAGTCTTGTAGCTGTGATTTCTCTTTATTTTATACGGACTTACGCCGTTAGAAAGAGAGTAACTTAGATACACAGGCGCCTACAGGAACGAGGGTTTGACTGCAACAGATCCCATTCAAATGATTTTCACATTGAATAAACTGAATGAAGGTCACCCCTAAGACGAAGGACTGTCTTTCCTTCGAAAGCAGCGAAGAATCTAAATACCCAAGAAGGCAGAATCTTCAACTCCCTAAACCCTAAGTTTTCCTAATAAGAATGCTGATTGAAAATATTGCTGCGACTTTGTTCTCTAAGTTTCAAGCATGACTATGTTGAGTTCCGCATTTGATAATAGAATTGGTATAATATGGTTGGATCTTCCGACAATGGAATTGCCATCCCCTTTTTCTCCTTCTTTGTCTAACACTGTAAAAACACTCTAATTTCACTAATGGGCTATTTGATGATCCATTTGTTACACATAGAGACGTGGTGTTCAGGGAGAACTAGTCCAATTGCGTTTGAAGAGGAAAAGATAAGTTATATGGCACAAGTGACCTGATCCAAACATTGAATCTTGTCTTTTCTTTTCTAAGACATCCGACACAAAAGTGTCATATAATTCAACTGGTGCAACTAAAACCATCCTTGTTGACAAAATCTTTACTGAAACCTAATCTCTTTCACTTTGAAACCTGCCCATCTCAACATTCATATTTGAACTATTCAATGAGCTTGAATCCCTTCATTTCCTGCCCTTCAATGCATACCAGGCTGTTGAATCTTAATGCTTAAGTACCAAAGTTACTGATCCCTCATCAAAACCTCTAAAAGTCCTCTACCCTCTGTAATGCCACAACATTCTATATCTGATCTTTCTGTAACAATCCAAGGTACATCCATAATCCATTTTTGGACCTTACCTGACCCCAATATCAAGTATGACATTATAATTTATGACAGGATCTTATTTCATATATTTCAACATGCTACTGATTTTTCCCACAAAAAAAAGCTATTGATGAGCTTAGATTAACTTGAACAAAATGTTTTCGCAAGACTAAAGAACTAGGATGAAGCTTAAGAAAAAATTTCAGAACCAATCATTTGCATGACAAAGTCAATAAATAAGATACATTTAAAAGTTGAAAACATACGGAGACAGAAGCCTTATATCAGGCACAAAACTATGTAAAATGTAACACAGGAGTAATATTCGAGAAGTTGTACTGTAAATAACAAAAATACAAAAGGCAAAGGCAGAATTCAAAACTCATATATTTTATGGAATCTAATCTGACTAAAATTTATAGTTACCTGGTAGATCGACATCCAGTATTGAAGATAGCCTGATGTATCTCATTCTTATTAGTTACATGCGCATTAGACAGAGAATTTGCTACTGTAATCTTTACTTCATTTCCTGAAGACAAAATCTAATCATATAAATAAATGATCACCTACTCTATTAGCAACTTTGTACTTGGCCTTGTCATCATGAACTCTACAGTCAACCAAGTCAATAATGGTGGGTACCAAGCAAAGGTAGCACCAACTCGCTAATCAAGAGAAAGACTCTTCTTCATGGTTTCATAAACTAGATATGTAATACTAGCAGATGGCACCACTTTGAGAAGGTTTGGAAATATCCCTTTGTAGAATCCAGAAAACCCCTCATGCTGAAGGGTCCTCCAGAATACATCAGACATCCCTTTATAAGAAGTTTTTGAATTAGCCTGTTGAGCTTGCAATCTGCAATTGTGTATAAACCAGTACAAAAAGTCAAAAAGTGAAAAAGAAAAAAAGAAACAACTAGATATTACATTTTCTAAAAAAAGGAACTTCATCTAAGTAGATAACAACTCATAGAAAAAACTAACCTCGTTCTTATAACCTGTAAGGGATAAACACATGTTGCTCCAAGAGCTCCGGAGATGGTTCCACAACCCAGTTGCACAAGTGGACCCGGTTCTGCATGACATGCAACTGAGAGTTATACTCAATTTCAATAATGAGAATTAAAAAGGGGAAAAGAAATCCTCAACGATATTGTAACAAAAGGAAAAAAGAGAGAATAACAACTTACCGCTGTCTTTGACAACATATGTCTTAGACTTATCTTTCAAGGTCTCATATGCTGCAAGATCAATACCTGCATAAGGGATAATTCCAAGAAGAGAAGGTACAAGGCCTCTGTAGAAAGCTCGAGGCCCTTCCTGCCTCCATATGTCTCTCGATAGGGTACCAAGGCTAGGAACTTTTCCACCTTCACATGCATAAGTTTGCAGTCGTGTTTTTACAAGATCCATCGGATAAATTGCAGTTTGTGCCACTGCACCAGCCAAACCGCCGGCAATGAGGCGTCCAGAAGCACCAATATCACCTTTATTCTCCCCTTTAGATTTGACAATAAATTCTTTTAACATTTCATAAGTGTAAAATCTAATTGCACTTTCAGGTGCAACTTTCATCACATTTAATCCATTTCCCCTGAAAAATCCTAAGAAACGTCCCTCCCTCCATATGTTCTTGATTGCTGGTATAATCTGCGAGCGTGTAGTTTGTACTTGCATAACCACTTTAAGACGATCAAGAGGAGCAGTGGCTGTACGAGAAGTCGCTCCAGCAACTCCCCCTGCGATCAAATACTTGCTAGCATGCTTGCTTATACCTTCTGGGATTGCAGCCTGCTCCCCTATATCTACGAGACAAACTCTTTCCCAGTACTGGTAGATGTTTTCAATAGTTGCTTCATGGGGGTAAAGTAGAAGAAAATCTCTCCATTCTTCAAAAGTTATAATTCCATTGTTATCCTTATCCACATGCTCTACAAAACGCGCAAGCTCTTCATCATCAATTTCTATTCCTGCAAAAGGGAAACTGGCCAGGATTATTAGACTGAAGTACATGCATCAAGACAACAACAATTGACACTGAAAAACTTCTGGCTTATTTGATGGTTGTGAATAAAGTATGGGAATCTTGTCATAAAATTGAGGACAAAGGGAGAGTGAATAGACTATGACAGTATCTAGTGAAGTGAATAAAGTTGAACCTGAGGTAAGAAGGCCTAAATGTGATGACCACCGAGGTTCGGCTAAGGCAAAATCCGGTCAACTTTCCTACAATTTGAATGTCAACAACCAATGACACTATATGTCATACATATAGGTGTGTGCATGTCGTTGACCCTCCAACATGTGTATTTCCAAAGTCAGAATCAAATATAACTGCCCAACATGTAGATTTCCAAACACAGAAACACACCTACCCGTCACAACAAAATAGAGCAAGAAGACTACATATTGTAGAGACACTCCCCAGAATGTTTCAAACCTCATTAACCTACCGTACCGTCATATCATTTGGCGTTTTGGCTAGATCACTTGATTCGTCCTCTGCAAAGCAGTGAAACATGGTTCACAATAGGACGTATAAACCAGGCAAGAGTAACAATCTCATAGAGCTTTGTACTGTTTTTAAATAGCATAAGCACACTTGCTATTAACGGTTTTATTAATTCTCTCTTTCGAACTGAAAAAGAGATTACCAGTACTTCGCTCCCCAGATTCTCTAATCAGGACAACAACAGTGCCTCTCAGTCTGCACCTGTGTGGCACACATAGGTTGCATCAGGTACCTTTCAGTGAGATTGCAATCATTGCATGTATTGCCTCCTTTGCAACATAACTCTGTGTACAACCAATTGCGTACCACTGCATTACATCACCCTACATTCATCCTACATCAATTGTATGCTCTACTTTGGCGCATGTCAAGCAATACATTTTCTGAGAAAGCTTACCCATATAATTGGACTTGTGGCAGCCATCTACTTAGGATGAACCCACCAAAGTGCAATGCAATAATGCAGTACGATTAACAAAAGTAGTATCTGAAAATAGCTTGCGAGATTACAACCTATTAAAAAATGCACTATAAAATTCTACAAACTAATGAATCAAGACAGTTTGTATGACTTGAGAATAATGTCATTATGCGGCCATCAAATAAAAGCTGAAAGAATCTTACATCTTATAGTGCATGACTTATCGTAGTAAACAATGTGCCAAAACTGTAAAATTAGAAATGCAGCCCCAGTGCTCTAACAACACTCAAAAGTACCATTAGAAAGGGCACTTACTCAACAGCCCTTCAGAATCTATTAATTAAAGGTATAATAAAATTTGGCGACTATCCATTACGTATTTCTCCATTAGAAAGGGCACTTACTCAACAGCCCTTCAGAATCTATTAATTAAAGGTATAATAAAATTTGGCGACTATCAATTACGTATTTCTCCATTAGAAAGGGCACTTACTCAACAGCCCTTCAGAATCTATTAATAAAGGTATAATAAAATTTGGCGACTATCCATTACGTATTTCTCCAGCAAGGAAATACAGACTCGGAACATCACATAAGATGGAAGTCCCAAGAGCACTGATTTCAATATCTGGGGGAGAAAATTGATAGATTTTTATGAGCACCTGATAGGGTTGCCACTATACTAGCTCGCGCCTTAAGTCCTATCGGTCAGTTATGGCACAAATAATGCGCTTAGTTACTTGGGTCAAAAGACAAAGAAGAAGCACAAACACAGTTTTACCTGCCTTGACGAGTGCGTCCCAGAGCTCCTCAGGCAGGATGCAGCCGTTGTGCTCGACGTCGATAGCCTGGAAGATGCGGTAGAGCTCGAGTTCCTTGGCATCCATGTAGCGGCGGAACTCGTGGTAATCGACGCGGCCGTCGCGATTGGCGTCGCAGACCTTGAGGAGGTCCCTGGCGTACTTGTACTCTGCAGGGATCTGAAGAGCAGAGAGGCCGGCCTCGATCTGGGCGTAGTCGAGGTGGCCGAGGCCGGCGGCGTCGAAGAAGTTGAAGAGGCTGCGGATGCGGAGCTCGCGCTCCTCCTGGGTCTCGCGAAGGGCGAGGAGGACGTGCTCCATGGAGACGGGACCGGGCTTCTTCACGGGGTTGCAGCCCACGGGCCGGCCCTGCTGCTCGCTGCCGTCGGGGCCGGGCTTCGCATCCATCTTGGCATTCGCGGGGAAGCCGACGCCGCGCTATTCCACCGCCTGGGCCGCAGCACCGGAGGACATCCCTCCGCTCTGCTCTGCCCTGCTCTCTCTCTCTCTCTCTCTCTCTCTCTCTCTCACACACACACACACACACACACACACACACACAGGCCGATCCCGATTCCCAAATCAATCCAACGAGCGGATCATCATCATCAAAATCATAGGCACAGAAGAAGAAGGAGGAGGAGGAGGAGGAGGTTCGGGATGAGAGAATTAGGTTCCTTTTTCTTTCTCTCCTTCCCCTTCTCCTTATTATCTGCTATCCCCCCCTCTCTTTTTTTTTTTTTTTTTTTTTTTTACTCTCTCTCTCTCTCTCTCTCTCTCTCTCTCTCTCTTCTTTTTTCACTTTTCTAGGGCTTTCAGACCGACGACTATAATGCCGCTGTACGGGCGAGGGGGAAGGGAGCGAGGCGGCGAATTACCAGAGAGCCAAAGGAAGACGCTGGCAAGAGTTGACGAAGCAAGAAAAAGAGATTACGGGGGGAGGCAGTGGGCGTCTTTCACCGGAGGTGAGAGGAAGAACAGGGGCCGTACGATCTTTATTTTATGCTTTTCTTCTCTGCGGGGAATAAATAAATGTATATATATAATAATATGCTTTTATGGTGTCTTTACACCTCGAATTAGCAGCAGCAGCAACCGGAGTGTTGGACGGGTAAGGTGGGGAAGAGAAGAGAAGAGATGAGACGAGACGAGACGACGGGGTTGGAAGTTGGAGGACGAAGACGATGAATTATATTTATTCTATTCTATTTGATTCGATACAAGTTGGAAAATACGGCGACGATGAAATAAAGATATTAATTTTTCTTTCTTTTTTATTTCTCTGGGAGAAGCAGGGGAGGGGGAAGCTTGGGAAACGACCGCATACCCCTCTCCAGCATCCGTTGTGGCGTGAATAATATGCTCCACCCAGCTGGACCAAATTAGTATAAAGAGGATTATGCGTTTTCTGTCCTTAGAAGATTATAATATAATATAATATAAAAGATTATAAAAGATTATAAAAGATTATAATTATAATAATATAATATAATTTTTTTAAAAAATATTTGATTAGTAAGTGTCTCATTGAAATTTAATAGTATTTTTAATTTTCTAAATATAAATTTTTATAACTAAATGAATTATTAATTGGCCAAATATAAAATGTCAAGTAACTATGTTAAAAACAATTTCATTAAGCTTTTAATGAAAAATCCAAAACGTCAGGTGATAGTATCAAAATTTTTAAGCAAGAGGAAAATAGATAATCCTATAGAAATTTTTTAGCTGCATATATATATATATATTTTTTGGAGGAGGTCTCCTCTTTTTTTTTTTCACTTCGACAGCTGTCTGGCTCAGGTACCCAATGTGCTTATAAAATAGAAATTTTATAAGGCTAAAAGTTTAATGTCAGATATTCATTACTTATGTCATTTACACTATAATAAAAAGATTTATTTTATTGATCATTTTAAATTTTAAAAAGTTGATGGCTGCTAATGTAGTTTCAAATTTGAATTCTAGTTGATTTGTATTTTTAGTTAATCATTTTAAATCTTAAAAAATTGATGATTGCTAATGTAGTTTTAAATTTGAAGTCTAGTTGATTTGTACTTTTAGTTAATTAATTTTTTTTAAAAAAAAAAATAAACAGATTAGGATGCTACCATTCTTTAATATATATATATACATATAGAGAGAGAGTAGAGGTTATATATTTTTAAATGTATAAGCCAAACTATACTTGTGAATATTTTATCATTAGATTTGTATTAAGATTTGTGCAATTGTAAAGTCAACTAAAAAGAGAAAAAAAAAAGTATAATTGTACAAATCTCAATACAAATTTAATGATAAAAAATTCACAAACATAAATTGATTTGTGCTTTTAAAAGCATATAAGCTCTACTCTATATATATATTTGGATTTGTGCTATTGTAGAGTTAACTAAAAAGAGAGAAAAAAAAAAAACAAACAAATATCAATACAAATTTAATGGTGAAAATTTCACAAGTATAGATGAGCTTTACTTTTAAAAGCATATAAGCTCTACTCTCTCTCTCTCTCTCTCTCTCTCTCTCTCTCTCTCTCTCTCTCTCTATATATATATATATAGTCCGGCTAGAATACTATCGATAGCACCAAGCAATTGGTGCTATCAAGTTTTCAGCCGTTGGATGAAAAAATATGTGGTTGGGATTATAGTGATCTCTTAAAATTTTTACTATTCAACCAACCACCTAGTAAACTCTAGGGGACCACTATCATCTTAACCACACATCCTTTAATCCAACGGCTAAAAACTTGATAGCACAAATGGCTTGGTGCTATCGATAGTATTTCAACCTAATTATATATATATATATATATATATATATATATATATATATATATATATATATATATATATATATATATATATATATATATATAGTATGGCTATTATATTATTATTATAAGTATAGACCACTTCGTACTTATAAATTATTTTCGATGATGGAGTCTCCAAATCGACGATTCATACTATTAAGTGTGATCTAGAAAACTTTAAACTTTTAAAAAGTAAATTTTATAATTTTTTAAAATTATAATAAAACTCATCAAATGAGCATAAAATGAACGATCAAAATTGAACGACCTCCTAAAAATAGAGAATCAGATTTTTTTTATTTAAGATCGAAATTATAAACCTCTATCTAGGTAGTGAATAGAATTTTCTATCAAAAATTCAATCTATTATAATTTTTTTACACTGTTAAATTAGTAAGCATTCTATACCGGCTGTTAAAAATTATCAATTTTGAAAATTTTTTATCGTAAAGTAAATGATGTCGAAAAATTATGAAATTTAGTTTTTAGAAGTTTCGAATACTCTAAATCATATTTGTTGGGGCCGAAGATATTGCGCTGACCGGGCTCGACCGTCGATTGGCCCCGTGTGGATGACCCTCTAGATGTGATGCACCGCGTGCCAATGGATCAAACGATCGGACCGAGGACAGATTCGCTCGGCCGAGTTCTTCTCAATCAAACTCTTGCGACCATCTAGCTTAAATTAACCAAATCAACGTGTGGAGATAGAGAGAGCTCGGCCTAAAATATTTGAACCGGGATGTAAAAATAAAGATTTGACACGGTTAAGGAGCTGATTAGGAATTTGTATTGATTGAAGTGGGGGTTACAAAAGTAATTAGCAGACAATTACAAATTAGTCTACTCCTAGAAAATGTGGTAAATGCAGATATGAAAGATATGAAAAAATAGGGGTGGTCACAAAGTTGTAGGACCCATTTTTTTTTCGATGGTTCGTTTATTTATACATTTACGAACCATGTGTATAACCGCTGATTTTAGTAATTGGCATGAACTAAGAGGAGTCATCGTAAATTCCTCAACTACTTTCTTTTGAGTCCATTCTCCTTAATACGATAGTAACGGGTTTCGTCTAGGTTTACCCCCTAATCGACGCGCCAAAGCGTGATCTTCGGCGCTTTTCAATACTGGGCGCCGCTTGCCGTTCCGGAGTTTGTTACGAGATTCGCGCCCAAATCTCGTACTTTTTCTTTCAGGAATTTCTTTCTGTAACTCGAGCAGTTGAGAGTTGACCCTGATTTCGCCTTTTTCGTCACTTGACTGAAGCAATCGGATATTTGCCTTCGGCTAAGGTTGGTTATGAATGAGACGACACCCTTTGTTGGCCGCTTCTCCTATCGGCTGATGCTCTTAGCCGATAGTATATGCCATGTGTCACTTTCTTAGATAGGGAAATATTTTGGTTTCAACAATATTTAACGGCATGGCCGGATCGTTGATTCGAAAACTCTATCATCGAAAACAATTTATAAGTACGAAGTCGATTTTACTTATAAGAATATATAGCCGGATTCTCTCTCTCTCTCTCTCTCAACCACCTACTAAATTCAAGGGGACCACATATTTTTTTATCTAATGGCTAAAAATCTACAAACACCACTTGATACTTTTAAAAATATAAAAGTTCAATTCTCTCTCTCTCTCTCTCTCTTTCTCAAATTCCAATACAAATTTAATCGTAAAAAATTTATAAATATGAATATACTTGTACTTTCAAAAATATATAAGCTCAATTATATATATATATATATATATATATATATATATATATATATATATATCATTTATCATTTCACTATTAATGCAACCATCTTGTACTCTTTTCATTTGAGATTACTGGTGTCTCCTTATTACCTACTTCCTTTGGAGACTCTTACCCTATTTTTCTAGGCTTGAACATTATTATTTGTGGAGACTTGCTTGTGTGAATATACAGTGGCCAAAGCTTTCAAAGTGGACTTTTTTTTCAGAATAATTTTATAATTTTTTATAATTAATTAAATAATTCTTTTAAAAATATATTTGAAAAGTAATTATCGTTTTGCCAACTAGGCGCTAGAGAGATAGTTGTTCAAAAGTCAGTGAATCCGCCTTATCGGAGGACGTCTTTAACATAAATAAAATAAAAATATTGGCATCAGTCAAATCTTTAAGAAATTTAGATTGTTATTATTGGCACCAGTCAAATCTTTAAGAGATTTAGATTGTTATTGTTCACTAATTAATTTAGATTATTCATAGATAAAATATGTAAGAATGTGGATACTAGTCAGATTTTTAAGTTTTTAAAAAATTGTTATTGTTCACTAATAACTAATATAAAAAAAAAAAAGATGAGATAAAATGAGAATGTGGATACGGATTAGATCTTTAAAAGATTTAGATTGTTATTATTCACTAAATAATATAAAAATAAAAAATAAAAAATATTATTAATTATAAAATATAAATTTTAAAAAAATTTAGATTGTTATTAATTAATGAATAATAATAATCTAAATTTTTTAAAAATCTCATCCTTAAAACATTCTCTTTTACTTAATAATAATAATCTAAATCTTTTAGTACTCGCATTCTCATTTTATATTTATGTTAAAGATGATAAATTATTCAGCCTTCTAAAAAACGGTAATAAAGACGATAAACTATTCATTGCCTTTAAGAGATTTAGCCAAATTCAAATAATACCGTAAAAAAATGGACAATTCAGTTGAAGGCGATGAATCGTTCACAAGGCGGTGAACGATTTACCGCTTTTGTAGGAATTTAGTAGAGACGGTGAATCATTCATCACTTTTTTAAAGACGGTGAATGATTCACCGCGTTTTGAAGATTCATCCGATCTGGTGCTAGCTTAGCGAAAGAAGTGTTATTTTCATAAATAAATTTTACACCGATCATTTCGCTAATTATAAATATCTTAGGTGTTATTTTGAAAAAAAGTTCGTTAATTATACTTGCTAGCTGTACAGGCCAGATACTAGAAATGATCTTAAATAGTGACTACTTGCATGGAGCTTGGCTTGATGATACATGCTGGACAAAAGAATAGCTTAAAGCTGTCAAGTGCCACTGCCCGTTGTATGATCTTGTAAATTAAAATTTTCCAGTGTGTCCAATCATTTTCAGAGACAATCCAATGTGCTGCAAATTCTGCAGAGCGTCCATGGGGGGCAGGCATCATACTCAGAAAGAACGAAAATAGGAAATATGAGGATGGACAACCAATATTTTACCTTCCTGGGCATCCGACAAACTGTTAAAGTGACGCGTCAAGACAATTGTATACGTGATAAATTATATATGCCTCTCGCAACAAATAATACTTCTGATAGGATTCTCTTCCAAAACAAGGGAAAAGAGAGAGAAAAAAAAGAAAGAAAGAAAAAAAAGATGGGACATAACTAGCATCATCTTAGAAATCGCAAAGTATCAACCTTGGACTTGACAAGCTGCAAGGAGCAACCCCCAACTTTCTCCTTGAGCACATTGAATTATTACCGAACCCAATACACCTATTGTTAAAAAAAAGAAAAATGAAAAAGTTAAAACAAGAAGAAAAAAGAGGTGCCGAAGAGGACTTGTACTACGTGGTGAGGATAGGGGGTAGGTAATCAGACTTGGCGCCAAGCACCCGTGCCCGGGTGTCGGGGAAGAACTCCATCCCTGGCAACTCCGTTACCACACCTTCATTAGTGACTGCAATGGGGTATCTGAGCAGATGGCCAGGTAGGTCCTGATCGAGATTATCACCGGAGAAGATGTCCCAGTACTTATCAGCAATCTTGTTGACCTTCTGCACACATTCCAAGTTCTCTGGGTTTAGGAAGACATCGTCTAGCATCCCAAGGTGCTCGTACCACAGAGCCATGCGGAAACCATGGATTTGTCCTCTTGCTGGCTGCCTGGTTGCCAAATAGTATGGCTGATATGCACCCATTGCGATCTCCGAGTCCCTGGCTCCGTCCATTGACCTCTGATTGATATTTGCTGATCCAATGATGATGTACTCATCATCAACTGATACCAAACAAAAGAGCTTGAAATTAGTTTGGCTTACACCAGGATTTGACCATAATAATTCCTGTAGCAAGCACTTAAACGTTAACAATGTGGGTGCTAATGAAACCAAAATGAACACTGAGAGCCAAAGTACTCGTGCAATAATGAAAGACCAAATATTGTTAAAATTTATGTACTATGACTATCTGTTTGTTTTCATCTTAAAAGCACAGTAGATTCCAAAATTGATTAAAATTCATGTACTCCGTGTAACAAATTAAGCGATCTATATAAATGATTAGTAGATTTTGAGCATCTTGAGACAAGATTAGTAGCTAACAGTACATCATTTAATTAGATTATAAACTATAGCTACCTGACTTGATGTGAGAATCATTAATGTGAAATGAACTATGATAGAAAAAGCAGAAAAATACAAGAAAAAAACACAGTTATTGCATCTGTAAAATATTCAAATAAAGCAAAACAACGATGATTCTCACTTTATGTAGAATTTCCGCGCTAGGAAAAATTGCCCAACTTGTGCTTTGTTGATTAATTTATAATAACTAAAGGACTTATAAATTGTATAATCTTTACCTTTTGGATGTACAAGTCCTGTAAAGGGCAAACCTCCTACGTATTCGACTCTCTATATGGTCAAAAGAAGCTCGCAGGAAAGTCAAGATTGCGAGCAGCCAACAATTAATCCCAGTTAATGATGCTAAGCGCCCAGAGTTTCCAGCGTCTATACTTGGCTCAATTTATTTAAAGCCAACCACAATACACACTTGACAAGTTCTATAAACTAATTCAACCAACGGAGAATGTGAAAGTGCTTTCAGCGAGTAGTAAACTTGCTAAACCGAAAGTAAAAGATTTACTCTGGAGTAGAAGTACCGCAAGCCTGAAAAAGATTAGAGATGCATTTCTGCATAAATGAATACCTATCATCATCTTGGTATGAACGTAGATCATGAACCTCCTTGCCTGTTGAGCCTTGCTATAATCAGTTTCTGGTTCTGGTTGCTCCTCAGGTTCATATTCACCACTCCTCTTCAGCTCCCGGTTGCCCAAGCAAAAGAACGTGACGTAGTCCTTGGGGTTTGCTTCAATCCCCTTCGCTTGAAGTGCATATATAATGTCAGTGTACATCATCTCCATTGTCCTACGCTGCCAATCAAGAATCGCCTGCACAGATGCACTTTCAGGAACACCCTCTGGCCACATTGGGACAACAACATAAACAGTAAATCGTTCCCCAGCTTCAATCTTGCTGACAACCTTCAAAGTGAGCTCCTTAGGGATCAGATGTAGTGCCCCGATTTCTTCAGGCTTGATGTCATCGGCTTTCCATCCAAATGAACTCCCAAGGAAGTACTGGTTTTCAATATAAATGAAGTTCTTTGCCCTGCGAATGCAATTTATATAAGCATCATGAATGCTTCTGTCAATGATGTTGTCCTTTCCACTCACAAGCCCAGCCCTTGCAGCATCCTCTGGCGTCTCAGGGAAGCCAAAGGCAGCACCACCATCAATGGAACGAAAAAGCTGAACGTTCCATGTTTCTTTGTCCTCTGGGAACATCACAGGGGATGGGGGGATTATGATGTCCGAAAGGTCTCTTAGCTCTAAAAGGAGATCCTTACCACCTTGCTTTCTCCACCGCTGCTCAAAGTTGAAGAGAACATCCCAAGCAACTGGCCCTTGCAGCTGTGAGTGAATGTCATGCCATGGCTCTCTCGGACCACCCTTCTTAATTGATGCTTCTGCGAAGTTTGGCTGATGGAAGTCATCATGGTGAGCCGTGTCCAGAGTCCTGAACAGGGAATGGAATTGTGTGTCGTATCTGCCATCACAAAGGTCAATTCCACCAACAAAGCTAACAATCCTTCTTTGTTGAGAACTTGTGTTAGGCATCTCATGATCAACAATCAAAATTTTCTGATGGTGAGTGAACATGGTTGAAATCTGAAGGTCCTGAACAAAGCTGCCTCCGTCGTCAGGATTTCGAGGACAAAGAACACAGTGTACATCTGTTCCCTCAAAGTAATTTGCAGTTTCTTCGTCATGAGTGGCCATCAGGCCATCTTTCTTTAGTAAACCAACAGAAGTCCGATCGTCCCACACTAGCATAAGGACCCGAACACCTTCACTAGCCTTCCTCTTGAGCAGCTCACCAAGAGTGACTTCTCCTCCGGGCTTTTGCCGCTTAGAGTCCCTAACCAAGGTGATCTCAGTGTACACCGACCAACCGGTAATGTAAATCAAGTGTTGGGCATTACTAATTGCGTCAAACATGTCCTCCCAACATCTATGAGGCTCATAGTACTTGCCACCGGCAAGCGGAATTTTTGGAACGAACTTGTCAGGGACGTGTGCGTCTTGGTATAATGTAACTCTGCATCCCTTTCTCTGTGAGAAAAAGGTGTAAGGAACACCTGGGTATTTCGCACTTCGTATACCCCTTGCCCAATTACGATCTTTGGTAATATTGAAATATTGAAGTTTCACATGGATCTTAGCCCCCCCATCGAGAGGATTGTGTTCTTCATCGCAGATATCAAGCCATCTATCAACTTCCTCCCCATCTAGAATCTCTCCGACAGGCAAATAAGCTCTTCCAATGAGCGATGTCCCTATCGGATTATCGGTCTTAACAGTAAAGATGACATTGGCAGCCATATGGGCGCAGTAGATGTGAAAGGATTCGTACCAACGTGGGTTCACAGGTTCATCTGTTATCTTTCTGGTCCGACCGACTCGGGCCTTCTCTAAGTCAACAGTGGCATACAGTTTGGTGGAACATTTGCCAAGACCCACGGTGTCCTCGATTCCTTCAACAAGCTGCGCAGGAGAAATAGAGATGTTAAGCAAGTTAAACAGCCTAGATTTAGAATGAATCATAGTTCAGGCAAGTTCCATGCATTTTTACCACAAAATAATTTGAGATTAAACAATTATTTCACTTCTGAAAGCAGCAAACATTTCTCCAACAAACATATGTGTGAAAATTTACAAAATCAAACGCCTAAAATGTTTGCATGGATGCCAATGTAACAGATTGATCTCATGTAAACTTGGGATTAGGCTGAGAGACAAAATGACGAGAGATGTCAAATATCAGGACAGGGAAGCACGAGATAATGCGATTCTGATACCTTGCGGAAGAACTTGGGAGCATCGCCAGTAGCCCCGTGAGGATCAGAGAGGGCGTTCGCTTCAAAGATAGTCGCATGAAGCGTGCCATGGAGCAGAATCTGTGCCATCGCTTACCTATATATAATTTTTTTTTTGTAATTAGAGAAGGGTAGGGTGCAAGACTTCCTATAAGAAATTTGGAAAGGTGATAAATTTCTCAAAGATCACATAGAGAAGAGTCGTGGCGATTAATGGCAATGCAGTTAACTTGAATGAGCAGTTCATTGTATAAAGAGATTAACAGAGAAGATGAAAATAATTAGAAAAGGAAAAAGAAAAAAACAGCTTAAGTCTACAGCAATGAACAAGTTCTAAGAAGCTCTATATATTATATCATGGAACCTGGAGAAAGAGTTACAAGTTAAAACTTGGGGAAGAATAGGCATAATAAGAATGAATCATAATGCACGCCCAAACAAGAAAGGAGAGCCCAAAAAAAGGGAAAAAAGCGTGAGGATTCTGATATTGCGGACACCGAGAGGAACCGTCTGAGGTGAATCAGGTGATCGATCAGATAGAAGGGACAGCCGGAGGGAGGAAGGAGAAGATGTTGATGTTTGCACTCACCGACAAGAGTCCGAAGACGAGAGTTTCGAAAAGGAAAAGCGTAAAAACATCCGAGAGTGCAGGGAGGATGTTATATATAGTAAGCCTTCGGAACAAAATAAATAAATATATATGTATCACTTTAAATCAACTGAGCAAGCACCAGCGAACACCTGATAAGTTGACGAGCATGGGCCGAGCAATGCTACCTTTATTTATTATTTATTTAAGTCTGAATAAAGAAAGGGCAAATTTTACAATTTTTTCTATATATATATATATATATATATATATATATATATATATATATATATAGTAGTCTTATTAGACTTGCTGTAAATTGAATATAAAGTTTGCATTAGAAAGCTTTTGAGTGTGGAAATAACAAAATTTCTATATCTCAAAAAAAAAAAAAAAAAGGTTTTTGTTCTAGTTGATTATCAGCTGTTAGTGGGATAATCAAGGTTAGAAGACGACAAATCCTCCGCAAGAGACGGTGCGTCCGTCCGATCATCCGTTATTACTCGATATTTGCCTCATGAGCTGCGCCTGCCTTCCCTCGATTTTGCAATGTAATTGTCGAGCGGGTGCCACGAAACGATCGCACTTTCCAATTCCTGTCGAGGAGCGATTGTTACGGCGGCACGCTCTTTAAGGATCACGACCGGGCGAGCCACTCTTCCTCCAAGAAAACCCGTTCTTCCCCGACATCCAAGCTCCAATTTAGCCATACCAAGACCTTGTCCAGCACTTCACTTTTTATCCAAGACTCTGTTAAGTACCTTAAAATCTCCTTCTCAGCCCCTTGGGAGTTGGTATTGGTTTTGTTAAGGTGTTCTATCTTTCGGGTCGGGCTGTGATCCGGCATGACTAGTGTGCTTCTCAGGCCATGCTGATTCCCTCTTTGGGGCCCGTCAGCACGGCACGGCACGGCACGGCCCGGCCCGTATGGACTGTGCAAGCGGGGCCAGCACGGCCTAAATAAATTTCAAAAAAACTAGACCCTATATAGGCCTGGCTCTTGTCAGTCTACATTAACCTTTTCCAAGGACCAAGAATGGTTGGCATTGGGAAATAGCTCAACTTCCTTGCATTGAGCCATATTAGCCATTTAGCCTCCAACGTTTCTCTATTTAAATTATAAAAATATAATTTTAGTTTTAATTACTAAAATACCCTCACTAACATTTAATTTTTTAACTGTTAGAGATGATATTTTGGTCAAAAAAAATAAAATATTTTTATATTTTTATATTTATATATATTTTTTACATCTATAAATTTTCTAAAAATCTTTAAATTTATCACAACAAATAATTTTTCATTCATTCTCTTCTACACACAATATACTAATTTTTTTTTCTTCCAAACTTTCTATATAAATTTTTCTTTCTTTCAAATTTACTTTACAATTTTTTTAAATTTTTTCAACAATTTATTTTTACAAAATCTCTTTATTTTTACAAGTTAAAAAATATAGTTTAAAAACAAGTTGTCTTTTATTTTTTAAAAAATAATTTTTAGAACAAAAAGAGTACAAAAAAAAAATATAAAAAACTGAAAAAAAAAAAAAAACTGGGCTGGCACGAAGCACGACCTGGCCCGTGCTGGGCGGGCCAAGGGACCGGGCCAAGCCACTTTTTTTGAAAAAATGATCGGGCCCGGTCCGGCCCAGATTTAAATCCGAGCCGGGCTGGACTGACCCGGGCCCATTTCGGCACGGATAATGTGCCTATCTATCTCCTAACAACCAGTTGGTAGACCTAAATCCTCTCCTATGCCCTTCCTTTAAACCACCATCTCTTTTTTTCTTTTCTCTCTCTCAACAAATTATTGCCTAAACTCGGTCCACAAAGATTATTGACAAATCACCCACCCAATTATCTGCTCTCCATTCATTTTAATGTTCGTATCAGCATCAATCCACTTTAATAAAAAAATAATTATTAATTTTTTAAACTGCTAAAAGTATTTAAAAGATAATAATTTTACATATATTGAAAAAAAGAAAAAAAAAGATGATTTCAATAAATTTGAAAGGTATTGTGAAGAAACTAATTATAAATATTATATCTTTTTTGTTAGATTTAAACAGACAAACTAGCATATTTGGCAGGACTATCTCAACTGTGCTATTCTCTATATATATAAAAATAACATAGGAGAAAGTGCGAATCTAGTTGCTTCCCGTCACCATAATATCATAAAAATCTCAAAAACACTTTACCTTTTATAACGTTTATAAATAAAAATATAGTAGATAAGAAAGTATGACGCCATTATATTACTGTGATAGTCTTGAAATTAAAAACACATTTTTTTTATAATTATTTATATATAAAAAAAATGAGGCTGAAAAAAAGTACGAATCCCACTATCATAATCATGTAAGGGCTTTAGTGTTGAAGGCACTTACTTCTTATAATATTCTATTAAAAAAAAAGAAATATCTTGAGTCTCACGATATGTATCCGTTATATTATTAATGTATTGACACCAATGTGTGAAGAATTTAAAATTCAATTATGATGTTTAGAATAGTTTAAAATTTAGAGTTTAATAATAATAGTGTCAACGCGTCGATCAATAGCTTTTTTTTTCCGCTGATACAAGTACTTAGACTATCTTAATGTTGAAGGCACACCTTACATTTTGAAACTTCAATTTAAATTTTAAGTACATAATTAATGCTTTATAGGATTAGAAATCAAGAAGGCTAGCACCAAGTTGCGTAAAATCTAACAAATTTATAAGGGTAACGTGCATCAGGTTATGCACGGGTATAAGGAGGAAATAAAATGGTTAGTTTCTAATTTCAAGCTCCTTTCGACAAGCAAGCATGTGCTGAGTCAGCTGACCCGGCGAAGGCACGCACAGTACGTTGTGTTGATCGTTAGATCAAAGAAAAAAAGAGGAGGGGAATATTCTACGAACGAGAATATGTTGTGGAATCAAAAAAAGGAGCAGCAGCACAAAGGCATCCACAAATGGAATATGCCCTTCCACTAGTCGTCGTGCCCTCCCCCATTTAATTTAATTTATTTGTTCTGAATTTGCAGCGAAAGAGTACGGATCAGAAGACTCCATTCAAAGTTCAAACAAACAATTACACCAGCTCAACGTTCACCATTTTCTCTTCAAACCCGCTTAAAATTAGGCGAGAGGATATTAATGTAGCAATTAAACTTTTCGCCTTGTTCTAATAAATATATTCCCTATTTCTTTTCTTTTTCTTTTTTTTTTTCCTTTTACTTGCCTTTCTTCTAATGTTAATTTGTTGCTCCCTTCACACGAACTTCACTTAATTACATGTCCTCCATTGCCCGCTAGCTTTAATTCATACAATTCTGCACAACCCCCCCCCCCCCCCCCCCCCCCCTCTTTAAGAAAAAAAGAAAAAAAAAAACATTCAAAATTGTTATTTATTGATTTCAAGTTCCAGCAGAAAACGATGGTCATGCATTGAAATACTACTCCTTTTATTTTCCTTTTCTTTTTTCACTTTTTTCGATCAAAAAAAGGATTTTTAATTTATTTATATTCACCTTTAAGCATATGTTTGCTTTAAAAAGTAAATTGAAGTGAAAAATAAAATATAAATATGGTTTAGTAAAACTAACATCCTATCGCATAGCGAAATTTAAGATAAATTTTTTTGTGTCACCTATGTGGTCGCTGACGAAAACATAATAATAATAGTAATAATAAGCATGGTGAGACTAATGTCAACATAGTTTAGTGAGACTAATGTCCTTGTCGCATGGCGAGACTCAAGACAATTTTTTTCGTGACATGCATGCAGTCGCTGATTAAAACATAATAATATATAATAAATATGGTGAAATTAATGTCAATATAGTTTAGTGAGACTAATGTTTTTGTCGTATGGCAAGACTCAAGACAAATTTTTTTTATGACATGTATGCAGTCGCTGACTGAAACATAATAATAATAATAATAATAATAATAATAAAGATGGTGAAACTTATGTCAATATAGTTTAGTGTTTGTATGGTGAGACTCAAAGACAAATTTATTTTATAACACGTATGCAGTCGCTGGCTGAAATATAATAATAATAATAATTATTATGGTGAGACTTATGTCAACATGATTTAGTGAGACTAATGTTCCTGTCGCATGGCAAGACTCAAGGCAATTTTTTTTTGTGGCACACATACAGCTGATGATAAAAACATAATAATAATAATAATAATAATAATAAAAAAACATACTTGGCACAACCTTATAATGCGACTTCTTTAGAACAGCATATCTTAGTTTGTCAGCCATTTTAGCCAATAAACCGATTGGCACGTCGAAAGTCCCAGCCTGCAGCACAACAAAAGTACAAAAATAAATGATATTTAAAAAAAAAATTGTGCATATGTTGGATACAAGCAGGTCTCATTAATATTAAAAATATTTTTATAATTTTGTAAAGTTATAAAATATGTAGTGCGACTCAAAACACTCAATTCCAATAGTGACCACGGCACCTCCATAAAACATAAATTTAATTCAGAATTTAAAACTTATGCAAATATAAGACTTTTTGAAAACAATGAAGGTCTCAAAGTATTACGAGGGGAGATACAATGAAAGCAAATAAAGGAATGTACAAAGTAACACAATAAAGTGAGAAAAGATACAATAGGCTCATTTAAATTTTTTATTAAATTATTATTTACTTTTTACATTATACGGTGTCAGTGAAAGTTCGCCACGTTTGCTGCTCCCACTCCTCTATACCCCCAATCCGAGGCATGCAAAACAGTTTTGCACACATTTCAGGCCATTAAAAGTTAAGACACCGTTTCAAAGAGTTAATAATTTAATTAAACAATTAAACAAGATATAATGATATTTATTATATACTATTTTTTTTTTTTTTAATATGTTGATGAATTTCAGTCGAAATGTAACTATGTGGGTAGTATAAAAGAAAGAATACTAATCCACCACTCAATTTAAATGTATAATTCTTACTTTTAAATAATGCATTTCATTTCAGAATAGCACATTCTAATATACTCAGCTATATATTTAAATATATATTATTTATTTTAATTAATAATATATATATAAACGTGCATATTTGATCGCAACTTTACTTAATTATTTTGTCATATATTGATCATATCAATTTATGTTAGGACAAGAGTATAAACAAAATAGCTCTTGCTAACTTTGATTGAAATTCGCAATGGAGCCAATAAAATTAGTGAATAAATATTTTCTTCTAAACTGCGTACAAATAAGCAAATTAATTATGTTTAATCAATTAATAATTTTTTGTTTACCGGTCCACTTAACAAGAAACAAGAAAGGTGAGACTGTGATATGCATTAACGAGCCAAATTATTGATGAAAGAAAGATTCAATGAGCCTATGCATCATAAGAGACTTAATTTGATGAAATTAAATAAATTTATTATATTGACGGAAAAATAAATTTTATTATAGTGATACAGGTATTAAAAAAAAATTTAATTTTTTTTTTTAAAAAAAATATAACAAGTTATTCATTTTATTTATTTTAAAATAATTTAAATAATACTATATGTACACTCTAAAAGGAGGTGTACATGATATATTCTATTTATCTAATGAGTGAAATAATTTTAAGGGTTATTTGAAGTGACGTTATTATTCATTCCTATCCATTAAATGGATGAAGATGTATAATATACACTCCGAAGAGAGTGTACACTTATTAGTATTTATTTTTTTATAGTTTATAGATTGTACCAGGAGTGCAGAGGTGTAGAGGTGGCAGGATGGTTGAAGAGAGAATATGCATTAGGAGATGCTTCTAAGATCCTCTTTTCTTTTTTATTAATTTTCTTCTCTTAATTCGGCCCATGGTTATTAGAATGGTTATTGGCTCCTCCCACGATGGCGGCCCCATTCTCTCGTTGGGTCGTACATAATTAAGTTAAGAGAAATATCAAGAAAAATAAAATTCTAATATCTAATATCACTTCTTATCTAAGAGTTGTAGGATTCACTAATTTTTTTTAAAATTTGTGAAAAAAAAAAGACTTTGGATTTGATAGTTGTAGAATTATAACATATATTTAATTATAAATTTAATAATGCTCGTAAGTAAATTTATAAGAATATCATATAAAAAAATTAGTATATACAAAAAAAAAAAAAAAAAAAAAAAAAAAAAAAAACTGATGTGGTGAGAAATGTAAAAGAGAAGATAAGATTGACTTGTGAAGAAAAGGAGGTATAGGACCAGACAAATCAAGGGTGAGGCTGAGGTGTCGTGATTAATGAGATATTAATGAAGTGAGAGAGAGAGAGAGAGAGAGAGAGAGGGGGGGGACGTACGCCCCCGCATATTCCACATGCCCAGCGGAATTATCATAAAAAAAAAAAAAAAGAAAAGAGCCAAGCCGAAGGGGACACGTGACTAGCGGACCAGTTCTCCCCTCTTCTCCTAACTAATCTCCTTTCCTCTCCTCCAGGCCTATCCCAGTCACAATCGGGAAAACCAGGCCCCACCGAAGAAGCAAATAAAAACCCCAAATATCCTCTCCGTCCCGGCTTCCCTCGAATATTCTCTTCGTTGTCCTCGCATATCCTTTCGCCCCCTTCCCTTCCCTTCCCTTCCCTTCTTATATCATCATCACCCCATCCCCCTCTCTCTTCTTCTATCTCCGGCCCAACCCCGGCAAACTCCTCTTTTTACGTTATTATTATTATTATTATTATTATTATTATTATTATTATTATTATAACCTTTTCCTTCCTTCCCCACCCTCCCTATCTTCTTATATTAATCTCTCTTTTGGAATTGAATTCAAATCAAACATTCTATTTGTTGCTTTGAGATCGCGGTGGTGGAGGGTCGGTGTCGGTTGAGACAGATTGAGATATATATATATATATATATATATATATAATAAATATTAAGGGAAGTGATTGATTGTTGGGGGGAGGGGGTGAAGGGATGAAGTTCGGGAAGAGCCTGAGCAACCAGATCGAGGAGACGCTGCCGGAGTGGAGGGACAAGTTTCTGTCGTACAAGGAGCTGAAGAAGCGGCTGAAGCTCATCGGCGCCGAGAGGCCGCTCAAGCGGGCTAGGGCGGCGGCCGACGAGGATGGCTTGGAGGCGGCGCCCGTGACCATGACCCGCGAGGAGGAGGATTTCATGACGCTGCTCGAGGCCGAGCTCGACAAGTTCAACACCTTCTTCGTCGAGAAGGAGGAGGAGTACATCATCCGCCAGAAGGTATTTCTCATTCCTCTCCTCTTTCTCTTTTTTTTTTCCTAGCGTTTATTCTCGTTCCGCCCGACCCCCTTCTCAGTTTAGTTCTTACATAAACGTAGTATGAACTCTCATTGTTCTCTTCTCCACCGTCTCTCTTCTTTTCCTCCTCTTCAACGGAGGATCTGAGATGCGTGAAGATACAGATAAGAATTTGGCCCCCAATTTTATAACGAGGGGAAAGGAGAAAAAATCTCCCGTATTCGAACAATCGTACTACCGTCGATCCTCAGATGGGTTTGCATGTTCTCACTTCACTAAAACAATCGACCATTAGATCCGTGCACAGGACGAACTATCGATCCATGTTGCTGCTTTATTTGCGTAACTTAATGAATTGTATTGCGTTGTTCTATTTGGTATCGTTTGCTGCAGATCGATTTCAATCTTTTTTGTTCTTGTGATCACTATATATCTATGTATCTATGTGTGTGACTTATCGGTCGGGTGATTCTATCCGCTCATGTTGATACGGGGATCTAACGCCTTTGTCGTTGAGCAGGAGTTGCGGGACCGAGTGGAGAGAGTTGTCGGAAGAGATTTCAAAGATGAGCTGACGAGGGTGAGGAAGGAGATTGTGGATATCCACGGGGAGATGGTCCTTCTTGAGAACTACAGCGCCTTCAATTACACCGGTGCGTGTTTTTAATTTCTTCCCAGTTCCTTCCCTCCCCGTCCCCTTGTTAAATCGCCTCACCCTCTCCTCCACACCACCCACACTCTCAAGTCGAGATATGGCTGCTGACGCCTCCTTAGGATTACAAAGAAACAGAGTAGCCCCAACTTAAATGCTCCTTACTTGCTCTGCATCACACTAATCATATGCTTCTCTTGTCAAACTCATTTTCCTCCCAATATCTATCCATATTTTATTCCACTCTTGATTTTATTGTGAGGTGCTCTTTCTGTTATTGTCTTTCTCGAGTCAACATAGATTCGTAGAGCAGTTTAGCTTTGCAAAGAAATTGTTGTTGCATCTACTAAGCACAATTATTGCATCTCAAGTATTTTACTTTGACAAGCTTATTTCCGCAAAAAGAGGGGGGCGGGGGGAGGGGGGTGTATATACGGCAAGTATTTTTTCTTCGTTCTAGAGATTCACTTATCATCCCAATTTGGAACGGGTCGTGAAGGTAAATAGTGTGACAATTTTTTGTCTCTAAAAGCACAGTCCACGCTTATAGCACTACTCTTTGGTTTACAGTGTTAGTTCCGCGCGCCACTACTTGTTTGACTGTTAGGTCTTAATCTCAGTGCTAAAAGTATGTCTTTCTGTAAAGTTTTATTGAATAATATTTTTTAACAAGACGACCAGAATAAAAAATGTCACCAGAGCCAGATATGATATTTTTTTTATTGTTTCTATACTGTTTTATCAATAATATTTTTTAGCAAGACGGTCAGAATAAAAAAATGTCACTTGTGTCAGATATGATATTTTCTTTATGCTTTTGTAATGTTTTATCGAATAATATTTTTTAACAAGACGACCAGAATGAAAAAGTCACTAGTGTCAGATACGATATTTTCTTTATTACCGGACTGAAGTGTTTGTACTGCAACGGTTTCTATGCTGACATGCTTAATAATAATAATAATATTATTATTATTATTATTTATTTACCTATATTAGGTAGCTTTATTCATGTAGTCAAATAATTTAGAAAATTCTTGAGTGCTGGATACAATATCTTTGACTCTGCTCAGACACGACAAGAACGACTAAACCTAGTTAACTGACTCGTCAAACACATGGATAACCCTGTCCTGGTTAAGATACAAATGGTAGGTTGGCGAATCAAATACTAATGGGAGTACTTAAACTTGTTCCGACTTAAATAGTAAAATTCAGTTGGCCACATCCTCTTTTTTTTTTTTTTTTTTTTTTTTTTTTTTTTTTTTTTTGACGAATCTCGTAGGCTGCTCATTCCACGCCCTTGGCGAAAGGCAATTGATGTAGGGAGGCCACAAAGGTATTAATATGAACAACATTCGGAAGCCATTGATTTTGACACTTATAATTCCACTTCCCCATTTCTCACCACCAAGTGGTGGCGGTTTGGCACCAGCTCTTTAGCTCACTTATGAGGGTCTTCCTGTGTCGTACCACTTCAATATTCATGACTTGACATTGACATTGATATCATTTAATCCTTGATTTTTTTTTTTTTTTTTTTTTTTAATTTTTCTTTATTTGCTTGTTCATATTTCTTTAGTAGAATGAATGGTAATCGATGTTGGCTATTTATTTATGGGTTAAAATAGGTTAAATTTTCTGTTCCGTGATAATAGGCCCAGGAGACTAATAAGTTGAGCTAGGTGAGCCCAATAAGTTGAGTGGGGCTGCGATCCACAATAGACCTAACGGCAAGAGCCCAACAATAGACCTAACGTTCAGGTGGATTGAGTCTGGTCGAGACCCGTGTGCGCTGTGTCTGTACGTTTTAAGTGAATTGGTTGCGTATTCCTAATAGCTCGAGTTTTTGAAATTAATGGTTAGCGTCAACGATCTGACAATTGGTATCAGAGCCAGTAGTACGGGCTCGATTCCCACATGGTGCGGGTGTTGGGTGGGGGGATTGTTGGCTATTTTTTTATGGATTAAAATAGATCCAACTTCCTACCCCGTGACAATAGGCCCAGGAGACTAATAAGTTGAGTGGGACTGCGATTCACAATAGACTTAACGATCCGTGTGCGCTGTGTCTGTACGCTTTAAGTGAATTGGTTGCGTATTTCTAACAGCTCGAGCTTTTAGCGCCAACGATCCAACAATCGAGTTCATATTTGTTGTGTATGTGTTTATCGAAAATATAGTTTTATTTTATCTTATTTTATATTGTACAGTGTTTAGAGTTTATCTCGCAGTAATGATTTTTTGAATTTTGGTTACAATATGTGTACCGTTGTTGCCAATGATATACATAGATGTTTTTACGAGTAAAATAAGAAATGCCATCAATTGTTAGATTGAATATGTGTTTGTTAGGAAAAACATTAGTGCTATACGACACTATTGAAATTATAACAATATAAGTTTAAAGATTTTTTGTATAAAATAATTGTATTATAATTTCTCATCAGGTGCATGAATAGGTAATCCTTAATGATGGTTAATTAGTTATGTCATAATGGTTTGATGTTTCAATTTCTACTCAGAGTATCCATATTTATAATAATTTTCTCTAAATTGCTTTTGTAATTTCTTTGAAAGAAAAACTGTTATGTCATTTATTGTAGATACAGTGTTCAGAGATGTGCAAATACAACTTTCTAATAAGAAAAGTGAGAATGGATATTATATGTTTTTTTTTTTTTTTCTAGATGCTGATACTACAGCATGTATGCTTCATCAAAAATGTATTTTAACAATATGTATCTTTTTTTTTTCACTTGGAGATAATTGGTTTAGAAAGCGCAACCAATGTCAGAAATATTTGATAGCCGCTCCAGCAATTACTTGAACATAGCTAACCAGTTCATGAGCACATGATAGCTATATCTAACAAAAATGGTTAAGATCCAAAATTATAGGTTGGTGTATGATGTATCACATTTTCGTTGGAGTATTTTAGACTTAAGATGGCTTTATCAAAATAGTGAAGTCCAGCTGAATGGCTCTATAATCACATAATATATGATTCAGATCTATTATCACATAATATGGTTTACTCAGAATGATGAATAAAAGAAAAGGTTGCGCTCATCATTTTATGACTAGATATAGAAGTTGGCTTCTTTTTGCCTTAAGATAATCAACAGTGACAACAGATTGTATTTATACTTGAATATCTAGGACTACAAGAAATTTAGAAGGAAAATCTAACATGCTATCGCTTGTCAGCCCGTTCCAGATATATATCGAGTGTTCACTGCTTATCAACTGTATCTCTTTTTTTTTTTTTTTTTTTTTCTTATGCAAGCTTATTGACTTTATCAATGAACATGATTTTTCTAATGCTAAATTACATAAAACTTGCCATTTTTTTTTTCAGCTGTTAATCATGCAGAAACTCATCATTATGGTTGAGTGTTTACCAAACCTGAGAAAGCTGTGCATGAATTAGCACATCTACTTTTAGTCAAAAAATAAGATGATTTGTTATTATATTCTTACTGTATTGGAGATTCATACTTCATTGCTCCTTGTTTGTCTCTTCACCATAAATATATATTTTTTTCTTTGCCGCAAAATAGATTTGTTTCTCTTTTTTCTAGGACCTCATTCTGTAATCATGGAAAACCTAATGTTGTTATTCATGGCATTTTAACAGGGCTGGTGAAAATACTAAAGAAATATGACAAAAGAACGGGAGCTCTGATCCGGCTGCCCTTCATTCAGAAGGTGCTGCAGCAACCCTTCTTCACCACCGATCTGCTGTACAAACTCGTAAAGGAGTGTGAGGCCATGCTGGACCGCCTCTTCCCGACAAATGAACCGTCTGTATCGGCTGAGGAGAATGGTGAAGGAGCAGTTGATGGACAGCAGAAATGCTCAAAGCCTGGGTCCTCATTGGTAAATGGTGGGGTTCCAGAGCTAGAGGAGATCGAATACATGGAAAGCTTGTCCATGAAGAGCACGATCGCAGCATTGCGGGCTTTGAAAGAGATCAGGAGTGGCAGTTCCACGGTCAGTGTGTTCTCTCTGCCTCCTTTGCAGACCAGTGGAGTAGACGGATGGTGGAGTAAGGTTCCTGTGGTAGAACAAGTGGCCAAGTGATGTTGGCAGATGTATTCATGGCTTAATACTGCTTCTTCTTTATTTCTCCGTTCCTACTACTTGGAAGTGCTTGGAGATGGATTAGGATCTCCTTCTCTTGCCTCCTTTTTTATGTTCAACTTATAAGCTCACATATATTAATTAATTAGGTCCCAAATCTCTGATAGATGTATAATGCCAAATTCTGAATACAAGTGGCTGAAGCAGAGAATTTTTACTTGTTTTTTGATTTTGTGGTCTCTTGATGGCTAGTTATCTTGTCGTCTGAACATATTGTGATTTCATGCACGTAATATGTAGAGAGTCTGCTAAACAATTCTGCGCATTTTGTCTCCGCGCTACTGCTGCTTGTGTAGTTCGTTTCATTGTTGAAGTTTGAATATTATGATCCAGTCTACTATTGCTTGGTCGGCTAAGGTTGCTGTTTGTTAAATTGTGGAGAGAGAAAGAAAGTTGTTTTGGTTAAGCTAAACCACTTTGGAACAAGTTAGAAATTTTCGAGCCCTCTCTAAAAAATGGTTCTCTCACTTTTATCCCTAGTAATCTCTACAAACAAGGTAGTGAATTAATATTGTTACTGTTGGATCTCTGTTGCAAAGCGCCTTGCCGTATAACCGAGCAATTGACTTTGTTCTTAGCTATTTGCTCGAAGATAGCATAACATCCGGGGAAAATCATTCCGCCGTATTTATTTTTCATGTGGAAAAGACGTTTATGCTTCCACCACATCGCTGGCCTCTTAAAAGATCCAAGAGAAAATTTTCGTGTAGGTAGGTGCATGGAGTAGGTGTCATAACACTGTCAATAAATATTAGCGTAATCAAAGAGCATATTTCTTCAACCATTGTTTTTAAAATTAATTGAACATTTGCTACGAATCTACGACCCCACTTGATTGAACTGGAACGTGCTGGTGTGGGCCAGAATGACTGGCCCAGACTTGAAACTTGAGAGGACCGCGTTGTTATTCGACAGAGACCGGATCAAGCCTGCTGTTACCAAATAATAAGAAGACCTGGAACACTAAGGGCCCCTCAGGTCCGCTTAGCCCACCAGCTTGGGTCATCGCAAGTAAAGTATAGGCTATAGCCCATTTAATTTTGATTTAAATTATAATTTAATTTAAATCAAAAATAAATTAAAATAAATTAATTAAAAAAAAAAAAAAGACTTTAGTCTTTGGTTCACCTAGATATCTATTTTTATAAAAAAAACTGTTTTTAAAATTATAATATAAAATAAGACTTTGGCTTTCTCCTTTTTCCGTCCCTCCCATCTCTGTCCCGCCGCACCCTTGCGTCCGCGCAACCGCATACTCTTTAGACGCAGCGCTCCGCCCGCCATGAGGCCTTCTGCAGGTAAGTCGCGTCTTATTATTATTATTATTATTATTATTATTATTATTATTATTATTATTATTTTGCCCCTCAAACCTAGCCGTGGAACTCCCTTTCCCACTTATTACTGTTGTTGTTGTTGTTGTTGGTGGTGGTGGTGGTGGTGGTTTTGGTGCTTTGTATAGCAGAGGGAGCGAAGGCGATGGTACCTCAGAAGCGGCCGCGACCCGGGTCCAATTCGAGCGGCGCCCTAGTACCGGATGAGAGACTCAGCGACGCGGAGCGCATGATCTTAAACCAGATCCGCAGCAAGGAGAACATGGGGATATGGACATATGACCTTAAGAAGCTGACGAATCTTCCCCGCAGTGTGTTCGACAAGGCTCTCAGGTTGCTCCAACAAAAAGGTTTGATCAAGTGCGTCGTCAGCATCCACAACAAAAGCAGGAAGATGTACGTGGCCAGAGAGTTCGAACCCGCCAAGGAGATATCGGGGGGCACCTGGTATTCCCAAGGAAGCCTCAACAAGGAATTCATCGGCGACGTCAGGTCCAAGTGCTTGGCGCAGATCAGCAAGCTCGGGTCGCCACCATCGAGGACGTCTGGAAGGGAATCCAAATGTCCCGCGACGGCAAGATCGACTTCACCTTGCAGCAGATCACGGAGATTGTTCAGGCCATGGTTTTGGACAAGGAGGTGGAGGAAGTGAAGAGCACCGGTGCCGGCGATTTCTCTGCGGTGCCGGCGGGAAGGCCTTGCTACAGGAAGTTTGACAGAAGAGCACCTGTTGCCGGCGCTTTGTCCGCCATCCCGTGTGGGGTGTGCCCCAGGATAAGTGAGTGCACACCCGACGGCGTCATCTCCCCCAACACTTGCAGCTATTTCACTAAATGGCTCGAATTGGATTTTTAGGCACAATCGCTTTCATTTATGTCAATCCAGCTTTTAGCTGGCTTTTATTTTCTTCAAGAATTTAGTGGAGTGTGTTTTATTGAGATCGAAAATTATGTTTGCCACCGTTAATACTCAACTGACTTTTTTAAATTAGTATCTAGGAACAAGCTATGTGTCAAGATAGGCTTCTGTCTTTCTGACCAAGTGCTAATTCATGTGAATGCAAGAAGCATGAGAGTAGGCAGTGATGCAGGCGATTAACTGATTTCTGCATGTAGTGATCCAGGGCCAAATAAGAAAGGTCAGTAGTGTGCTAATTATCATTAGTGTGTGTAGTATTTTCGCACACGAATATATTAGTTGTATAGTTTGTGCTGTTGTCTATTGCATTGACTTGCTCTGAATGTGAGCACAACTAATGTTAATTTTCAATTTCAATGCCCAATGCCCTTGGTTCAGTTAGGTGCTGCAGCAACCCTTCTTCACCACCGATCTGCTTACAAATCGTAAAGGAGTGTGAGGCCATGCTGGACCGCCTCTTCCCTGATCAAATGAACCGTCTGTATCGCTGAGGAGAATGGTGAAGCTGCAGTTGTGGACAGGAAATGAAAGCTGGGTCCTCTTGGTAAATGGTGGGGTTAGAGCTAGAGGAGATGCTCTAGGAAGTTGTCCATGAAGAACGATCGCAGCATTGCGGGCTTTGAAAGAGATCAGGAGTGGCAGTTCCACGGTCAGTGTGTTCTCTCTGCATCCTTTGAAAGACCAGTGGAGTAGACGGATGGTGGAGTAAGGTTCCTGTGGTAGAACAAGTGGCCAAGTGAGTTGGCAGATGTAGTAATGGCTTAATACTGCTTCTTCTTGTTTCTCCGTTCCTACTATTGGAAGCTTCTTGGAGATGGATTAGGATCTCCTTCTCTTGCCTCCTTTTTTATGTTCAACTTATAAGCCACATAATTAATTAATTAGGTCCCAAATCTTGATAATGTATCCCATGCCAATTCTGAATACAAGTGGCTGAAGCAAGAAGAATTACTTGTTTTTTGATTTTGTGTCTCTTGATGGCTTGATTCTGTCGTCTGAACTTATTGTGATTTCATGTAGAATATGTAGAGAGTATGCTAAACAATTCTGCGTATTTTGTCTGCGCTACAATTGTGTATTTTATTGTTGAAGTTTGAATATTTTCAGTTTTGCTTAAATTGAAGTTGCTATTTGTTAAATTGTGGAGAAGAAAGACTTTGTTTTTGGTTTAAGCTAAACCACTTTGGAACAAGTTAGAAATTTTCGAGCCCTCTCTAAAAAATGGTTCTCTCACTTTTATCCCTAGTAATCTCTACAAACAAGGTAGTGAATTAATATTGTTACTGTTGGATCTCTGTTGCAAAGCGCCTTGCCGTATAACCGAGCAATTGACTTTGTTCTTAGCTATTTGCTCGAAGATAGCATAACATCCGGGGAAAATCATTCCGCCGTATTTATTTTTCATGTGGAAAAGACGTTTATGCTTCCACCACATCGCTGGCCTCTTAAAAGATCCAAGAGAAAATTTTCGTGTAGGTAGGTGCATGGAGTAGGTGTCATAACACTGTCAATAAATATTAGCGTAATCAAAGAGCATATTTCTTCAACCATTGTTTTTAAAATTAATTGAACATTTGCTACGAATCTACGACCCCACTTGATTGAACTGGAACGTGCTGGTGTGGGCCAGAATGACTGGCCCAGACTTGAAACTTGAGAGGACCGCGTTGTTATTCGACAGAGACCGGATCAAGCCTGCTGTTACCAAATAATAAGAAGACCTGGAACACTAAGGGCCCCTCAGGTCCGCTTAGCCCACCAGCTTGGGTCATCGCAAGTAAAGTATAGGCTATAGCCCATTTAATTTTGATTTAAATTATAATTTAATTTAAATCAAAAATAAATTAAAATTAATTAAATTAATTAAAAAAAAAAAGACTTTAGTCTTTGGTTCACCTAGGGGATTTTTTAAAAATAACCTTACAAACTTTTGTATTTGGGAAACTAACCCTGCAAAATTTTTTTTTGCAAAACTAACCCTACTTTTGCCAGGTGGGCGCCACGGCGGACTGACGACCCGAAGACGCTGAATGATTCAGCGTCTTCAGTATGCCTCATGAAAGACGCTGAATCAATCAGCGTCTCCTAAAAAATCCTACGGAGACGCTGAATGAGTCAGCGTCTTCAGTATATTTTGAGAAGACGCTGATTCATTCAGCGTCTTCAATGCTACACACTGCACCTCAGGACTTGGCCAATTTTTTTGCGAAATTGGCTAAGTCCTCAGATAAGAAGGCGCTGGGTTGCATACATGTTAGAGACGCTGAACCGTTCAGCGTCTTTAACTTATAATGTTAAAGGCGCTGAGTGGTTCAGCGCCTTTAACACATAATGTTAAAGACGCTGAATGGTTCAGCGCCTTTAACTTATAATGTTAAAGGCGCTGGCCGATTCAGCGCCTTTAACTTATGTGTTAAAGGCGCCGAACCATTCAGCGCCTTTAACTTATAATGTTAAAGGCGTTGACCGATTCAGCGCCTTCTTCACGCGTTATCAAGCCGCGCGCGTGCGATTCCTCTTCACTTCTGGTCTTCATCTTCTCCATCTCTCTCTTCATCTCTTCCTCGCCATCTCTTCATCGCCGTCGCCTTCATCGCCGTCGCCTTCAATCCCGCCGAGCACAGTGAGATCCTCTCGCTGTCTACTTCAATCCCGCCGATCTTCTTCGTCGCATTGCCGATCTACTTCAATCCCGCCGAGCACAGTGAGATCTTCTTCAATCCCGCCGTCGGATTGCCGCCGATCTTCTTCAATCCCGCCGCATTGCCGATCTACTCTCGCCGTCGCATCGCCGATCTCCTCTCGCCGTCGCTTTCGCCTTCGCCTCTCGCCGTCGCTTTCGCCTTCGCCGATCTCCTCTCGCGAAGCACTGTGAGGTCCCTCCCTCTCTCTTCTCTCTCTCTCTCTTTCTCTCTCTCACTGTGAGAGAGTGATCTCTCACTGTGAGAGATCACTCTCTCACAGTGATCTCGCTTCACTGTGAGAGATCACAGTGAAGCTCTCACAGTGAAGCATGATCTCTTACTCACAGTGATCTCGCTTCACTGTGAGAGATCACAGTGAAGCTCTCACAGTGAAGCATGATCTCTCACTCACTGTGAATTTACATTTTAGTTACAAATTTTAGTTAATTTTGCTAATTTTGCTAATTTTAGTTAATTTTGCTAATTTAGCTAATTTTGCTACAAATTTTAGAAATAATTTGGTTGATCACAGTGAAGCTCTCACTGTGAGCTTCACTGTGAGAGCTCTCACTTGAGCTCTCACTTGAGTTAAATAATACTTGAGCTCTCACTTGAGCTCTCACTGTGAGAGCTTCACTGTAAGAGTCTCTCACAGTGAAGCTCTCTGTGAAGCTCTCACAGTGAGAGACTCTTACAGTGAGGGAGTGAAGATCACTCTCTCACAGTGAGAGAGACTGAAGATCACTCTCTCACAGTGACAGAGTGATCTCTCACAGTGAGAGCTTCACCGTCACAGTGAGCGATCCCCTCACTGTGAGATCGCTCAAAGTGAGAGGTTTCACTGTCGGTCTCCGACTGTAAAGTTAAAAGTAGTTTTTTGAAGTGGTTAAATTTTGTTTTGTAGTTGAAATGGCTAATCGTCGCATGCCCATAAGTGTTCATTGGGATGGACAGTTAGTTATCGATGAGAATGGTCCACGATATATCGGCGGTGAAAAAAAGTTAATCGCGATACCTTCTGATTGTACATATAGTAGGTTTGAGACGAGAATGTATCGTTTAGTAAATTGTACAAGAGAACAATTTCGTTTAAAATTTACTATCAGTTGCCCCACGATCGGTAGTGGATATTTAGCTCACGTAGTAGTAGATGATGAATCATTGGAGGGAATGATTGGATTATGTGAACATCATGGTGTTGTGACGGTATACATTGAGAAAGAGCTACATCCGTCGGTTAATTTTGAACCGCAAGGTTATTACACCCAAATGCTCCACAATTATATTGATTTGGGTCCTTCTGCCAATGTAATGAGTGATCAACATATTCCACACGAAGGTGGAATGACAAGGTTAGAACAACAACCTAATAATTTTGTCATTTAGCATATTATTTAAATGGACTTAAATATTGTATACATTGCAGAGAAAGTGAGTATGACCCGATTGAGAGTGTTGTACCTTGCTCGTTTAGTAGTGTTCCACAAACGACCACATGGGTGCCACCAATGACCACATGTGTGCCACCTACGACCACACACATGCAAGCCACGACATCACGCGGACACGGCACGACATCACGCGAACAATGCACGACCTCACGCGGACACGGCACGACATCACGCGAACAAGCCACGACCTCACGCGGACACACGCAAGCCACGACCTCCCGTATTGAACCAAGGATGTCTCATTTACAACTAGAACATTCTGATTGGGGGTAAGTACAAATATAAATTAAATGTTAAGTTTTTAAATTAATGGCAATGTTGGAATTTTAGGTTTACCAAATTTGCAGGTTATCTAATTCCTATGAACATTGGAATCCACCTGCTGTTAATGAATTTGATACGAATGTTGAGGAAGGAGGTGATAATGTTGACAGGGGTGGTGATAGTGATTTTAATCATGAGGATTCACCAATCCATGATGATCAGAATAGTAGTGAGGATGACGAACCGGATGTTCCATTTTCCGATATAGATGAAAATCATGATGGAGGGTTAAATGATCTTGCAAATGCAATTTACACTCAAGTGGACAACCCACAAATCAGCAATGATTACGTAGACAATCCTGACGAGGAAAATGAATTTATTGATCATCCGGATCGTTTTATTTCCGATACTAATTGGATTAATCAGTATGTTGTAGATCAAACAGATCTTAATATTCGACAAATAGGAGCTGGTCGACCTACCATCGACGAGAGTTGGGTTGGACGTGTCTTTCAAGATAAGCCAACTTTATTGGATGCACTAGACCGGTGGCATATTCAGCATAATGTACAAATGAAAGTATTGAAATCTACAAAAACGACGTACACTGTCAAATGCTTAGTAGAGGAATGTTCTTGGAGATTACATGCTTCAGTACCCAAAAATGCGACATATTTTAGGGTAAAAACATATGCTGGTCCACACACATGTGTGATTCCAATACTGAATGCGGCGAACCGTAACTGTAATTCCACCCTTATATGTCAATTGATCCTTCCGGTGTTAAAAGTCAGACTTAATTTAAGGCCAAAAGAAATTCGAGATATGGTGCAAGCAGAGTTCCATACTGACATAACATATTGGAAGGCTTGGCAATCAAAGATTAAAGCATTACAAATTATTTACGGGAGCTGGGAGCAATCCTACACCGACTTGCCTCGTTACCTTTCAATGGTAAAGAATTATAATACTGGTACTCAATGGCATCTGGATCATAGGTGGCCGCAAGAAGGCATTTTTACCTTTCATCGTGTTTTTTGGTCATTTGGACCTTCGATACATGGATTCGCACATTGTCGGCCGTTGGTTAGTATTGATGCCACACATTTATACGGCAAATACGAAGGTCATGCTTTGATAGCGACGGCTGTAGATGCAAATGATGGATTATATCCTTTGGCATTTGCAATTTGTGAGGGAGAGAATGCCGGCAGTTGGCAATGGTTTTTGCATAACTTGCGTCGCTATGTTACCCGTGATAGACAGATTTGTTTAATATCTGATCGATTTCCTGGATTGAAGGAAATAGTTGCTGATATCTATCGTCCAGCACGAGGGCACGCGCATCGTTGGTGTCTTCGACATATGAAAGCAAACATGAAAAAGCGCTTCAAGACCGACATATTGTTAAATAAATTCTGGGATATCGGAAAGGCTGCAACACCGACGGAATATAATCAGCTGAAGGAAGAATTAAAGGTGTTGGATAACGATGCATGGGAGTGGGTCCATAATCTAGACAGATATAAAGAGTACTGGGCAAGAGCATTTGATGGAGGCAGACGGTTTGGAATGTTGACTACAAATCTTTCTGAATCCTTAAATGGGGTTCTTAAGGACACTCGTGGTTTGCCTATCACAGCTTTTGTTGCGTCTACTTTTTATAAGCTTAATACCTATTTCTGCAAGCGCCGTGAGGACGGTGAACATTGGACTGACGCTTTTGTCAGTAAAGTAAAAAATCAGATTACTGAAAATTTTGATAGGGCGCGGGCACATAATATTGAAAGATTTGGACTCACCAAATTTGAAGTGCAAACTGGAGATTTCGACTACAAAGTGATCGTAAATGGTTCAAATGTCGAATGCTCATATTGTGAATTATATCTAACAGGAATACCTTGCTCGCATGTCTTAGCAGTTTGTAGTACGACACATATGAGATTACCATACGAGAATTTTACTTCACCCTGGTATAGTACAGACTGCTATCGTGCGACGTACGCGCCACAATTTCATCCTGTTCCTGATAGACGGCACTGGCCACGACCCCAAGGTCCACCGATTGTACCGCCCCCTTTACGAAGGAAGAAAGGTCGTCCACGATCTACGCGTATTCGTAATGTAATGGACGAGGGGGGTGGCCGACGAGGGAAGTGCTCCATTTGTAAGCAGGAAGGCCATTACAGGAGCACTTGTCCACAGAATACACAAATAGCGCAACGAGGACGCCGGCGTATGAATTACACAATTATAATTATCTTGTCTTTATATTTAATTTATTTTACCTATCATGTTACTAATATGTAGATTGCTTATTGCAGATGGCAGATCACGAGGACGCGGGGCCAGTTGATGCGTCGGTCTTAGTAGACCAGCATCGCCATCGGTCAGCCTTTATCACGACTGAGGTAAGAGCTATAAAATTTCATTTGATATTTTATTGTAATACCAATAAGCTGAATTAGTGTAAAAGCTAACTATATTTGTTTTCGCATTACAGGGGTATCGTGCGGTGGAGTTCTCAGAGCATGGGCGGAAGATCAACCAGTGGGAGATTGAGCATCCAGCTGTGCTAGATCTCCTCCGGCTATCTGGATTTTACGGGGTAGCACGGTTGAGACGAGTCCAGCTGGATCAGGCTCTACTAGCGGCCCTTGCCGAGAGGTGGAGACCGGAGACCAACACGTTCCACTTTCGACATGGTGAGATGACCGTCACACTCCAGGATGTGGCGGTCATCTCAGGTCTCCGTGTCGACGGTCCACCAGTAACGGGGAGTTCACTTCAAGAGTGGGTGCCGCTATGCGATGCATTGTTGGGAGCTCAGCCCGAGATATTAAAGGGGTCGCAGATACGCCTAACGTGGCTATCTGATCAGTACAGCCATATACCGCTAGATGCCCCTGCAGCACTAGTCGCAGCTACAGCCCGTGCATATATGTTATATCAAATCGGGTGTAGCTTGATTCCCAACCCCAGCGGACGCACAGTGCACCTAAAGTGGCTATCACTAATGGCTGATTTCCATCTCTGCGGGGTTTATGCGTGGGGTGCAGCTACCTTGGCTTCTATGTATCAAGCGCTGGGACTTGCCTCACTGCACGGGAAGGCCGAGTGTTGTTGTTTTGGCACGCTATTGCAGGTATAATATATAATATATTGATTTCATTATTTCAAATATTTAATCTTTTATTTCTAATATTAAGTCGTTTGTGTTAATATATAGATTTGGGCTTGGGAGCACATTCATATCGGCCGACCTACAGGCGTCCGAGCGCTACCCGACCTTGTAGATCTCCCTCTGGGTTGCCGGTAAGATATTTATTTAATATAGTAGATTTTTGTATTTCATAGGTAATTACAACTAATATATATATTTTACAATCTAGATGGGCAAACGCTGGAGGACTACGCTTCAGAGCCAATGTCAGGACCGCTGACATTGAGTTTTATAGAGATGAGTTAGATCAGCAGAGAGAGACGCAGGTATGTAGGTGTTTAAATCAATACTTTACATATATTTTTTCTAAACATTTTTATACTAACTGATCATTTTGTGTCATTAACAGGTTATATGGATGCCGTACACAGAGGAGATTTTAGCTGCATTACCAGACTTCTGTGTACAGGGCTCGCAAGTCTGGCGTTCAAGGACAGTCATCATCTGCTATCACATAGTAGAGATGCATGTACCAGACCGAGTCCTGCGGCAGTTCGGTCTTCTCCAGCATCTACCTATCAATGTGGAGTCCATCGTACGCATGACATCACGTGGGCGTGCGGATGAGGATTGGGCTGCATTTCACGCTGCATACATTGAGAGGTGGGCTGAGAGGCTAGATCACATTGTTGATCAGCATCCGGCTGCTGGTGATGACCCGCTGCAGGCGGCATCCATTTACATGGAATGGTACTGGACAATTACCAGGAGATGGATATATCATCCAGTGCAGCGTCCTCCGCTGACTTATCATCCACGTGGGCATATCAACAGGACAATGGTATAATCATTTTTTTGTAGAAATTTAACATGTTTTGTATATTTAATCTAAATTTAATCTGTTAATTGAAATGCAGGCCGATACGCTACGACAGATGGATACCACTATAGACCAGCTATTGCATGATCGTCCGTCGCCGACGAGGATATTCAGGACTCTGACAGATATGCAATCGCATATTCATACGGTACTGCAAAATGTACCGTCAGTACCTACTGTCAGAGTTGCTGAGGGACGAGGAGATTATGCTCACGCATCGTCCTCGAGACATCAAGTACCTTCATATCACAAAAAATTTCTAATTTAGTCTTCAATTTCAAATTACCTAACTATTTACGCCATTTCAGGTGCCGCGATCTCCAACTCCTCCGATTCAAGACCCTACTACATATCCCTCGACGTCAGAGACACTCCCGCCTCCTGTTTCACGGACATCATTTGCTTCAACATATTCACGTCGTCGTCCGTCGTCATCATCACAACACGAGATCCAACATATTGATGAAGGTGCTATTATCGAGGAGCTCGATCAGTTAGCAGCGGCCGAGCAACTTGATGATACGCCGATTATCGAGCTTGTTGTTCCTCGTGGGCGTGGGCGACCACGAGGGCGTGGACGTAGGCGTGGCCGAGGAGGTCGAGGGAGAGGATAAGCTCAAAATTGAGTATTATCTCAATTTTGAGTTTGAGGGTGTATTCTTAATATTTTTGTAATTACATTTTTTTTATCTGACTCAACTGTTACATCTGAATGTTGTGCATATGTTTCTGGTGATTTATGAATGTTTTAGTTCACTATATACATGTTGTCAAACTTGTTGTATTTTTCATTCTGCTATGAAACTTGTTGTACAAATTTTGATTTTTACACTTGAGAAAGAAAATCTGGTGGGTGCTGTGGTTAAAGGCGCTGAACCGTTCAGCGCCTTTAACATATAAGCTAAAGGCGCTGAATGGTTCAGCGTCTTTAACATTATAAGTTAAAGGCGCTGAATGGTTCGGCGCCTTTAACACATAAGTTAAAGACGCTGAATCGGCCAGCGCCTTTAACATTATAAGTTAAAGGCGCTGAACCATTCAGCGTCTTTAACATTATGTGTTAAAGGCGCTGAACCACTCAGCGCCTTTAACATTATAAGTTAAAGACGCTGAACGGTTCTGTCACGCCCCGGGACCCGGGCTCGTCTACAGATCCGCCGTGCACACGGAATTTTCCGCGTACACGAAGCGCTGGTAACCTGCTCAGATATAATATAACAATAAAAGAGCATAATACAGAGCTGAAATAGAAGAACTACATAGTATCTCAGACTGGAACCACAAGTACAGCAGTAATATGTACAATAATCTCCCAGCTCACCAAAATAGTACAACCAGCTGGCTAACGCCAGACCCCAAAATGAAAGGAGAATATCACAGTCTGAGTGGAGGGTACAATATCTGTCTAGTAGCTCTCAGCCTCACAGGAGATCTATCTATTCAGCGATCCCCTTACCTCGATCTGCTGCTGATGGCCCAGCAGCTCCCACAGACGACTCTGCGAAAATGAAGGGGAAGGGAAAAGACAGAAAATAATAATGGGGGTGAGAACTACCAGATAAACCAGCAGCCTCCCCTAGTGGGTAAAACCTCAACTCTGACGCACCCACTAGGACTACTAGAGGCAAAAGGGAAAAGGGGAAGTGGTAAAATACATAAGATGCTGAAACAGGTAAACTACCACTACTATGCTGTCAAAACTGTATGCATGCATCAGAAACAGTATCTGTCCAAATAAACCCAATCTGGATACCAGTAACAACTGGTGTTGCCTGCTCAGCGGAATCTGCACACAAGGCTCGAAACCGCGGGATCGGCCCGCACGGCTCGCATCCCAGCTCAGCGGAATCTGCACACATGGCTCGAAACCGCGGGATCGGCCCGCACGGCTCGCATCCCAAAATAAGTATCAGACCGGCACACAAGGCTGGGTCCGAGAAAGCACACCTCCGGAGTGGCACTCGAGGGGAGCGACCCACACGAGTAAAATATCTCTGTCATCAGTATCACAAGTATCTCTGTAGCACATGTCTCAATATAGCAGGACTGGATCATAACCATGATCAAAGTGGGAAACTCCATCCACTATAGAAACCCAATCCCCAACTGATGCAATAAATAAACCAAACTCAACCCCCAATCTGATGCAAGGATAAACATCTGGTCAACCGCCTACTGTTCGCGGTCACCGCAATACCCCACAAGTCCATAATCTAGCACAACCTTGGCTACACTATCCCAGACCCCTGCTCACACTTGAGCAACAACATATGAATGCAAAGGACAATAATGAAACATGTTCAAATCCCAAATGATAGTGTAGCAATGAATAGTGGCCTTACCTGATGTCCGGGCATGCATGCAACTGTCTTTATTTTTAAAAGTCGTAAAATAGTGTCAAAGGTTTAAAAACAATTGATTTACTGAATAAAAGTCATTTGCATGCGAGATCATGGCCTTTGTCTCAATCACAGTGTCCCAATATAAGTCATCATATCATTTGTGGGGTTATATTAAATTTTAGGGGAGTTTGTCCCAATGGTCCTTGTCATTTGTCATATTAATTTGTCCCAATGGTTCTCATCAATTGTCATATTAGTTCGTCCCAATAGTTCTCATCAATTGTTCGGTTAGTTTGTCCTGTTAGTTGTCCTGTTAGTAGTCCTGTTAGTAGTCCCAATGATTCTCATTAATTGTCATATTTTAGGGGATTTCTAGTAATCCCAGTGAGCATGTCAAAAATGAGGTAAGCAACAACCGCCCACCTCGAGCAGCTCAAACAACACCCCAGGTAGTCTCCTGGTTGTCCACAGTCCTCAAAACCTGCAAATCAACGCTCCCGGTATAATTACAAACCCCAAAAAGTACATTATTTGCTGTTTTTCAGACAGCACGAGAAAAGAGAAATTTTTCACCTCTAAAATGAGCTCCTAAAATCCCAGAAAAATCACGGTTGCGTTCCTCGCGAAGAGTAGATCAAAATCGACTCTTTAAACGCCTCGATCTGACGCTCCTACGTCAAGATAAAAATCGGAGAAGTCGGTGCTGTCCAAAAACCATCACAGTAAAAAGGGGGGTCAAAGAGGACTCGGGAATCGTGCCAAAAGTACGAAACGGAGCAAAATGATCAACACGGAAATCGAAGCCCTACCTCTTACGGTCGTGCTGCCGCAAAAATCGTCCAAAAATTCCACCCGGTTAGCCCGCAGTGAATTTTCGACGGAACTGCGACGGGAAATGGGCCTAAAAGAAAATCGTCGCAGTGCGCCGCGTCGCAGATATCTCACTATCTGTAACTCCTAAATTCCTGAGATTGTAGAGAGAGAAAGAGAAGAGAGAGAGGAAGATTTTTCGTATTGGGCATTTTGTCTGGTTCTCTCTCTAAGGGCTCGAAAACCGAGGTGGGGAATGAGGGAGGGGAGAGGTCCTATTTATAATGGGCTGGGGGTCTCACACCGGATCGGATCCGAACACGAAACACCAAAACGGGCCAACCAGAACGCGCCACGCGTTTCCCAAACAGGAAACAGCTTGTGCAGGCCCAATGAGAATTTGCCACGTGGCCACGTGGTGCGTGTGTTTGCCCCGTGCTCCGGGTCTTCCGGAAGGTTGTCGGCCAACGGGGTGCTGCCACGTGTCACTTAACCACGTGCTTCTAGAAGCCGGCCAACGAATCGGAGGCTGCCACGTGGCAGATGGCTTCTTCGGTGGTCCTGGTGCACGGCAAGGCTGTGGACCGCGCACCCGAGCGCCCTGCCCGCGCCTGCCCGCGCTGCCCGCGCCTGCCCGCGCCGTGCTCCTCCGCGCTCCGCCGCTGCCCCGCTGCTGCGCCGCTGCCCGCCGCCGCTCGCCGGTCGCCGGAACAGTAATTCCGGCGGCCGGAGTTACTGTTCCGGCGTGAACAGTAACCTTGCCCAAAAAATAAAGTAAATATACCGTTTCGATCGTTTTCGCGCGCTGAGTCCGTTTTCGACGTCCGTTTCGCCAAATTCTCATCCGAAATTTTGCCGAAATCTCCCGGAAAATTCCATTTGTTCCGATTTTCGCGCAGAGTCTATATTAAATGTCCAATTTCAATTCTACAAGCTCCGATTCACCGTACAAGCTCCCTACAGTCACTGTTTAATGTTGCACAGTTCCTGCGGGAGTCCGGATCATCACATCCTCCCCCACTAAAAAGAGTTTCGTCCTCGAAACGAGACTCAACCACAGTCCTTAGTCCAAAGTCTCGAATAGGTAGGGGTGGCGTCCCTCATCTCCGACTCAAGCTCCCATGTAGCCTCGCGCTCGTCATGATTGCTTCATTGGATCTTCACATAGGGAATGGCCCGACTGCGCAATGCTCACCTCTCGATCCAGAATTCGCAGTGGGCGCTCCTCGTACCTCAAAGGGTCCTATGTATCGGGGCTAAGTTTCCCATGAATGCCGAATCTCCGGATTCCTTTGGACGGCGAGACTTTCAGGAATACATGATCTCCAACTTGAAATTCTAAGTCTCGTCGCCGAACATCGGCATAACTCCTTTGTCGGCTTTGGGCGGTCTGAAGATGCTTCCGAATCACCCGGACCTTCTCTTCTGCCTCTAACAACACATCTGGTCCCAAGGTCCGCCTCTCGCCCACGTCACTCCAATAAAGTGGTGATCGACACTTGCGTCCATACAATGCTTCAAACGGAGCCATCTGAATGCTCGCTTGAAAGCTATTGTTGTACGCGAACTCTGCCAACGATAAGTGTCGAATCCACCCTCCGCCGAAATCCAAGACGCAAGCCCTAAGCATGTCCTCCAGGATTTGTATCGTCCGCTCAGACTGCCCATCAGTCTGCGGATGAAAAGCTGTACTGAACCTGAGTTCAGTCCCCAAGGCCGTTTGCAAACTTCTCCAGAAATGCGAAACAAACCTCGGGTCTCTATCCGAAACAATGGAGGCTGGTACTCCATGTAGTCTTACTATCTCATCCAGATATAGCTGGGCTAGTCGCTCAAGTGGCCACGTAGTCTGCATGGGCAGAAAGTGCGCCGACTTGGTAAGTCGATCCACGACTACCCAGATAGCGTCTGCTCCTCCCTGTGCCCTCGGCAATCCGACCACGAAATCCATCGTAATGTGGTCCCATTTCCACTGGGGAATTGGGAGACTCTGTAACTTGCCAGCTGGCACTCGATGCACAGCCTTCACTTGTTGGCAAGTTAAACACTGAGCCACAAATCTCCCGATATGCCATTCCACCAAAAGTGTGCCTTGAGGTCCTTATACATCTTAGTCCCACCAGGATGTAGGGTATAAGGTGTATAATGGGCCTCTCGCAATATCTGCTCTCTGATCCCGCATCTACTGGCACACATGCTCGGTTCCTGTACCTAAGTACTCCTGAGGTATCCCCCGCAAAGTCTGATTTCTAGTCCTGATCAAGTGGGGGGGGTCCTCACTCTGTTTCTTCCTGATCCGGTCCAGCAGAGTGGGCTGCAAGACTAAAGATGTCAGTCTAGCAGTGACCCCAGGGGACACAATCTCTAACTCGAATTGTCTCACTCCTCTAATAGCGGTGCCTGGTCTGTGATCAACATAGACAAACTTTGCACCGCCCTCCTACTCAAGGCGTCAGCGACCACATTAGCCTTGCCTGGGTGGTTGCCTCAAATTCAGCTCCTTTTGTGTAAACAGGTACTTTAGACTCTTGTGGTCGGTGTAGATTTCACAGTGCTCTCTATACAGATAATGACGCCAGAGTTTTAGTGCAACCACTACAGCAGCATGCTCTAAGTCATGGGTAGGGTAATTCTTCTCGTAATCTTTGAGTTGCCTCGATGCATAAGCAATTAACCTCCCTTCCTACATCAACACACAACCAAGTCCGCTGTGTGATGCATCGCTGTAGATCACATATCCTTTTCCCATAACAGGGAGGGAAAGGATAGGAGCGGTCATCAGTCTATTCTTCAGCTCCTCAAAACTCCTTTGACAGTCCTCACTCCAGATAAACTTCACTCCCTTACGCGTCAAGCGAGTGAGGGGTGTGGAGAGCTTCGCAAAGCCTTCCACAAACCGACGGTAATATCCAGCTAAACTCATAAAGCTACGTATCTCAGAAACCGTCGTTGGTCGGGGCCAATCCCGAACCGCCTCAATCTTTGCTGGGTCCCCCGCCACACCTGTGGCGGAAATCATATGGCCTAAGGAGACTATCTCCCGAAGCCAAAACTCGCGTTTTGTCAGTTTGGCAAACAACTTCTTCTCTCGCAGAAGTTGCAGCACCACCCTCAGGTGCTCCTCATGCTCCGCATCACTTCGGGAGTAGACCAAGATATCATTAATGAAAACTACCACGAATCGGTCTAAGTATGGTCGAAAAATCCGGTTCATTAAATCCATGAATGTGGCAGGGGCATTAGTCAGTCCAAAAAGGCATAACTGTAACTCATAATGCCCGTACCGTGACCTAAATGCCGTCTTCGGGATATCTTTGGCCTTCACCTTCAACTGGTGGTAACCGGACAGTAAATCTATCTTGGAAAAGACACAAGACCCTTGCAGCTGATCGAAAAGATCGTCATTGCGCGGCAAAGGGTACTTGTTCTTGATGGTCACTTTATTTAATTCTCTATAGTCCACGCACAGTCGCAGTGACCCATCTTCGAATAGCACCGGCGCACCTCAAGGTGATACACCCGGCCTAATAAAATCCTTATCCATTAAATCCTGAAGTTGCGCCTTAAGCTCTCGCAGCTCAGCCGGTGCCATCCGGTAAGGAGCCTTTGAGATTGGCGCAGTTCCTGGAACTACGTCAATCACGAACTCAATTTCCCTATCTGGCGGCATGCTAGTCAACTCAGGTGGAAAAACATCCGGAAACTCACGGACAATAGGGATATCCCCGAGTCCCGGCGCCGCCGTAGGCCCTTCAACAACACTAGCCAAAAAGGCTACACATTCTCGACGGATCATCAGCCTCGCTCGGGAAGTCGAAATTATAGAGGCAAAGAAAGCGCTCTGACATCCCCGGAATACTAATATTTTCTGGTCTGGCTCTCTAAAAGTGACGGTCTTTGCGGCACAATCAAAAGTCACAAAACACCGAGCCAGCCAGTCCATCCCGAGGACCATATCGAAGTCCTCCAGTTGTCATAAGACCAACAGGTCCGCTGGCATAATCCAGGACTCGATCTAGATCGGGCGGGACTAACAGCACTTCTCCATACGCAGAGTGCAATCGGGAATCTACACCTTTCATGCACAGGGTAAGAGCCCTATTCCTAACCCTATGCAATGATGTACGTTTCTTACAAATAAAAGAGATGCCCCTATATAGACGAGGTACGAGTCCTTATGCCAGAAAGTAAATCATACCTGCTTCTTCTCGGTCAGCTATAGTGGAATCCTCCGCCAGCGCCAAGTCATCCTGACTGCTCGACAACGGCTGTCTCTCTCCAGAAGGGCGGGGGAATGAAACTTGATCCCCTTGAAGGTCTGTTGGTGAAGCTCCCGGTCGTAGCTGGGAAGTGGTAGGAACAACCGCCGAGGTAGGTGCCACAGTTATCCCCGAAGGACACGTAACTCGTATGTGCCCGGGCTGTCCACACTTGAAACAGCGGCCGAACCTCAAGTCACAAGCACCTGAAGTGTGCTGACCCTCGCAGAAAATGCACCTAAATGTAGGCTGAGGCTGCCTTACCTGCTGCTGCTGCTGCCTATGCCGCTGAGGCCTCGACTGTCGCCTCCGTCTCCGAGAACTGGTCTGTCCATTATCATCCGGTGCTGGGCGTTTTCTCTCTACATGCTGCTTAGAAGCCCTGGTCCTCTCCCCGACTGCCGGATCACTCCTCTGTGCCAACAGCTGCTCCAAACGCTGGTCCTGTCGAAAGCTCCTTGCCACCAAATGGGTCACCAAGGCCCGTAGTTCTCCCAGCTCAGCAGATACCGCCTGCTCGGGCTCCTCAGAAGGGGTGGGAATGCCCCCGGTGGAAATACGACGAAGGGGCGACATACTGTCACCAGAAGCCACAAATCAGGAAAACAGAACCCCACACGACCCAATCTAGCGAAAGTCAAAGACATTCCCCTATTTCTGTGACTTTATGTTGTCTGCAGCCAACATAACTGTACACCAGAAATTTGGGTATGTCGGTCTCTCTTCTCCCACTGGAAGAGTCAAACAAAATAAATCAACGACTTTCGCAAAATGTCACGTCTCTCATGCCCTATTATCCTAGGGTCTGCCAAAAGCCTAGGGTTTCCTAAGTCCCAACTGACCTATCCCTAAGCTCTGATACCAACTTAATCTGTCACGCCCCGGGACCCGGGCTCGTCTACAGATCCGCCGTGCACACGGAATTTTCCGCGTACACGAAGCGCTGGTAACCTGCTCAGATATAATATAACAATAAAAGAGCATAATACAGAGCTGAAATAGAAGAACTACATAGTATCTCAGACTGGAACCACAAGTACAGCAGTAATATGTACAATAATCTCCCAGCTCACCAAAATAGTACAACCAGCTGGCTAACGCCAGACCCCAAAATGAAAGGAGAATATCACAGTCTGAGTGGAGGGTACAATATCTGTCTAGTAGCTCTCAGCCTCACAGGAGATCTATCTATTCAGCGATCCCCTTACCTCGATCTGCCGCTGATGGCCCAGCAGCTCCCACAGACGACTCTGCGAAAATGAAGGGGAAGGGAAAAGACAGAAAATAATAATGGGGGTGAGAACTACCAGATAAACCAGCAGCCTCCCCTAGTGGGTAAAACCTCAACTCTGACGCACCCACTAGGACTACTAGAGGCAAAAGGGAAAAGGGGAAGTGGTAAAATACATAAGATGCTGAAACAGGTAAACTACCACTACTATGCTGTCAAAACTGTATGCATGCATCAGAAACAGTATCTGTCCAAATAAACCCAATCTGGATACCAGTAACAACTGGTGTTGCCTGCTCAGCGGAATCTGCACACAAGGCTCGAAACCGCGGGATCGGCCCGCACGGCTCGCATCCCAGCTCAGCGGAATCTGCACACATGGCTCGAAACCGCGGGATCGGCCCGCACGGCTCGCATCCCAAAATAAGTATCAGACCGGCACACAAGGCTGGGTCCGAGAAAGCACACCTCCGGAGTGGCACTCGAGGGGAGCGACCCACACGAGTAAAATATCTCTGTCATCAGTATCACAAGTATCTCTGTAGCACATGTCTCAATATAGCAGGACTGGATCATAACCATGATCAAAGTGGGAAACTCCATCCACTATAGAAACCCAATCCCCAACTGATGCAATAAATAAACCAAACTCAACCCCCAATCTGATGCAAGGATAAACATCTGGTCAACCGCCTACTGTTCGCGGTCACCGCAATACCCCACAAGTCCATAATCTAGCACAACCTTGGCTACACTATCCCAGACCCCTGCTCACACTTGAGCAACAACATATGAATGCAAAGGACAATAATGAAACATGTTCAAATCCCAAAATGATAGTGTAGCAATGAATAGTGGCCTTACCTGATGTCCGGGCATGCATGCAACTGTCTTTATTTTTAAAAGTCGTAAAATAGTGTCAAAGGTTTAAAAACAATTGATTTACTGAATAAAAGTCATTTGCATGCGAGATCATGGCCTTTGTCTCAATCACAGTGTCCCAATATAAGTCATCATATCATTTGTGGGGTTATATTAAATTTTAGGGGAGTTTGTCCCAATGGTCCTTGTCATTTGTCATATTAATTTGTCCCAATGGTTCTCATTAATTGTCCTGTTAGTAGTCCTAGTTCTCATCAATTGTTCTGTTAGTAGTCCTGTTAGTTGTCCTGTTAGTAGTCCTGTTAGTTTGTCCCAATGTTCTCATTAATTGTCATATTTTAGGGGATTTCTAGTAATCCCAGTGAGCATGTCAAAAATGAGGTAAGCAACAACCGCCCACCTCGAGCAGCTCAAACAACACCCCAGGTAGTCTCCTGGTTGTCCACAGTCCTCAAAACCTGCAAATCAACGCTCCCGGTATAATTACAAACCCCAAAAAGTACATTATTTGCTGTTTTTCAGACAGCACGAGAAAAGAGGAATTTTTCACCTCTAAAATGAGCTCCTAAAATCCCAGAAAAATCACGGTTGCGTTCCTCGCGAAGAGTAGATCAAAATCGACTCCTTAAACGCCTCGATCTGACGCTCCTACGTCAAGATAAAAATCGGAGAAGTCGGTGCTGTCCAAAAACCATCACAGTAAAAAGGGGGGTTAAAGAGGACTCGGGAATCGTGCCAAAAGTACGAAACGGAGCAAAATGATCAACACGGAAATCGAAGCCCTACCTCTTACGGTCGTGCTGCCGCAAAAATCGTCCAAAAATTCCACCCGGTTAGCCCGCAGTGAATTTTCGACGGAACTGCGACGGGAAATGGGCCTAAAAGAAAATCGTCGCAGTGCGCCGCGTCGCAGATATCTCACTATCTGTAACTCCTAAATTCCTGAGATTGTAGAGAGAGAAAGAGAAGAGAGAGAGGAAGATTTTTCGTATTGGGCATTTTGTCTGGTTCTCTCTCTAAGGGCTCGAAAACCGAGGTGGGGAATGAGGGAGGGGAGAGGTCCTATTTATAATGGGCTGGGGGTCTCACACCGGATCGGATCCGAACACGAAACACCAAAACGGGCCAACCAGAACGCGCCACGCGTTTCCCAAACAGGAAACAGCTTGTGCAGGCCCAATGAGAATTTGCCACGTGGCCACGTGGTGCGTGTGTTTGCCCCGTGCTCCGGGTCTTCCGGAAGGTTGTCGGCCAACGGGGTGCTGCCACGTGTCACTTAACCACGTGCTTCTAGAAGCCGGCCAACGAATCGGAGGCTGCCACGTGGCAGATGGCTTCTTCGGTGGTCCTGGTGCACGGCAAGGCTGTGGACCGCGCACCCGAGCGCCCTGCCCGCGCTTGCCCGCGCTGCCCGCGCCTGCCCGCGCCGTGCTCCTCCGCGCTCCGCCGCTGCCCCGCTGCTGCGCCGCTGCCCGCCGCCGTGCGCCGCCGCCCGCCGCCGCTCGCCGGTCGCCGGAACAGTAATTCCGGCGGCCGGAGTTACTGTTCCGGCGTGAACAGTAACCTTGCCCAAAAAATAAAGTAAATATACCGTTTCGATCGTTTTCGCGCGCTGAGTCCGTTTTCGACGTCCGTTTCGCCAAATTCTCATCCGAAATTTTGCCGAAATCTCCCGGAAAATTCCATTTGTTCCGATTTTCGCGCAGAGTCTATATTAAATGTCCAATTTCAATTCTACAAGCTCCGATTCACCGTACAAGCTCCCTACAGTCACTGTTTAATGTTGCACAGTTCCTGCGGGAGTCCGGATCATCACAGGTTCAGCGTCTCTAACATGTATACAACCCAGCGCCTTCTTATCTGAGGACTTAGCCAATTTCGCAAAAAAATTGGCCAAGTCCTGAGGTGCAGTGTGTAGCATTGAAGACGCTGAATGAATCAGCGTCTTCTCAAAATATACTGAAGACGCTGACTCATTCAGCGTCTCCGTAGGGTTTTTTAGGAGACGCTGATTGATTCAGCGTCTTTCATGAGGCATACTGAAGACGCTGAATCATTCAGCGTCTTCGGGTCGTCAGTCCGCCGTGGCGCCCACCTGGCAAAAGTAGGGTTAGTTTTGCAAAAAAAAATTTTGCAGGGTTAGTTTTCCAAATACAAAAGTTTGTAAGGTTATTTTTAAAAAATCCCCTTCACCTAGATATCTATTTTTATAAAAAAAAACTATTTTTAAAATTATAATATAAAATAAGACTTTGGCTTTCTCTTTTTCCGTCCCTCCCATCTCTCTCCCGCCGCACCCTTGCGTCCGCGCAACCGCATACTCTTTAGACGCAGCGCTCCGCCCGCCATGAGGCCTTCTGCAGGTAAGTCGCGTCTTATTATTATTATTATTATTATTATTATTATTATTATTATTATTTTGCCCCTCAAACCTAGCCGTGGAACTCCCTTTCCCACTTATTACTGTTGTTGTTGTTGTTGGTGGTGGTGGTGGTGGTGGTGGTTTTGGTGCTTTGTATAGCAGAGGGAGCGAAGGCGATGGTACCTCAGAAGCGGCCGCGACCCGGGTCCAATTCGAGCGGCGCCCTAGTACCGGATGAGAGACTCAGCGACGCGGAGCGCACGATCTTAAACCAGATCCGCAGCAAGGAGAACATGGGGATATGGACATATGACCTTAAGAAGCTGACGAATCTTCCCCGCAGTGTGTTCGACAAGGCTCTCAGGTTGCTCCAACAAAAAGGTTTGATCAAGTGCGTCGTCAGCATCCACAACAAAAGCAGGAAGATGTACGTGGCCAGAGAGTTCGAACCCGCCAAGGAGATATCGGGGGGCACCTGGTATTCCCAAGGAAGCCTCAACAAGGAATTCATCGGCGACGTCAGGTCCAAGTGCTTGGCGCAGATCAGCAAGCTCCGGGTCGCCACCATCGAGGACGTCTGGAAGGGAATCCAAATGTCCCGCGACGGCAAGACCGACTTCACCTTGCAGCAGATCACGGAGATTGTTCAGGCCATGGTTTTGGACAAGGAGGTGGAGGAAGTGAAGAGCACCGGTGCCGGCGATTTCTCTGCGGTGCCGGCGGGAAGGCCTTGCTACAGGAAGTTTGACAGAAGAGCACCTGTTGCCGGCGCTTTGTCCGCCATCCCGTGTGGGGTGTGCCCCAGGATAAGTGAGTGCACACCCGACGGCGTCATCTCCCCCAACACTTGCAGCTATTTCACTAAATGGCTCGAATTGGATTTTTAGGCACAATCGCTTTCATTTATGTCAATCCAGCTTTTAGCTGGCTTTTATTTTCTTCAAGAATTTAGTGGAGTGTGTTTTATTGAGATCGAAAATTATGTTTGCCACCGTTAATACTCAACTGACTTTTTTAAATTAGTATCTAGGAACAAGCTATGCGCTTCTGTCTTTCCGACCAAGTGCTAATTCATGTGAATGCAAGAAGCATGAGAGTAGGCAGTGATGCAGGCGATTAACTGATTTCTGCATGTAGTTATCCAGGGCCAAATAAGAAAGGTCAGTAGTGTGCTAATTATCATTAGTGTGTGTAGTATTTTCGCACACGAATATATTAGTTGTATAGTTTGTGCTGTTGTCTATTGCATTGACTTGCTCTGAATGTGAGCACAACTAATGTTAATTTTCACTTTCAATGCCCAATGCCACTTGGTAAAGTTATTTCCTTTGCCATGTTACCTCATTACCGATTCGTCTTAGTTATCTTGAGAGTAATAATTTTAAATAATTTCCTGAGCACTGATCTGTGCACTCTATCTATCGCATATCAAATCTCAGCTGCCTTGTAGGGAATTGAAGCTGAATCAACTTCTACTTTTGATCTTAACTTGGCTGATGCTCTACCATGTTGTTCTGTTTAAGTTGAAGCATTGCCAAGACAATTTGCTAGCTATAAGTCCTAATTGTTGCCTTCTAGGTTCGAATCATTTTTGAAAGATCACAACTATGAAATGTGAACTAAAGGGTTTAGGGTTTAGTTAAAGCAATTAGTTCTATTAGTAATGTCTTCTGCATTTTTGTTACTGCATTAATTAAAGCTTCTCAATCCTTTGCTCCCACCACGAATGACATTTGGGCATAAACCATGCCAACACAAAAGAAAGAGAAAATGGTTGTAATGTTCCCATTGACAATTGAAGAAATATAATGGCTGGCAATGAAGAATGCAGTGGCTTGAGTAAATGTCACTGATTTCCTTGATTCTGATCAGCTTATCTGTGATGTTTTGTAGAAATCTCAGAGTATGAATGACTGGTATATAGCTGTCAAGTGTAATTAGGGTATATTTATTTAGCAAGTTCATGGGCAATTTCAGAATTTCTTAAATTAGAAGTATCTATAGAACTAGATTGGCATGAACAATGCACATTTACTTACCTTTGGTGCTTATAGTCTTACCCATGAACTAGAGTATTTTGCGACTAGCATTTTTCTACTCACTGTATTAAGATCAGAAGTTTGTCTGCCAAATCATTACAATGATGCTTAGGAAGCCACCATAATGAATATTTTGCATTACTCTGTTGTTAAGAAATTACTATCTTCATTTTGCCACTTAGCCTGCGCCGTAATGGTTATTATGTCATCAATTGTTAGGTTTCTACTTTTGCCCTTTGTGACATAAGAAACATGTGCTCCTAAGGTGTTTTTATTGAATACAATTTGCCCACTCCGAAATTTTCTGAACCACTCCGAAATTTTCTGAATACAAAATGTTCTAAGTGGAGCTCATGTATGCACTCAAGAAGCGTCATCGCACTAAAATGGTACTACCCGCGCTTGTCATGTGTGTTGCATTGGAATATAGAGCCACTGTGGATGAATACGTAACCATAGCTTCTTTGCTGACCTATAAGGTACTTTATGCTGCTTGGTATTCTCTGTTTTGCGATGATATGCTGGTAAACATTATGCTTGTCTTCATTGTTTCCATGCTGGAATTTTCAATAAGTTTCTTCAACGGCTTGGCTTGACTCTTTTGAGTTTTTCTTTGCTGATAAAATGGCTTGTTTTGTAAAAATTTGGAAGAAGACGAACATGGGCTAGACAGGAGGCTAAAGGCTCATCATGGATGATGTGATGAATTAATTTTCTTGTGTTCCATGGATAATAGATGATAGCCAGTTGTTTTATGATCTCTATGACGCATTTAAATGGAATATCTGGGCAGATTCAGATATACCATGTTAGAAAGCTATTTTCTGTTTGCCGGATATTATACATGTCTTTTCTCTTACTTGATTGATATGTATGTTATAAAATATGGTGCTATGAAGTGCAGTAGCTTTATCTTTTGGGAGCTCTTTTGATCAAGTTCATTGAGCCAATTCTATTTCTTTGTTTCATAATTAATAATCTTCATCTCAGCCGGATGCTTCTGGGTGAATCCATAACTTATCATAAGTTCGTGAACCTGGTTGTCATGATGGATTGTCCTATTTACACTTGCAACTAGTACGAAAGGCCCAAATATGAAAAGGGGAAATTCCCTCCCAATAGTTGTGTTTAAACACCCTTAGCTTTAGTAGCTAAAGATATAAGCAAAGTGGAGAGGCAGTGGAGACTGACTGTTTCACACTCTTATGCGCTTTAGAATAAAGGTATGGTTTTGTTTATATTCTTGAATACATAATTTAGAGGATTAGGATAGGAGCCTCTAATATGGTGGCCCACTTGTTTTAGGAGTTCATGATCTATTAGCATTGGGGTGAGAAAGACTCAAGAATAAGCTAATTGGAAGACAGCCCAGATGGCCCTATATATCTTCTGGGGAATATTGGCAACTTAAGATAGTAAAATCCCTCCTCAAAGCGCTAAGAGCAGATAGTAGCTACATTTAAGATGACGTATGTCTTGCACATTTTTGTTGCTTTATTATTTATCTGCTTTTCAGTACAAGCCCAAGAAGGACTACAGAAGGGGCTCTACTCTTCTACTTGTCCCAAGGCTGAGGACATAGTAAGGTCTACTGTACAGAAATTCTTCAACAACGATTCCACCATTGCCCCAGGCTTGCTGAGGCTACATTTCCACGACTGTTTTGTTCAGGTTTTTCTCGTTCTACTTTGTTTCTGTTATTAAGAACGTTGTTCATGTATATTGCAGAGGATTCCAGTTTGCTTCTTCAGCTCCTAGCTATGTCTTGGAACTCACTAGACCTTCCAAAAATCTCTTTATCTCACAGCTTTTCATCAATATCTTCAGCTTAGCTCTTGACTCATGTAACGAGTGGTGCTTCTTGCTGCGCACATTTATTTCACTGATTTTAGATGATTCATACTGCTGCTTGCTCCATAGGGCTGTGATGCGTCTGTTCTTATCTTCGGATCTTCTTCTGAGAGGACTGCCGTGCAAAACCTTGGCCTAAGAGGATTTGAGGTTGTGGACGATGCCAAGTCCCAGTTGGAGGCTGCATGCCCTGGGATAGTCTCTTGCGCTGATATACTGGCTTTGGCTGCACGTGATGCCGTTGATTTGGTAAGTTCTCAATCATGTCAACTTACAACTGCAAGCAGCCAAAAGCACTCTTGGAACCGGCTCTGCGAACTTCATTTTTTTGGATTTGAACCCCTCCACAGTGATTGAACTGTTTTAATTAGCCAACTTCGTTTAGACTTTCCTGCTCTGTCAACAAAGTTACAGAATATTAAATTATGTAATATTCTGTCAAAAATGATGCAGAGAAAGCAAGTTCTAACTTAGATCTGGCTAAAATCAAATAGTGCTATGTGGGGTGTTTCGAATTCAGGAAAAGTGTGTGCATACATTCATACCTTTCTAACACTGCATGTATTATATGCTTCGTGAAGGAGAGATTTTGGGTCATTGAACCCATGACTTCATGGTATGTTACTAATTTGCTCCTTGTGTGGAGTTATTGTTTAGACTGGCGGTCCAAGCTGGTCTGTGCCCTTGGGGAGAAGAGATGGCAGGGTTTCATCTGCATCAGATGCCACAGTTTTACCATCACCAACTGATTCCGTGGCTGTCCAGAGGCAAAAGTTTGCAGACAAAGGCTTGACTGATCATGATCTTGTGACATTAGTTGGTAATCTCATGTTCTCTCTTGAATTTGGACAGGCTCATTGCCTTTAGACTAGTATAGTATACTAATATGTTATGTAATTTAATAGTAGAAAATTGATACTTATATTTGGTTAGTACTCTCGTTGTTGAGTGATATAAGTGTGCTGAAAAGGCTTAACATATTATGATTCTGTGCTGGATTCTATTTGTTCAACAATGCAGTACTATCTTGAACTTTATTTTATAATTTACCTACGCCGTTACGTGAGAGCAAATTGGCAACTGAGTCATTGATGATCAGGCTTCAACTTAAGTGGAGCCCATCCTTTCTTTAACTACTCTTGAGTTTGCTTTCTTATTACTGCTAACTAATCTCTTTTACTAATCCCCCTTTAAGTTATTTCCACCCTTTGCTCTCATCTGTTTAGGTGCTCACACTGTTGGTCAGACGGATTGCTTGTTCTTCCGCTACCGTTTATACAACTTCACAGCGACAGGCAATGCTGATCCAACCATCAATGGGGCCTTCTTGGGACAACTTCAAATTCTGTGCCCCCAGAAGGGTGACCCCTCGAAGCGGGTTGCTCTCGACAAAGATAGCATGGCAAAGTTCGACGCGAGCTACTTCAAGAATGTGAGGGATGGAAATGCAGTTCTCGAGTCAGATCAGAGGCTCTGGGAAGATGCAGTGACCCAGGATATTGTCCAGAACTATGCAGGAACCATACGGGGCCTGCTGGGACTTGGGTTTGATTATGAGTTCCCAAAGTCTATGGTCAAGATGAGTAGCATTGGGGTTAAGACAGGCACCCAGGGTGAAATTAGAAAGATCTGTTCCAGGTGTAACTGAGCTGAAAACAGCTGGAAACAAATAATAATAATAATTATGAGGTGGACTGCAAGGTCTGCCCGAAAGAATACATTCCTAGATGTAGAAAATTTTCTTGTTTCGATGCTTTTGTGTTTGTTACCTGTTCAGAAGATGTTGTGGATCGAGTGAATATTGTAGTTTATGTGGGGTGGACTATGCCACGAGGCAAATGGCTCTAATTTAGTTGGATGATGTTTGTTGTTCATGGGATGAATGCTTAGATTTAAGAGTTAGAAGTGCTAATAGACTTTTTAGTGGAGTGATGGTATGACCGTTTGAGTGTGCACTTTATAGTTCTGTACAAATATGAGCTTACCACGTCTATGAAGTGTCTGTAGTAAAATTTTGTATTATCCTCGTGTTGTACTCATATCAGTTTAGTGTCAGTGGCTAGGAACTAAGCACACAAAAAATAATTTTCTATTAGAAAGCTTTCTAAAATATTTTTTAAAAAATCAAATATATTTTTTAAAAAGTTGATAGGATTAATAAGTAAATCTTAATCATATATATATATATATATATATAATTAGGTTAGAATAAAATCGATAGCATTTAGCCATTGGTGCTATTAAATTTTTAGCTGTGGAATGAAAAAATATACGGTTAGGATTATAGTGGTTCCGTAGAGTTTATTAGGTGATTGGTTGAATAGTAAAAATTTTAGGGGACGATTATAATTTCAATCATATATTTTTTCATCCTACAGCTGAAAACTTGATAGCACTAATTATTTGCTACTATCCTATTCTAACATGACTATATATATATATATATATATATATATTACAGCTGTGTATACAGAAACTTATATATATTACAGCTGTGTATACAGAAACGCATACAATTAACTGCTCCAGGAACTTCCCCTTTGTAAGTCCAAATAAGTATATATATTTTTTTATTTTATTTTTTTGGTTTTCCAAACGTGGTACGGAGGTATGTATGTGTGGCATGCTGATTGGTGGGACTGTCATAATAGAAATGAGTCCCGTAGCTGGTAACATATCCATTGGAGTCCGATTGGCTGGCTATTCATTGAGTCACAGATCGCGGTAACGACGAGGGATCCATCTATATCCATCCCAGGTGCACATTTTGTATTGGGATTATGCAGTGCTATTAAGCCAAAACGCATGAAAATATAAAAAGTTTTCTTTTATTTTATTTTTAATGAAATTATATATAAAAAAATTATATATATCGTCGATTCCTACGGAAATCTTCCTCCGCAATACCACGGAAACTTATGTCTCCCTAACCTACTGCTGATGAATGATGATGGATCAATCCCGACTCCGTGGCCGACTCCGTGGCCTGTAAGCGGCCCAGTCCAGTCCGAGACTCTTGAGTACCGTGGTAACAAATAAAATAAAGCGTTCTGCTCCTCTGCTTCTGCGCGCCGGTGGAACTAACCAAACCAGGAGAAGAAAAGAGCCAAGGAGCGAACAATGGGGAAGCTGCTTCTACCGAAGACTCTTCTTCGTGTTCTGAGGTTGCTGTTCCTCCTCCTCCTCTGCGGCTCTAGGGGCTCCTCCGTCGTCGTCTCTTCGGGATCTGAGATCGTACCTGATCACCCTCCACCCCATGAGCTTCGATCCTTCACGATCAGGGAGAACCTGCAGGTAAGGCTCTCCAAATTTCCTTCCGGACGCACAAACAGATTTCCAAAGGTTTCCGGTTCTTTTTCTCCCACTTACTCTCCGCTTTCTCTCTCTCTTGTTGTTGTTGTTGTTAAATGTTTAAGAAAGAGGGTGAGGAGGTGGGAAGAGGAAGGGGATCGTGTTCGTACAGCGTGAAGATAAAGACCAGCTGCTCTTCCCCGAGGATTACCAGAGATTATATCAGCCTCGCTTTCGGTGATCTCTACCGTAACGAGGTACTTCTTACTTTTTTTTTTTTTTTTTTTTTTTGAGAGCTTTGCCTGCCTCCGATCGAGGGCTAGAACGATCCATGAGAAACGTGCACAAAACAATGGAATATTACTAGTTAACCTGACTAACTATCGAGAGAAATACAAGTAAAACAATGGGAGAAAAAAAAAAAACAGTCGACTAGGTCGGCGACAATCGAGTGATCATGGTATCTACTGACTACTTTCTAATCATGGACCACAGCTCACAAGAAAAGGGTTCGGCTACTTTTATCTAACCGCATAGTAAAATCGCAATGAGGGGGTATGTATCAGCAAACTAGTAGTAACTATGTGGGTGTCGCAGCAGCACTCACTGCCGCTGCAAGAAGGCTCAAAATTTTAAAGAAAGAATTCCCAGTCTTATTAGATGCCAAGCTCCCATGAGCTGCATCCCCGCGTAGCCAATCTCACAAGCCTAGCATCTTGGCTAATTAACCACTCGAAAAGCTGAATTCAATTCAAGCTTCCTAGCTACTACCCAAGTCCAGCTCAATTTTTTTTTTTTTTTTTTTTTTAAAAAAAAAGAGTATCAATCAATTGCAGATCTCGGGAATCCCTTCATTAGTTCTAGGTTGTCAATTAACCCTCGTATTTAAAATAGACTTATCATAACACGATTCATGATGATCAGGTTTACGTGCCACGGCTAGACGATCCGTCGTCAGACGCATTTGAGCGGTGCTCCACGGACACATTCAAGATCAGGGGGCCCTGCGGCTACGGAGTGTGCTACCTGTACCTGCGGCGGGATGGGTGGGATGGTTGGATTCCGGAATGGGTTCAGGTCTACGACCCATACTATGGCCGCACCGTCACCTTCTACTACAGCACTTCTCTCCCCAACGGCGTTTGGTATGGTTTCAACCAGTGCCCCAGAGCCACTCAGACCGGCACCACCACTGCTGATCCTATTGCCAGGATGTAGAATTACTAGTATTATATCAAGCTTAGCTGGAACATGGAGTCATCCATAGGCCTCCTACATATTTGGGGTTTTTCATATCTTGCTGTTGTAGCAACGCTATGAATCTATAAATAAGTATGGCACTTTTTTTAATTTTTATTATCCTTCCTCTTGTTGTTGTGTCAGGATTTTTCTACCTTAATCGTGGTATGCAAGCAAAGAGTTCTTCGAGTTGGGAAGAAAAAAAAAAAAGACTAAAAAACGAATGATTCGTCGAGTATCCAAAGACAAGAAGCAAGGCTAATTGTTCCTCACATATATACTGTTGTTATCCAGCAATTGAATGGCTATGTTTGGACTCTGAATTTCAGCCTTCTTATGTTCGATCTTCTGTGTATTAGCTTTCTCCACAGCCACCGGCACACACCAAGTCTTGTACCAATTAGCTCAACTACTTGAGCCGAGTTTATGCACTTAATTTGCTTCCTCTAGCTTCTGAATGGCTTTGAATGTGAGAGGCTCATGATTGCCTTTTGAGTTGCTGCTAATGATCTATCCAACAACATGCTTAAATGGCCGTGAAAAATGCATGTCGATCGCTGCCTTTTAGCTCAGCTGGTATACTGAGAGCATAACTCAAGTGTGCTGCTGCCAACTACCTTTTAGATATGCAATTAACAACTAGAAATGAGTCAAGTGTGGAGAGATATCATCAAATGCTAAGACTATATTGAAATCATCAAATGATTGCTCAGACTATATTGCGATGTGATGTTCGCCACCTGAAGAAATAAGTTATTCGCTCAGAATAGTAGCATAACCATGGTCTTTCATGTTATGAGTGACTATCTATTAATTTCCGCAGGCAGTCAGTAAAATTCCGGATGCAAGAATGTGGTGGTACGGCAATGTGATGATTGCAAACAGCCCACAAGTACACACGGACAGGTGTACGGGGAGCCGGGGTGTGACTGAGCGGAGTTACCATTGGCATTCCATCCATCAGCCCCACCTCCCAACATGTTACCATCCTAAACATCACCTTACTGCAGGTTATTTCTTAATCAAGGTGCTTCCTTTGCCTTCTTTCTCAATCTCCTATTTTGCATGGCGCTTATCAATACATCTGCCTGTGCATACTTACTATAGATGATGACTGCATATCCATTGGAGATTCTACTTTCTACATAGTTGTGATAAAGGTTACTTGTGGGCCAGGTCACAGCATCAGGTGGGACCTTTTATTGCACTCCCACTCCCGCTTTAGTCATGGATTTCTTGTCTGATTAATTATTCCCATTCTTCCCCTTATCTTGGCCATGTCATGTTGCATACACAAATTTTTCAACACGACAACAAGTGGTGCCAGAATCAAGACATGGCAGGTTTACCACCTACATCATTGCATGAAACTTCTAGTATGGTTCAACAATTCTTTCTCATGCAAGCTGCGCGCTTAGAGCCACATATCATACATCACATTTTCTGCTTGGATGATATTAACATTCAGTGACACCATATTCACATGCAGGGAGCTAGAGGATATGCAAGGTCCATATCCTTTGAGCATATAAATTTCGCCAATTTAGAAAATGCTATCATCATCAATCAATACTACTGTTCTCCTGGTGGGACGTGTTGTATTCAGGTAACTAGTGCACTTATTCAGTTTCATACATCAGAGATTGTAATTGGACTGTAGATGACATATATTCCTCCATGCTTTGTTTTCGGTTTTACAGAACTTTTCCATTATACAGAAGGATGCAGTACATGTAATCAACGTCCGATATGCAAACCTTCTCGGGACATGGAAGAATGAAGCAGAAATTAGCCTCAATTGCAGCCAAAGTGTCCCTTGCACAGGGATCCAAATTAATGAGGTAACCATCACCTCCATATCCTCTCTTGAGGATACTGAGGCTGTTCATATCAACGCCCATGGCGAGACCTGTGGCTATGTCTACCTGAAAGTGTGGTGCCTCAGCCAGCCCATAGTATTCTCTTGAGATAACAGGTTGAATTTTTATTTTGCAGTCCATCCGGGCAACTTGGAATGCTCGCGATGGGTTTAATTTTCTTTCGCCCAACTCATTATGTCAAAATTGATTTGACTTTTGGTCATTATGTAATTTATGTTTTCTTGCCCTCAAGGCTATAACCTTTCAATTTTCGAACATAAACTATTCCGTGTGTTTCTTCTTTTAAAAGAATGATAGAAAGTAAACAGGACATGTTGAAACAATCATGCAACAACATCAAACATCTGGAGCACAGGCCTTACTGCAAATTTTCTTTCAACTAACAATTATGTTTTAGTTGAAAACTAAGAGGAAGAGTAGGCAAAATACGATTTTTCAGAGTCAGAATACTTGGTTTTATATAATAGACAACAATTAATACTCCCATGTAGGCCATTTGCTATATATACATACATATCACTAAAGCAAAAACTTGTTGTACCGACAGCAAGTTGTCTCACACCATAAATACTAACTTGTGTATGGCCCAGACAGAATTATAACTGACACTGAGCCCCCCTAAAAGTTTGGCACGATTTTTTTCAGAATAAATAAAATGTGGTATGAAATTGATCTCACCATATCATTTAGGATGACAGCTTACAGTATTTCACACGATTCTGTCTCAGACCGGCCGAATATTGCATAGCGATTGTTTGCAACATTGTCATATGCAAAATCCCTTACAAGCCTGCTAATGAATGAAAAAATTTAAAATTTATTTCTGGCGCAGGAATAAGCATAGACATCAATAGGCTAACGATGTAATCCTGTATGACAAGAAAGGAACTTACAAAGGAGCCATCTTTAACATGAAGGCAAGTTGAGGGAAAGGCAGCTCAAGGTACTCCATTATCCGTAGCACTGCTTCGGACTTTATATAGGACCTATATATGGAACCAACAAAGACTCATGTTGTTAATGTCTACACACTTGCTGAATGCATTCTAGTCTAGCACATCAAAGGCTTTACTGAGAAAGTTCCTGTATCAGTAAGAAATTTAAGGCATCTCCAATTGCGGAATTTGCTACCTATCCTTTTCAACTAGAACGACGCTGGAGATATCGTCTGGCGATCTTCCTGATCTCTGCAGAAGCTTCCTTCCCGCTGCGCTCTGGAGTGGTTCGTATCTAATCCTACTGCTCGACACGGAAACATTGTTAACTCTCAAATTAATAGAACCCCAGAACTGAAGGGGGTTTAGAATTGGAGCAAAAGACAACTCTGGGAACAAAGAGTAGGAGAGAGAGCAGAGACCTATTGGGGTCGTTGTGCCGGACGAAGCGGACGCCACCGTTGCAGAGGTTGCAGACACCTAAATTAAATTACTATCTCATAACTCACCAAATCATGGATCCGTCGTATCCAAAAGTAATATTGAAGAAAAGGAACGGTGACGGAGGGGCCCACTGAATCGAACTGGACTGAGTTAGATGGTTACCGTCAAAGAGCATGATGGGTCTGCAGTCGGTATGGAAGAACTCGGCATCGGTGGCCTTCACCCAGTCCGCAACTGCTACGAAGGAGGAGGCGGCAGCAGCTGAGGAGACGGACCGTCGTCGGAGTCGGACAGGCCTCGTCCTAATCACGGGATTCGTTATTCCTGAGGGGGGCCGCCGGCACGCGGGGAGGAAGGCTACAGCCATACGTATGAACGGTAACCCCAATATCTCTTCAACTACTCAAAAACCCCAGCGCCACAGCGCCCACCAAAAGGAGCTGCTAACATACATATATACCTCTATATAAAACACGTGGACGTCCGGCGTACCACACGCCTGCTGGACATAACACTGATCTTTATATGTTGCCGGGGAGCCAGCCTTGAGAGAACAAGGGGCGAGCACAAGTATCAACTCCTCCAACTCTTATATATATATATATATATATATATATATATATATATATATATATATATATATATATATATTTATTTATTTATTTATTTTTTTCTTTTTTCTCAAATTTCTCCTTCCCTACGCCAGATTACAAGTTTCCCACCACTAGAAGATACTATAGTGCTGTTTTTATTTTTTTTTTAACCAAGCAAGTGCCCATTCGGCCTTTTATTAGGAAAGAAAAATAAGGGGTGCTTTGCATTAACGCACAGAAGCAAGAACTAATCCAACCGGGCGGTGCGCCAGATCGAAGTTCAGTTGGGAAGCCCTCCTGGAGGCTTGTGCGGGCTAATCCGGCTCTTAGGTGTCACATTGAAATAAAAGTAATAGATCCCCAAAAGGAAGTGCTAAATCACCAGAGAACTGCAGAATTAGAGGTCATGCAAACTCGAAAGGAGACAGCATGGGCAAAAAAAAAAAAAAAAAAAAAAAAAAAACTTCAACGTCACACATCTTTTAACTTCTTGCACAGTATAATTATACAAGTCCTGCCTGAGATTTTAGGACGCGGTCAAATTGTCAACAACAGAGGAGTCGATCAAATTTAAAAACACAATAGTATCTAAAATACAAAGATCAAGCTACATCAAACCTTGCAAAACCGAACAGCAAACTACTAACTGCTGCTCTTAGCACATGCCGCGCTACCACCTCAATTTTCTCGAACAAGCAAAATTTGCATGCCAAAGACATGCAAAAAAGAAGAAGAAAAGAAAGGGGGAAAGAAGAGCGCGTAGACTTCATTCTCTAGATCTGTGATGGTGCTCTAGATCTGCTCATCACCATCAGCAGCATCTCTTTCATCCACTGCAGCAGCCATCAATTCGTCAAAGTTATTCGTCTTTGCCAGCAAGATCTCAATCTACACATTGAACTCAAGTAAGAACAAAGCGTAAATCTCTCTTCTCAAACCTAAAGATGTTATGCTCTAACCTTTGCCTTTTGTATCGGTCGCGCTTACGACTCATCATTCATGTTGACCATAGATGTCATGATCTCTACAAATGTTTTTTCACAGAGAGAGTATATAGAGCAGAATCACAACCACCAACACTAAAGAGGCAGCAGATTGTTCTCTTGGATAATCAACAGTGTTTATGTATTAACTTTAGCAGGTAAAAGATATCAAAAGCAAAATACTTACTCTTCTCAACAGCAAGACCATTATTCTTAAGAATGACATTAATAAAAGAGAATGAGAAGAAATTGTGGCACCACAGAGTCATAATTTTTTTTTTTTCGAGAAAAGATAACTTGCTATCGCTTCATTCAAAGGATCTTAAATTTAGCAACAGAGTGAGGCAGCCGGACCTCCAAAAAAAAAAGTAAAAAAATGCTTGACTGGTTCATGCTAGGCATGAACAGTGCACGCTTTCCCATGATATTCAGATTAAGAACTCTAGTAGCAGCTTCCGTTGAATAAATTATTCATGCTAGGCATTATGCAGGTTTATTGGTTATTGATATGAGCCTACAGTCCCAATCAGTTTTCTGTAACGACCGGGCACCCAAGCCCTAGATGGAGAAGGGGGAGGCGAGATAGGTAAAAGGGGGGATTGAGAAGTGGCGGTCAGCAGTGAAGTGAAACTGAAGGGATCCAACTAGTCAAGGGCTTCCGACTTGTTGATAGATGGGGTAATGATCACAGTGGCTTCGGATTGGAGGAGAGGGCGGAGGCACTAGCCACAGCAGGCCGCAGGCGGAGGCCCATCAGGAGGCCTTGGGACATCCACTTAGTAGGAGTAGCGGGGGCCCACTTACGGAGCCCAGCATATAGTGAAATAAGCCCGAGTGACCCAGTTATCTTATATTTAACAGTCCAGATATTTCAGTTGTAATACGTGCATTAGTACAAAGTAGGATTAGTAGAGAGGAGTATATAAGAGTAATTGTAAAAGAGATGGGATTATGAATGAATAGTAATTTGCTTTCCAATTCCTTTCTTACTCTCTTCCCTTCTTTCCTCCTCTTTCTTCCCCTTTCTCCACCCAAATTCCCTCTCTCTCCTCAATCCCTCTTCTCTCTCAATTCTGTTCTTCACCCCCTTATCGAGCCCATCATCCTCCCCATCGCCACGTCTCAGAGCAGTCTCATCATAGACGGGCTCCGGGTCGTCCGGAATTTCCCTCGCGTCAACCGTCATCCTCACCGCCATCCACGCCTCCGAGATAACCCATCATTGGCGGGTTGCGGATCGTCGGGATATAACATTATTGGTATCAGAGCGGCACGATCCCAGGGATCGGCGCTTCCATCCTGTACCAGAATTCGGGCAACTATACCGAAGGCCTCCAGGCAACAGCAAGCAACAGGCAGCGAGTTACCGAACCAGCAAGGCAACCAAGCAACGAATTCGAAGGCCACAGGCAACCGTCAAGAGCAACAGAGCTGCAAGGGACTTAAAACCCACTCGAGCATATCATCGAACAGTTGGTGGGCGTGCCCAAGGATCTCTCCAGCGTGACCCACCCGTAATTGCAGCCACCACAATAGGGACAAAGAAGAAAAACAAATTCGGATTCAACAGTAGAAAGCTCATAGAAGAAGCTGAGATGGCCGAAGGGACCAGATTAAGGGACATGAATGAGCACATACACACCTTGGAGGAGAGGCTCCAGCAATTTGCAGTGGAATACGAGGGTAAGTTGGAGGAGAAGATTGGTACCCTGACTCAACAAATGGAGGCAATGCAACAAGAGAACCAGCTGCGACATGAAGCCTTGCAAACCGAGGCGGCCAAGCGGCACGAGGCACTGCTCCAAGAGTCTACCCGGAGGCACGAGCAGCTACTCAAGTTGTTCACGACCCCACCTCAACCCGCAAGCCCATACTCCACAGGGGTCTCAACCGCCCATAGCCAACCGTTCACAATTAGAGAAGGAAAAAACCCAGTTAATATGCAGGCAGGGGGAAGCTCTTCTAGAGCACAGACAGAGGAGAGGGGCAAGGGTATCTTACCGAACCCGGGCCGGTTTCAAGAGAGGATGGAGGAGCCATTCCACCGAGGCTATGTTCACTTTCCCTACCCCAAATTGGAGTTTCCCTCGTTCGACGGAGAAGAACCCCGAGAATGGAGTAGCAAATGCGAGCAGTACTTCAAGATTTATCAAGTACCTGAGCTGCAGTGGGTCGAAGTGGCGACAATGCACTTTACAGGGAGGGCTCATAGGTGGAAGGAGGGGTACCTCATTGACAAACCCAACGTTACCTGGGAGGAGCTAGTCGAGGCAACTTGTCGCAGGTTTGAAGGTGCTGATACTCGAAGGTTGGTAAGGGAGTTTAACAAATTATCACAAACCGGCACCGTGGAGCGGTATCAGGAAAAGTTCGAAGATTTGAGAGCACGAATGCTTAGCGTCAACCCTGCACTGGGCGAGCAGCACTTTGTCGAGAGTTATATTAGTGGATTGAAGGACGAATTAGTGCCGTTTATCGATCTCTCGCAACCGACCACCCTCGAGGAGGTGTACGAACAAGCCAAATTGCACGAGCAAGCCTTATCCATCATCATGAGAAAGAGCAAGGCATCATACAAGCCATCAGGGATACAGTATCAAGGCAACCATCAGACTAAGGCGGCTGTCACAGGGGAGGGAAACAAGAGTATGCCACCCAGACAATACCCGCATCCACAACCAGGGATCAGCAGGCAACTCTTCGAACAAAGGAGAGCCGCAGGGCTTTGCTACAAGTGTGGTGAGAAGTACCAGCCGGGCCATCAATGCCAACCAAGGTCTCTGCACCACCTCAAGGCCTACTTGGAACCAGACGAGGTGTTCGACGAACAATTGTTGCAATGGGAAAATGAAGAAGAGGAGACGCCTGAGGTTGTAGAGGAAGAAGAAGAAGTGGGTATCTCGGTGCACGCTCTCAGTGGCCAAAACCCCCACGACACCATCAAGGTGCAAGGGGCAGTGGGTGATAAAAACCTCACAGTTCTAATCGATACGGGTAGTACCCATAGCTTCATCGATTTTAAGGTGGCTAAGGAGGTCAAGGCAACCATGACAGCAGCCAATCCTTTGATAGTAACCGTAGCGGATGGCCATAAGGTTATGAGCAAGCTCAAATGTTCCAACTTTCAGTGGACTATGCAGGGAGACAGCTATCAAGCGGAGCTAAGGGTCATTAGATTGGACGGCTCTAGCATCATCTTGGGTATCGACTGGTTGAGGCAATACGGAAGGGTCACTTTCGACTACGTCGATAACTCAGTATCATTCGTCAAGGAGGGGCGACCAATGATTCTCAAAGGAATAGCCGAAGGGTCTAAACTGAGAGCAACCACGGCGGAGCTGAAGCTTATGACAGCAGTACAATGGTACAGAGAAAGCAGGGAAGGTAGCTGCGGTGCCATTGGTAAGTACTACCCCGAGGAATCGGACAGTGAGAAGGGGGAGATTCCAAGGGAAATTCAGGAAGTTCTCAACATGTACGCAGATGTGTTTCAGGAGCCCAAGGGGTTACCCCCCAGTAGACCCCAGGATCACAGGATCCCCCTACAATCTGAAGCTCGGCCAGTCAACCTTAGGCCCTACAGGTACACACATGAGCAGAAGGAGGAGATAGAGCAGCAGATAAAAGAGATGTTACAGAACTCCATAATTCGACCGAGCACCAGCCCCTACGCATCGCCGGTGCTCTTAGTCAAAAAGAAGGACAAGACTTGGAGGCTCTGCGTGGACTATAGGCATTTAAACAAAGCCACCGTAAAGGACAAATACCCGATACCGCTGATTGATGACTTGTTGGACGAATTGGGGGGCTCTCACTACTTCTCGAAGATCGACTTGCGGTCCGGCTACCACCAAATCAGGATGAGCCCCGAGGAAGTGCACAAGACCGCGTTCAAAACCCATCAAGGCCACTATGAATTTCTGGTGATGCCCTTTGGGCTAACGAACGCGCCCTCAACTTTCCAAGCCATCATGAACAGCGTGTTCGAACCACATCTGAGGAGGTTTGTGCTCGTATTCTTTGACGACATACTAATTTATAGCAAGTCGCTTTCGGATCACATAGCTCACTTGAAAACCGTGTTGGATGTTTTGAGAGAAAATCGGCTCTTTGCCAAGAGAACCAAGTGCTCCTTTGGGCAGAAAAAAATCGAGTTCCTAGGCCATGTAATATCTAAGGAAGGAGTGGCCACCGACCCCGGCAAGGTGGCTGCCATGAAGGAATGGCCCGCGCCCCAAACTGTGCGAGAATTGCGGGGATTCCTAGGCCTCACCGGATACTACCGAAGGTTCATAAAAGGCTACGGGGGATTAAGCAAGCCCCTCACCGAGCTGCTAAAGAAAGACAACTTCGCATGGAATGACGAAGCGCAAAAGGCATTCGAGAGGCTGCAGGAGGTGATGACTACAGCCCCGGTATTGGCCATGCCCGACTACGCCAAACCGTTTACTATAGAGGTGGACGCATGTGGTAATGGGATCGGGGCCGTGCTTACCCAAGACGGCAGGCCGCTGGCGTACCTCAGTAAGGCGATCAGCCCGCGCAACCTGGGGCTATCGACGTATGAAAAGGAGTTCTTGGCCATTCTCTTAGCGGTGACAAAGTGGAAGCACTACCTCAGCTCAAAGCCGTTCGTCATCAAGACAGACCACGAAAGTTTGAAGTATTTGTTGGAGCAGCGAATAACCACCGCAGTACAACAAAAGGGGATGCTCAAGTTAATGGGGATGGATTACACGATCCAGTATAAGAAGGGGAAGGAAAACGTCGCGGCGGATGCCCTATCAAGACAAAGGAGGGAAGTGGGTGAGAGCAATGCAATTACTGCCATAATTCCCTCGTGGGTCCAAGAGGTGGGGGAGAGCTATGAAGGAAATGCCCAGGTGCAGAGCATCATATCTCAACTGTTGCTGAGCCCCGGTGCCCATCCACATTATACCTTCCAGCAGGGGATACTTAAGTACAAGGGGAGGATCTACATCGGAGGCTCGGGGAATCTAAGGGTTCGACTCATGGACCAGATGCACGCGTCGGCCATCGGTGGGCATTCAGGTATGAATCACACCTATAGGAGAGTGAAACAACTGTTTTATTGGCCAGGCATGAAGCAGGATATAGAAGGGTGGGTGAAGGGGTGCGAGGTATGCATAAGGAACAAAATCGACGGAACTCCTTACGCGGGGCTGCTACAACCTCTACAAATTCCTGTACAAGCGTGGCAATCAATCAGCATGGACTTTATAGAGGCTCTACCGAAATCCGAGGGCAAGGATACGATACTGGTGGTAGTCGACAGACTCACAAAATACGCCCACTTCATTTCGCTCACTCACCCCTACAATGCTCAGGTTGTGGCCAGAGCTTTTATGGACACCATTTACCGACTGCATGGGCTTCCCCAGGGGATCGTATCGGATCGCGATAAGATTTTTACTAGCCAGATATGGCAAGACTTGTTCAAACTCATGGGGGTCAAATTGCAATTGAGCACGGCGTATCATCCGCAGACCGACGGCCAAACGGAAAGGGTTAATAGGTGCCTAGAGACCTACTTGCGCTGCATGTGCTTCCAACAACCGCGCAAATGGCACAGATGGCTGACCCTGGCAGAGTGGTGGTATAACACCAACCACCACTCCGCCTTAGGGATGACACCCTTCCAAGCCCTGTACGGGTACCCCCCTCCGGCATACCCAGCGGTACACTTGAACATGGACATCGGCCCCACGGTGGAGGAATGGAATCAGGAGAGGGAGAAGATGGTGCACTTACTGCGAGCAAGGCTGAAGGAGGCGCAAAACCGGATGAAACAAAATGCCGACAAGAAGAGAGTAGACAAAGAGTACCGGGAGGGAGAGGATGTATACCTGAAGCTTCAACCCTACCGCCAGAGTAGTGTTGCCCTGAGACGCCACCTCAAGCTTACCGCCAGATACTTCGGACCATTCAAGATACTTGAGCGGGTCGGGCCGGTGGCCTACCGACTGCAACTTCCCGAGGAATCCCGAGTGCATCCGGTATTCCACGTTTCTCTACTCAAGAAGGGGATCCCAGAGAAGGCACAGCTCTCACCGGCGGCTCCCATGGCGAGCGAAAGTGGCCAGATTTTAGCAGCTCCGGAAAGAGTGCTCGATCGCCGCCTAGCGCGCCGCGACAAGCGCGCGACGACGCAAGTCCTCGTCAAATGGAGCAACTTGGATGAAGCCGAAGCCACATGGGAGGACTACTGGGCCCTCAAGAAGCAATTTCCGGAGTTCGATCCTTGAGGGCAAGGATCGTTTCGAGGGGGAGGGTGTGTAACGACCGGGCACCCAAGCCCTAGATGGAGAAGGGGGAGGCGAGATAGGTAAAAGGGGGGATTGAGAAGTGGCGGTCAGCAGTGAAGTGAAACTGAAGGGATCCAACTAGTCAAGGGCTTCCGACTTGTTGATAGATGGGGTAATGATCACAGTGGCTTCGGATTGGAGGAGAGGGCGGAGGCACTAGCCACAGCAGGCCGCAGGCGGAGGCCCATCAGGAGGCCTTGGGACATCCACTTAGTAGGAGTAGCGGGGGCCCACTTACGGAGCCCAGCATATAGTGAAATAAGCCCGAGTGACCCAGTTATCTTATATTTAACAGTCCAGATATTTCAGTTGTAATACGTGCATTAGTACAAAGTAGGATTAGTAGAGAGGAGTATATAAGAGTAATTGTAAAAGAGATGGGATTATGAATGAATAGTAATTTGCTTTCCAATTCCTTTCTTACTCTCTTCCCTTCTTTCCTCCTCTTTCTTCCCCTTTCTCCACCCAAATTCCCTCTCTCTCCTCAATCCCTCTTCTCTCTCAATTCTGTTCTTCACCCCCTTATCGAGCCCATCATCCTCCCCATCGCCACGTCTCAGAGCAGTCTCATCATAGACGGGCTCCGGGTCGTCCGGAATTTCCCTCGCGTCAACCGTCATCCTCACCGCCATCCACGCCTCCGAGATAACCCATCATTGGCGGGTTGCGGATCGTCGGGATATAACATTTTCCTGACTCGTGTTGTGTGCAATTGCGCTTGCTCTTACTTTTCTTTACTAATAGTCAATACTTCCATTCCTTTCCCTCAAAAAAAATAGTCAATACTTCCATTGGATTTAGTCAAACTGGTCTATTATACTGTCTCTGTTCTGCATTTGCAGTTTTCTATTTCTAGTTCTCCTCTTAAAATCTCCCCTATCCATTCCTGCCCCTATGTCAGCGTTGGTAAGGTGAAAATATGCTTGTAAAGTATAATATTATCTAGAAGACCCTTATGCGTAAGAATATCAAAGTCAGGTTAGACTGGAATTGAAATCTAGACTGGATGTGCATTTGATTTGGCTTCAACCCTCAACCCAATCCAACTTACGTAATAGTTTGCGTAGGGATTATGGTTCAGGTTTAGCTCACTGAAGCCATAATTCCTACTTAAGGAAAGAAGCAGCAGCAGCAGCAGCAGAAGATAGGTGTAGACTGGAGAGTGTTCAGAGAATAATATCCATTCCAAGAGCCAAAAGCTCCACTTCGTTGTGTTGCTGCATATAGCTCTGCATTCACAATCCATGGAAGAATACCATTACAGTGGAATCCACCCTATATAGACACTCCTTAACTATACCAATTGTCGAAAAAGGGAAGGAGGAGGTGAAATTTTTTAATCCAAAATGAAAAGGACAAAAATCAACTAAAAAGTAATGTAGCACAACGATCTCTCAGTATTGTAACGCCATAAAAATGACTTCAAAGGCACCACCATACATGCAAAAAAACAAAACAACAAAAAACAACCAGAATATCTAAAAAGATATAAATAAATAAATGAATAAATAGAGAGAGAGAGAGCATTTAGCATAAACCAGGGGAAATCACCAAGCAAACAGTTAACTTTTCCAAACATCAACGTCAAAAATAAAAGACACGATGATGCGAAGGATGAGCGAGGAAAATGCAGGCGCTTTTGCTTATCAACTTGGCGAGGTTGACGTAGAAGAAGAGCGTCTTCTTGGTGTTGGACACCTGGATCCGATTCTTCTTGTGCCGCTGTGCGGCTCGATGGCGATGGCGATGGCGATGGCGATGTTGATGTTGCTCACTCCCTCGGCGATCTCCTCCATATCCATGCCTAGCTAGATTGTGACCCCCGAAGAAAAACCCAACCGTAACCCTGCTAGCTACCTAGCCCGTGGCGGAGGAAGCAGAGCTAGCTGCAGAGGAGGAGGAGGAGGAGGAAAACGAAGGGGAAGTGACTCCAGCTGAGAGAGAGAGAGAGAGAGAGAGAGAGAGAGAGAGAGAGAGAGATCTCCTGCATGCTCGGCTTCGAAGTTCGAAGTTCGAACCAAGCCATTAATTGGGTTGGGGACTGGGGGGTTGTTTAATTGGGATATTGGGCAGGCTTTGTAATTGTTGGCCCAACCCGTGCTTGTCAAAAACTACCCAGTAGCACCCAAGTGGGCTAGCAAGACCAAATTACATCTTGGGCCTACAGGAAAGCCCCTAGACTGCGGGCATTCTGATCGCTAGCTTCCTATTCAACTGCTGATCAAAACAGAATGTCATTTTCTTGGAGTTGGTAAGCTGCAGCAGTCATGTATGTATATACGTAAAATGCAGTTCTGAAAACCATTCCGTGATTCAACTCTCACGAAATCGAATGCATACGATCTAATTTCACAGTTTCGTGAACAAGTTATATATATAGGTGCTTAATAAGCCCGATGATGAGTTAGTTCATTAGATGGATGTCTTTACTGAATGGAAGAGCTGCACTCATCACTTTCTTAATTTCTGGATGTCTTTTGCTTTGCTTTGTTTCTTTAAGGAATTTAACTATCAAAATTAATGGAATCGGCTCGCGTTGCTTTCTCAAATAATTTCATTCGTCCATGGTGGGTGCTTTTGCTATCAAGTTTACTTTCAAGTCGAAGTGCAAATGCCAGATGACAACAAATCCCACCTAATTCAATTCTTTGCAGTGTTCCATCATCATCAGCTTTTAAGTCCAACGTATTCCTCGTGTGTAAATTTATCCGTCCATCTTCAAGACTGAGGTTTCAAGCTAGAAATGAAAATAATCTATAAATAGTAGTGCAGCTACAGTATGCTGGAAGTTAAACTCGGGCCTCATTTGTTACAATTCATGTGTCTTAATTTAACTTCTCTTTGTAACTGATGTATAGATAGATTTTCAATGCTACGTATATATTAAAAAAAAATTAAAATGGCCGGGTGGATTCCTCTCACATAAGAGGAGGAATGAAACTTTAATAAGATATAGAGATTTGTATCTGAATGAATAGAAAATATTTTTTTTCATGATAAAATGATTTTAAAATTATAAAATTTTTCAAATTAGACTTCTTTTTTTCTATATATTTGGCAAATTATCTTATTACAGTTTTTGTGATGAATTCAAATAATTAAGTATTGAATTTAAAATATTGACATATATATATATATATATATATATATATATATATATATATATATATATATATATATATATATATATATATATATAGTAGGACTTGTCCTATTAGAAGTATAGGGGCCTCCATACTTTTAATCCATTTTTGATGATGGAACTTTTGAATCTACGATCGACTCCATTAAATTTGATCTAGCGTATTTGAAGTATCTAGAAAATATTTTTTTTGATTTTTCGATATTATTTATCTAGTGATCGAAATGACTTAGAATCAACGGGTAAAAATAAAATTTTTACAAATAGTTATGATATAGTATTAAAATTTCCGATCAGAGATATTGATCTTTCTACACATAGTATAAAAAGTTTTCTATCAAAATTTTATCTGATTTGAATATTTTTATAACTTTAATTAAATTTACAAACGACACACATCAACCATTAAAAATAGTTGATTTTGAACACTTTCAATCATTAGGTAAATAATATAAAAAATATACACAATTTATTTTCTAAATATTTTAAATACGCTAAATCAAATCTAACAGAACTGATCGCCGATTCAAAATTTTAATCATCGAAAACGATTTAGAAGCACAAAGCCCTCAATGCCCCTAATAATACACAAGTCTCTCTCTCTATATATATCTCTCTCTATATATATATATAGAGAGAGAGTATATATATATATAGAGAGAGAGAGAGAGATTGAGCTACTATGTTTTTAAAAGTACCAACTCTTTAGTGCTTATAGGTTTTAGCCCTTGGATGAGGAGATATGCGGTTATAGATTGATAGTGGGTCCTCTGAGTTTAGTGAGTGATTGGTAAAATATATCATAATCTAAGAGGTGAAATTAATCAAAATGATAGATCTAACGGTAGAAAACTTACAATTACCAATTATTTGATATTTTTACAAGCATAGTAGCCGGACACACACTCTCTCTCTTTCTCTTTCTCTCTCTCTCTCTCTATATATATATATCGGCTACTATACTATTAATAGCACAAAACACTTGATGCTATCAAATTTTCTGTCGTTTATTTTTTTACAAATAAACTTAGCTGAAAATATAAAACAATTAGGCTTCGAATCTTGAGATCTCGAATAATAACCATCAACCCTTTTGCGCTAGGAACGGTCGGTCTTTTTTATCATTTCTATCCTGTAAATTATATTATTTCATAAACCACCTACTAAATCATAATTACAAACCACTATCATTTCCGTACGTCCCTTCGGGCTTCATCTAAAGGCTAAAAATCTCATAGTACTAATAATTTGATTTTATTTTTTTTTGAGTTGAACTAATAATTTGATGTTGCTGATAATATAGTAGCCTAGTTATATATATATATATATATATATATATATATATATATATATATATATATATATTCTCAGACCGTATCCCATTAATTAGATCAATTCAATGGGTAACATGATATCAAAGTTGATCGGAAGTTAAAGTTGTTCTAACTACGAGGTAAGCCAAGGTGTTAAATGCATTTCTAGATCAATTTTTTTGAAGAAGATAATTTTTTAGCTAACATTCAACAAACACTCTCAATTTCGCAGAGTTTTTAGTTTTAAAAGATAAAAAGCAAACAAATGAGTGCCATAGATATTCATTTTACAACACTAATCCGGTTCTTCAAAACTACTATTATCTCCTTAAGATGGAGAAATCTCAAGTAATTAATTCACTGAAAGAAATGTTTATATATAATTTGGACTAAATTGTTTTGTTTCTGCCGACGACAGCTATGTATAAGAGAGCGTATGAGCTGTAGAAAATCCAGTCCAGATTTTTCTTTTTAGTGAAATGGTACTGGTGAGTATATAGGGTGAGATTTTGAATTCGTTCTACCAATTTTTGGATTGCGGAACGATCTGGAGGATTCTCTAATTAATGTAAGGGTACTCGCCCTAAAAAGATTAGTCAAACATACGTTGATCAGTTTCATCCATCAAGATTGAGAAGGTGCCACGTACTCATTCAATTAATTAGCAGGCACTAAAACTGAGAATGCATGATAGGCGTTCTCTCAATTTCGTACGGCTGGTTTTAAAGAAGAAGCTATGTTGCGTAGCGATTGGTGGTTGGATAGATCTGTTTTAAACAAAGCTATGCTGCGTAGCGATTGGTGGGCAGAGCAACGCTACCTATCAACAAAAATATTTAAATAAGCGGGGCAGTGAGATTGACTAATGTACATGATGTTTATATATATGTTCGCACGTTTTGCACATAGTATCACCCAACTAGTGGTAGAGCGAGCCTACTCAATACAACCGGGCCCCCCGGCCTTGACAAGCTGTACACGGCTGCCGCGCGTGCCTCTCATGTATATATTAAAATAAGGATGCACATTGTATAATAGAGTTAGATTTTAATAATAGTAATAGTACTAAGTTATTGATGCTATTAAGTTTTTAATTTATGGATTAAAAAATAAGTGGTTGAGATGATAGTGGACTCCTTGGATTTAATAGGTAGTTGAAAAATAGTAAAATCTAACAGATAAAAATGATCAAAGTGATTAATCTAAGGATAGAAAACTTGATAGTACCGATAACTTAGTACTATTAATAGTATAAATAGCCGGACTCTTGTATAACATTAAATAAAGAAGAAGATCCACCAAACTATATATGAACAAGTACATATATAATCTATATCGGCTCGATTCTTTATTTTTTATTCTCATCAAATTTAGGCTATAAACTTGAAGAAGATCCACCAAATTATATATGAACAAGTACATATTCTATGTCGGCTCGATTCTCCATTTTTATTCTCATCAAATTTAGACTATAAATTTGAAGAAATCCACCAAACTATATATGAACAAGTACATAATCTATATAGGCTCGATTCTCCATTTTTATTCTCATCAAATTTAGACTATAAACTTCGATATATATATATATATATATATATATATATATATATATATATATATATATATTCTGATCAATTAATATCTTAGATTAATAATAATAATAAAAAAAAGAAAAGAAAAGAAAGGAAAGCGTATCATATTCATTGACCGAACTCTGAGTGCTCATTTATAAGTTATCTACTTATAAGGTATCTATGATCCATCCTCTAGGATGGATGATATTAATTAAAAATTTCAACTAGGCACGTGCCAGAAATTTAACTCACCATTTGCCTAATGATCGAGTAGATATATATATGTATACAAATCATGACAGTTTTTTTTTTTTTCGTGGATCATGTGCACAGTTCATCAATGCCCATCTAAGAAGTCATTGAACTATCAAAAAAAAGGGAGAAAAAAAAAAAGAAAAAAGAAGAAGAAGAAGAAACACAGCATTTATATATCCAGCAACTTGTTGTTGTCTTATACTGTATACCTAATAGCTGAACCATCTAAAGGTGTGGACAATATTAATTCTTATGTCTCTAGGATAAAGAAAAATAAGAATATGGTAAACTAGTATAAAAGAAAAAAATAAAAATCCTTGGATTTGAGAAGAATGAAACCTAATTATATCCACTTTTGGGATGTAGATATATACAGCATTATTTGCTCTCAACTTTCAAGTTATTTATTAGGCAAACAAGTACTCTACAATCATAAGAAAAGCTAGCCAACTATTTAAGGTGTATGAGTAAGATTTGCACCTAATGTAAGGCGTGTCGGTAGTAGGGATGGAAACGGGCGGATTCGGGGACGGAAGGTATTTCCTACCTTCCGCTTTATATATATATATATATATATATATATATATATATATATATATGATCAAAATAAATTAATTTTAATTTTATTTTAGTCTTTATTTATCGCTTCATTAAAAATTAATCAGAATTGACGAAACAGCACGGATTTGAAATATATTATATTTTTTTATACATTTGCATCCCTAACCGGTAGCGATATTATTGCAATTGCAGTAGCTAGCTGGTAAACAATATCACATAAAGTGAAAATTAGGTATATTTGCTTTTTTTTTTTCATTATTTTGGCAATATTTTATCTAACATAATAATATTTGTTCGGTACAATGAATTGAGCTCCTATATTTTTTAAAACACTAAGCTAGTCATCTATGTTTGTAAATTATTAGCTTTTAGATGAAGAGATGTGAGGTTAAAATAATAGTAATTTTCTAGAATTTCGTTAGTCGTTGATATATATAATATATATATATATATATATGATTTAAAATATAAAATTAATTAAAAAAAATAAATTTAATGGTGAAAAATTTATAAGCATCAAATATTTGATATTTTTAATAGTATCGATGAGAGGCGGACACAAGTATAATAAAATTCTTCTAACCCATACATTGTAAAAAACTAAAAGATTACAAAATAAGTACAATAATTAAGCTAAATACGAAGCTGCAGCTGGCAAGTCATCTTGCTTGGGTCATGACAAAGATACATGCATGAGGATATATTTTAGAATAGCCTCTCATACTCGCCTTCGTGTCACACTTTGAAGCACCAGTAATTAAATTAACCAAGCCATGTGGAGATCTTTGGTTGATACAAGAGACCAAAGATGGCCTTCTTCTGACATCTGTGCCACCATGGCCTAGTTTGATAATACAGTGATAAAAATATTATTTTTATATTTTAGAATACTTAAAAGGTTAAAAAATTATTGTTGCAATCGTTGCTGGAAAGCATGATTATTTAAGATTTTAATTAATTACATGTATATATACCGCAATCTTAATTACACGCATATACGTACACCCGCTCGTATGAAATTCGAATGGCATGAAATATAATATCAATGTCATGTTTTACACATGAACCTTTGGAAAATTAGATTCTCATACAAATTCCTCTATAATTGAATTTAATATAGCACGCATGCCCTTGAAATATTAAAAAAATGCTTATAAATTTGCACTTAAATAAATAAAAAATGTTGACTGATTCAGGTGAAATGTAGAGAAAATATAGTGGGTCGTTGTCTTAGCTTTTGAAAAATAATTTTAGACCTCTATCGTGCCAATCCGAATTCACGAAACATTGACAGTGTCAAGCTGTTGACCATGTCAAAAGAATGAACGATCCTTGAACACGCCACAATCAAGCGATCTTGTTGAGAAGGAATCGGCTCAATCGAATTCTTCCTCAACTACCGAACTCAGAAAACTGAAAAATAGATTTGACTAAATGTTTAGGCAAATTGATTATATTTCACCAGTAAATAAAGATTTATAGAGCTCGAAAGAAACCAAAGCGAAAATTAATTACAAAAAAATTTAAGGACTAGACTAGAAGCTAATTAAGGGTTAACAACTTTTTCTTTTAGTTGAAGGTAGCATGCTACCGTTTCATTCATAAGAAGGATAAATTAGGCTACAAAGGAAGGCAGCTGCTGGGCCTCGGAGGAAAAAAAAAAAAGAAAAAAAAAGAAAAAAAAGAAAAAAAAAAATCTCTACTGGCGGTTAAGCATCCAAAGATTCCTGAGAGATCGAATCTCCACCAGCAGGTTACCCGAAGTTATCTTTCGGTTATCGAAGATTCTCCGATTTCTCGCCAGTCAGATGGACCACCAGGCGGCCACTATTGTCGCTAACTCCCGTCCTTTGACAGCTTCGCCTTTGAGTCTGCTGGTTTTCCAGAGCCGACACGAAGAAAAGCAGTTGGAGAGGAAAAACTTGTTCGGGAGGAGTCCATGGAGCACCGCTTTGGCGTTTTGGCATCCCATGAAAAGGTGGTCAATCGTTTCTTGCTCGTCTAGGCAGAAAATGCATCTGTCATCCCCCTCCCATCCCCTTTTGATCAACGTGTCCTTTGTGAGTACTTTGCGTTTAAGTACCGTCCAGACGAAGATCTTGACTTTGAGCGGGGCCTTGATCTTCCACAGTTCAAAGAAGCTCATGTCAGTTACTCCGTCGTCTTGTAGGAAGTTGTAGAGCGACTTCACAGAAAATAATTCAGATCGGGTCCATCTTCATTTGACTTCATCCTTTGTGCTAGACAAGGTGGTTCCCGCAGTTGTTTCTTTTAACTGCGAAGCCAGCTCTTTGTCAGACTGTGATAACACCGAAAACCCTGCCAGAATCTTACCCCACCGCCACCTATTTCCACCCCAACAAGCTTCCACACTATAGTTTTTTCTCCTTACACAGTCATATATGCGGGGGTAAAGAGTTCGAAGGGGGCATCTGGCGCACCAGATATCCGACCAGAAATTAACAATCCGCCCATTTCCAATAGAGTAAGACGCGCCGCATTTAAAAATATCTCTAGTTTTCAGAACGCTTCACCACCACTGTGAGTAGGGTCTGAAGGATACCCCTTCCCGTAGTGGTTTCCTTCGCAAATAGTATAGTCTTTCGATGATTGGACCCCACAGGTGGTAGCTCCTTGCTGAGAGAAACCGCCACTACCACTTGGCTAGCAAAGCAACCTTCTTGTTCTCTAAGTCTAAGATCCCTAGTCCTCCCTTATCTGTGCTCCTGCAAATAGTTCTCCATCTAACGAGACAATGGCCCCCAGAGACAGATACCCCCCCCCCCCCCCCCCCCCCTTCCAGAAGAACGCCCTTCGAAGCGCTTCGCAATGTCGTATTATCCATTTCGGCGCTTTGAACAAAGAAAGGTAAACAACTACTCCTAGAAAGCCGTTAAATTGCTAAAATAGAAAGACAATAAAAGTAGTGGTCTTGTATGTGGAAAAGACTATTTTTACATGCATTTTTTTATTATTTATAGTAGTATACTCTTCGCGAGCGGTTATTAGACGATTTATCTTGTAGGGAGTATTTCAACCACTTTCTTTACGTCACGGGATGTAATCAGGCTGGTTTCTTACTGGCTACAAAATCGTTCCTTAACAATTTTCACCCAAATCTCATTCGATTTTGGGTGTTTTTTTCTCGGCTCCTGACGCACGACGTGTCATCTCTCTATTTGTACATATGAGCTAAGCGCATCAACCAAGCTGACTACCAGTTGATGTTATTTTCTTTGCGCCAACAATACACCCCCGTAGTCTTCCGAATGAACTTTCGGATAATTGACGACACTCAATCAACGGCTATGATCAACCGAATCTTCTAGTCATTTCACATTTAATGATTCAAACAACAGCTGCGATTAGCCACATCCTCTTACCTTAATTGGTCATTTTACATTTATTGCTGCCATCATCGTAAAAAAATCCTTTCGACTGCAAAATCCCTCGTCTTCTCCCAAATGCTTCGCCTCCTACGTTATTTTAAAAACTTCATGTTTTCTCTTTTTTTCTGCCAACAAATCACTTCGGTTCTTTTTTTTCTTTTTTTTTTTTCTTTTTTTTTTTTGTTCCAATAGCCCTCATTTGGATTTTGTTCTTTTTTCTCCCAACTTATTATTTTATGGTTTTTGTGAATGACTATAGTCGGATGACTTGGATTTATTTTATTTAAAAAAAATCAAAATTTTTGATATTTTTGAAAATTTAAAAATTTGGTCGAAAACGAATCTAGTTATTATATTAGGACTCTCCGTATAGATTGAGGGGGAGAATTTATTTATAATAAATTTGAAAATTTTTGTGAAATGAATGATATTCGTAGGGAGTTGACAACTAGTTACACGACTCAACAGAATGGCGTTGCTAAATGCAAAAATCGAAATTTAGTAGAGATGGTAAAAAGAATATTGAAAGCGAAATGACTTTCAAATAAATTCTGGGCAGAAGCGGTATCTACTGCAACATACATTGTTAATAGAAGCCCAATTTTGGCGCTGAATGATTTTACACCTTATGAAGAATGGACAGGTTGGAAGCCGAAGGTAAAACATTTTAAATTTTGTGGATCGATTTCTTTTGTTCATATTCCATCGCAAAATATGCAAAAATTGGATAATAATAGTAGAAAGTGTATTTTTGTGGGCTATAGCGAAGTAAAGCCTATCGATTTTATAATCATGTTACTAACTACTTAATTATAAGTCATGATGCTATATTTGATGAACAAAAATATTGGGATTCGAGTGCAAAAGTACATGATAATCCACTTCCGATGTTAGGAGATGAAACTACTATTGAGAATAAAAATAATGGTGAAAATACTATAAGTGCAGAAACAATATCGCATGCTTCACCACGGATTTCACCGAAAACTTCGCCTGAGATGACACCGAAAAAAATAAAATTGTTTAGTAAAATATATGAACAGTGCATGTACACACAATGTGGAGAACCACAAACTTTCGAGGAGGCGTTAAAATCTGATGATTGGTGTAAAGCTATGAATGAAAAAATTGTAGCGCTAGAGAAAAATGATACATGAGAGCTTGTTGAACCTTCCACAGAAAAGGAAGTTATCGGATTGAAATGGATATATAAGGCAAAATATAAACCAGATGATCGATCCAGAAATTAAAAGCACGTTTAGTTGCAAAATGTTACATATAACAAGCAGGTATTGATTTTAATGAAATCTTCGCACCCGTAGTAAGATTTGATTATACACGAACTGTTTTGGCTTTGGCTGCACAAAATAAATAGAAAGTTTTTCAATTTGATGTTAAATCAGTTTTTCTTAATAGATTTTTAGATGAAGAAGATTTTGTTGAGCAGCCGCGGGGCTACAAAATTAAAGAATAAGAAAATAAAGTTTACAGGCTACGAAAGGCGCTATATGGATTAAAACAGGCACTAAGAGCCTGGTATAGTCGGATCAATTCACACTTTATTCAAAACGAATTTTCTAGTGAACCCACACTTTATATCAAATCTTAAGGTATGGAGATTTTGATTGTTTGCCTTTATGTTGATGACTTGATTTATACTGGAAACAGTTCAAAATTGATCAATAATTTTAAAAAAATATGATGACTGAATTTGAGATGAGTGATCTTGGCCCCATGACTTATTTTTTGGGTCTAGAGATAAAATAAAGAAGATAATACAATTTTTATCTATCAGAAAAAATATCTTGATGTTTTTTCTTAGAAGTTTAATATAAAAAATTGTAATCCTGTGCAAAATCCAATGAGTACGAATATGAAGCTATCATTGTATGATGGGGAAGAAAAAATTGATTCGAGTTTGTACAGAAATCTGATTAGGAGCTTACTCTATATTGGTAACAGTAGACATGATATTATATATATATGCGCATCTTTATTATTGAGAGATTTATGCAAAGCCAAAGTAAAATCCATTGGGGAGCGACGAAAAGGATATTGAGATACTTGAAAGGAACAAGAGATCGACCACGGACTGTGGTATACTAATGCTAACGATTTTTATTTTTTTGGTTGTTCTGATAGTGACTGGGCAGGTTCGATAGATGATCGACGAAGCACAAGCGGGTTCGTCTTCAATTTTGGTGCAGGAGTAATATATTGGTCTTCCAAAAAACAACAGTTGATGACTCTATCATCTTCAGAAGCCGAATATATAGCGGTTACGACTGCTACATGTCAATCAATCTGGATGCGGCGAATCTTAACAGATTTGAAGTATGAGCAAAAAGATCCAATTGTAATTTATTATGATAACCAATCGACCATCGCAATGGCAAAAAATCCAGTTCATCACAGCCGGACAAACACATCGAACTGCGATATCATTTTATTCGTGAACAGATCGCAAATGGTCAAGTCGAGTTGATACACTGCTCTACTGAATAGCAGATGGCCGATATTTTCACAAAGCCGCTACCATTGAAAAATTAATATTTTGTTGAGAGAAAATCGATATGAAGAACATTAGCATTATGAGGGAGTGTTAGAGATAATACTAATTAATTAGAATTAGATTATCTAATGAATTAGAATTAGATTGTGATAAAGATATCTAATTAGAATAGTATTTTGTATAATAATCTATAAATAGAGAGGCCGGGGTTATTATAGTTAATGAAGACAGAGTCGCCTTAATTAATTAGTGATGCCTAAGAGGTAAAGGACAAGTTGATTTCTTCAATAAATGTAAGTTTAGTTTGTTTTCATCAAAACGTATCAGATTTTTTCATTATTTATCTTTATTCTCCTTTTTATTTTTTTGTGAAGATTTCTATATACCATAACACGTTTATAGAAAATATTTACTGTAAAATTTATCGCTTATGCATACAAATTTTTTTTTTTTCTTCGTCGCCTTCGAGGTTTGGTTGTCTCAGTTTGTAGCTGAGTTTATGATAATATGCTATATTGCTCTAAAAAAATTAGTCTAAATTGATTATCCATCAAAATATAATTAGGACTCTATTTAGTCTAAATAGATGAAAAATGAGTAAGATATACTACAATAAATAGTTCTATATCCATAAGAATTGACTTTTATTTATAGTAAATCTATATTTGAATATTATTAATTGGTTCACAATTATAAAAATCCTAACATTAAGAAATATTAGTTCAAGTAATGTAGCATTAGTATGGTTGTTTCGTATTCCCGTCTTTTAACCGGGGTGGGTGTTAATTGCAGCTAGCTAGTTACTATGTGCGCAATTTGTATAATTAGAGTTTCTCGCAAGTTGATTAATATTTACGGATTTTATCATGTTGATAAGGACAAAGCAATTAATAATGGAAGTCTAGCAGTAAGATCTAAGTCGGAATTGCGCCGTTCAAATACATTTGTTTTTATATTAATTTGAATAATAGATTGATAATTTAAAAAAAGCTTTGAAATTTAATTTTATACACCAATATATATTATAAAATGATAATGGGAGCAACCACCAAATAAACAAGCACACCTCTCTCTATATATATATATATATATACTACGGGCGTATAGACGCCATCCTCATTTTCTCTGTCCATTAATGCTTAATGGATGCACATTAAACAATCCTTTAAGGTTTATTAAACAATCCTTTTAAGTTTTATACATGTTTAGTACTTAGAAGAAAGAAGAAATACTTTTAATTACTAAGCTAAGCTTGGGATTATCTCAGATTCTTAATTTGTCAATTGAATGAATAGTGCGAAGTTTAAGGTCGCTCTCTCATGAAGCGGACACGTACATGCAGGAGATAAAATGGCGTGCGTTAATTAGACCTTAATTTCCTTACGCAGCACCAGGTCAGACCTACTCGTGCGAGACATATATTATTTGTATGTGCTGTTCGCAGCGTCCGCCTTTTACGATCCCATCCGACGTGGTTGCGAAATCCAATTTATCAGGTTACCTACTTAATGGATAAATTGTCGCGTTGACATGCATGCTCCGCCCCAGCTCAGTCATTTGTCATCTATTCATCGTTTCCTCATTAATTCCTGCCTTTGTTACGAACGAATTAAGCATGCCGATGGAATTCCTCTTAATTAATTTGTCAGAAAAGAGAGCCGAGAAAGATATATACTTCTTACCTTATTATTTAATGAGTTACATGCACATTATTAATTTATCACACAGCATTATATTTTATATATACCAGGGTCAAACAGACTTGGGATAATCAATTAATGATTCAATATTAATTTGAATATATAGTTGCGGCTGTTCTATATATATATATATATATATATATATATATATATATATATTGCACAAATGCCTTGTGATCCACGATCCTCTGGTGGACATTTGTTTAATGATTTAGTCATAGTTAAAATAATTTACCCCATTATAATTCTATTAACTTTTGTAAACAGCAAAGTTGTTTTTCCTTTCGGCTTCATATTCTTAAAATAGAGTTGATTAGTTAATACTTTCAATACGATTTTGCTAAATTTTTGATATCTCGGTGATAGAAAGTTAGGTCAGCGTCGGCTAATTAAATGAGTGAGTGCTTCAACTCTTAGCCTGTTTGTGGGTTTTTGCATTATTAATTTCTAGCCACTAAAATGAAATCAACATCAATCCCTTGGACAGATTTAGAATTGATCGTTTTGCCACTTCCGTATGAGTTTTCACTACATTTTGGAAAGTGCACCTCGTAGAAAATTGCTTCAAAAACGATGATTAGGTCATATATATATATATATATATATATATATATATATATATATATATATATATATATAGCAGTTTTTTGGTCTAAATTATTGAATTAAAAATTTGAATAAGTAAAAGTTTTAAAAAGAAAAATTAAATAATAAAATAAATAGATAAAATAAATAAATAAATAAATAAATAGACGATGATAGTGGGTGCTTTCTCATGCGGAACGTTGGTGAAGTAGTTTCCGAGCAGCTTCGGACTCTCCCATAAGCACGTAGCTCGTGTAAATAAGAGCGAACCGAAAGATAACACAACGGGGAGGAGCACGTACTAAAGAGGAAGCCTCTGGATAACAGCAACGTGGATCCACGTGTCCGAAGCCCATGGCCCTACCACGTAGCAAGGACCGGGCACGGTGGGCAGCCACCACCATCCCTCACCCACCCTCTCTCACATCCCCCCGCATTATATAAGTAGTTGAGTGGCACTGGCAGAATTTCATATGGTATAGCACCCATCGATCGGTACAGTCAGTCGATTAGCGAGCATTACCCGTCCCCACTAATAATTAGAGCTCTCCGCCACTATATTCGCCATATTTCTTTCCCCATCGATCCCTATTTCTCTCTCTCCATCTCTCTCTCTCTCTCTCTCTCTCTCTCTCTCTCTCTCTCTCTCTCTCTCTCTCTCCCTGATTCCTGTTTTTAATTTGGGAGCCTCGTACGTGCTGTACTCTTCCGATTAATTTAGCTAGTGCTTGCTCATTCTTAATTGATCGAAGAATAATAAAGCATCAAGTAATTTTATTAAACCACTCTATATATATATATAATTAAGATATATATATAGGAGATCGATCGAGCGATCCATCGTCCTACGTACATAGATATATATATATATATATATATATATATATATATATATATATATATATAGATATAGCTAGATCTAGCTGGGTAGTTAATTAGTGAGTGATCCATCGCTCGCTCGCTCGTTCGTTCGTTCGTAGTATCAAAGAAATTAAGGGAGTCGAGGATGTTGGAAAGGAAGGGTGCGGGCGCTCTGCCTCTGGCCTCGTTGAACCACATCTCCCTGGTGTGCAGATCGGTTGAGAGGTCCCTCCATTTCTACCAGAACGTACTGGGCTTCACCCCCATCAGGAGGCCCGGCTCATTCGATTTTGATGGCGCATGGTACGTACGCTGGCTAGCTAGTTCTCTTCCCTTTCTTTTCCACCTCTTTCCTTTTTTTTCTTTTCCTTTTCCTTTCCCCTTTTTTTTTTTTTTTTTTTAAAAAAAATTCCGACCAAACTCTCTGTACGGGTCGCTGTGGTTAATGATCGCTTTGTTTGCCATTAAAAAGGTTGTTCAATTACGGCATCGGCGTCCACTTGCTGCAGTCTGAAGATCCGGAGAGCATGCCGAAAAAGACGGAGATTAATCCCAAGGATAATCACATCTCCTTCCAGGTAATTAATTTGTATGTTCTTCTGTAGTAAATTGTATCTGCGGAACAATCAATTGGTCTAAATGTTTTTATATATAAGCTTCAATATTTTATATTTGACGCCTTTGCTTTCCCGATACTCTCGCAATCTGGTTCCATCGCTGCAGTAATAAGCAATGCTTTTGAGATTATTTTGTAAAATTTTCAGCATATAATATATACATATACATGCTGCCACCACTCTATATATATATATATATATATATATATATATATATATATGAGTTTATTTTTCGTATACAGCTATACTTGGCAAAAAATGAATCATGGCAGAGCTCTGATCGATGCTGATAAAATAAATGCTAAAATTAATTGAGAAGCCAAATGTGTTTTTTCTTCTTCTTTTAAACAGAAGGATTATTGTAATTGTCGACACCGCATTAACTATTGGCTCTCTCCCTTCGCCATACAGAAGATTTTAATGTGTTGATAACAACCAACTATAGCTCACGCATCAGAAATTAAGCATGCCCTGTTCCATTTCTCCCTTACTATGAAGTAATTAAAAGACTTAGATCAACTTGCTAGTTAGTAACTAATTATCTGTGTGTATCTCATGGGAGGCCGAGTCCCTTTCATCATGTCACTTGTCAAGCCCTACCTAATATTTAGAAGCTTTTGTTTTGTGTTAAGAAATTCTAAATCTACCAAAATGTGTTGAATAATTACAATCTTTTTTTTCTTTTTTTGTCTCACGTTTTTCATTTTTGTCCTTTAATTCTATGAGGAAGAAGTAGTTTTCAATTATAATTTTGATAGCGTACGTCCATATATACTTCCGGGATGCTGCAACTTATACATTTACGGAACTTACTCAGTCTTTTAGCTCAATTATATATATATATATATATATATATATATATATTGCCCTGATTTGCTGTCAAGGAAAACCTTATTATGCGCAAAGCTTAAACGTGTCCCACACTTTTTTTGTTTTATAAAATAATATTTTAGGACATAATGTATTACAAAATTACTACGTTCTGCATGCATGAGATTAAAATAGTATTTTTCCATAAGAAAAAAAGGTAATGCATTAGGGTTAAGATAATCATATATATTATTACCAGAAATTAACTAATGGACAAGTAGAGAGTAATTTACAGAGGTTATTACAATGAGCGAAATACTGGGACTAGCTTGGTTACAGTACAGAGGTTAATTACTAGAGGGACTAAAGTTACAGCGCCCTGAAAGTCGAGGGGGAGGGACCTGGCATGCATGGCATATATTTTTGTTAATTGTCTTCACTAAGTCCTCAGCCAGACGGCGACGGCAACGGTAATGGGGCACGCAGACTGTCTCCGTCCAAGCTTATAAGTGGGTGGGTTGGACACGCATCTCCACTTTTGGCTCAACCTGTATATATATATATATATATGCAAATTGATCGACGAGCCTGAGCCAAGTATATATACTGCTACTCCGAGAGAGTGCTGAGCACATGCATATGATCATCATGCTTTAACTTTAATCTCTCGTGGCCGCCACCGCCACCGCCACCCAAACATCCATTAAATATTTAATTTTGTTTTCGGCCGCCTTTTCTTTTGCCTTTCTAGCAGCTGCTTAATTAATTTGTCCATCTACCGACAGCTTAAATTTGCTCCCAAAGATGGAAATGACTAAATTAACTCTTCCTGCAACTCTGACAGTGTGAGAGCATGGCCATGGTTGAGAAGAACCTCGAGGAGATGGAGATAGATTACATCCAGCGGCGTGTGGAGGAGGGCGGCGTTTACGTGGACCAGCTCTTCTTCCACGACCCGGACGGATTCATGATCGAGATTTGCAATTGCGACAACCTCCCTGTGATCCCCCTCGTTGTCGGCGAGTCTATCGGACTTTGCAAGAGGGTCTCTCTCATAAAACAGCAGCAGCAGAAGCAGCAGCAGCAGCAGCAGCAGCAGCAGCAGCAACAGCAGTCGGCGCAGTTCCTGACCACTACTGCTATTCACGTCGCCGAGGAGCCGCACAACATCACTTGCGCATGAAAAACAGGAGATCAAGGGGAGGGATACTGCAACTCCATGCATATATGTCAAGGTCCTGCATGAGACATCGGTCCATACAACTCTTAATCGTAATTAAGTTAAGTCATTTTAGATTAGATTGTGTGTATCTTCGGTGGATGTAGTAGCAATAAAGGGCACATGGAGTGATTAGCAGAAACTGGCCCCATCTTTATTTGTGGCATTAATAATGGAGAAAGTGGTGTAGTTAAATGGTTGTTTGGCTGTCTTTTTTTTTTTTTTTAAGGGGGGGCTTGTTTGGAGTTTACACGGTTCTTTCTTGGGCTACATGAGGTTCCAAGTGTCATGTCACATTGATGTGACCCATACTATATATGCCGTGACCAAATGTAATTTCTGGATCCCTTGACAACCATGAGTTTGTTGTAATTACCAACCGGAGATTAAGGTTTCGTACGTGGTCTCGGTCACGACAAAGTCATGTCTTCATCATATCATATGTATATCTCTCTCTCTCTCTCTCTCTCTCCCCCTCCCGCTCGTAAGCAAATTAAGCCGAGCCTGCCACCTGTTATCAACTACCCGAAAAGAAAGTTTTGTTTTTACGCTTGAAAGAGAAATATAGATTTTATATATAATTCATAAAAGTCTAAATAAATTATATAATAAAAAATAATAATATTATTATTATTATTATTTATAAAAAAATAATAATTTTTAAATAAAAAAATTATAATATAATATTGCTTCAATCTAGAATGCTAATAAATTTGTCGGATGGCCTACAACGTCATTTGTCCACTTACAATTACAACATGGAACTTCCACATATGTGCGTGTGGAGGAATTATAGCTAGCAAGACCCGCATGCTTGAAAGCGCACTCTCTCTTTCTCTCTCCCTCGGGCAAGATATATCAAATTATTTTCTACCATAATTTATGAGTCTAGTGACGGTATGCATGCAATAAGGACTGTGCTAGACTGGCATGACCCACATTCATTCAAAACAATTTAAAGAGTCGCAAGCGCCCCTCATGACAAACATGACAGGTGATCATGTCATGCATAGTGTTTCATTCTGCTTTTTTTTTTTTTCTTCTTCATAATGAGCTCTTATTAAACCTTTCCAAAAGCTGGTATAACTTTGGAATAATTTTTCCACCTTTTTGAGAGAGAGAGAGAGAGAGAGAGAGAGAGAGAGAGAGAGAGAGAGAGAGAAAGGGGGCTCAATGAGAGCTTTGTAGTCGGCAAATATGTACTACATTTACTTTTAAAATTCTCTTTAGCTAACATCACATATTACAACCCATCTGCTGATTTTCTAACCTCAAGATGATACATGTTTTATGATAAACTACATACAATTATTTTATTTTTTTTGAGAGAAAGATGGCATGCTATACATTTCGTTTATTTTTAAAATAAACTTAGCTGAAAATGCGAAGCAACTAGGCTTCGAATTCGGATCTCGAATATCAACCATCAAGTCTTTTGTCACTTACGCTAGAGACGACTGATAACTATATATAATTGTTCATTGAGCTCTTCCAGCGGTTGGTGAATATAAAAGAGTCATATGCAAAGAGAAGATGGACACTACTCGACAATTAATTCCTTTTGAAGCTTGAAAGGGAACAACCTTTTCTTAATCATAGAGCGAAGCGATGACCTTGCTAAGAGCTGTGTGGGACTAAATATGGCTAATATATAGTAGAGAAATAATATTTACTAGTAACTTTTGAGCTTTTGATCGAATGTCTAGAATTTATTATTTGATAATTATACTAATATTAATCCACGAATTAAAAAATCAATAGCAAATATTATTTCTCTACTATTATTGGTATTCTAGGTGAATTCCTACGACATTACATTATTTGAACAAACTATAGTATCCTTTATTTGCATCAAACTCGTCATGCGTACATACATAAATGTCACTGGGTCAGGCCCGCAATTTTGGTCTTCTTAATTAGTTGATCCCATTATACGGCCATCCGAACTCGAATTTAATAATAAATAAAATTACGGTCATAGCATATGTAAAAAGGAAAATTTATCATCCCCATCTACACCACGCAAGCGATACACATGTTGATTTTGATTTTCACCTAAAATGTGACATCTAATTTTAAAATTCGAGGGCCGCGGCTAATTTATTTGTTATTGTTACCATTTTGCAGACTGCATTGTCGCCATTTGTGGACGGGTGACTGCGTACAAATCAGACAAGTCAATCTAGTCAAATTCAGTACATGCATTGTGAGCCTTTTCTTTTTTCTTTTTCATTTTTTCCTCTTTTGAAAAGCTGCATATATATATATATATATATATATATATATATATATATATATATATATAAAATTGAGCTTCTATATTTGTAAAAGTACTAGTTATTTGTGCTTGTGAATTTTTTACTTTTGGATGTAGGAATGTGCGATTAGGATGATGGTGGGCCCCTTGGGTTTAGTGAGTAGTTGGTGGAATAGTATGATCTAAAGGATAGAATTAATCAATAAAAACTTACAAGTACCAATTGCTTGGTGCTTGTACAAGCACAGTAACCAACTCATATATATATATATATATATATATATATGAGCAATGCTTCTTTACACTCTTTACTTGTACACCTCAAAAAGGTCTATTTAGGGATGGATGAATTTTACTAGTTACTTCGAAATGACCAGTGGAATGCACTTCATTCTTGGATGAATAAGATATGTATCATACATCATTTTTAAAGTGTATGAATAGCATTGCTCATATATATATATATATATATATAACAAGTAGGAGTTAATTAAAAGAAATGTTAATAACAGGTGTCATATAAATTTTATATCGCGCCATACAACGACTAAAACAAATAAAAGATACATAGAATGATAAAGTGAGTGTGAAAATTTTGACACTGATAAAGTCAATAGGTAAGATTTATATATACCTATTTTTGAGTTTATAGTAAAATAGCATTGCTCATTAATTACAAGATTTTCAAGTGGTTTGTTTTTTGTTTGGTGTTTCTCTGTTTTTACCAACAATTAGTATCAAAGTCAATTTTACTCATTTTCGCCATTAATATGGATCTACCTTTTTTTCACTGATCTATCTTTATGAATAGATCTTCTTTTTTTTGGATGATCGATTTTAATTTGCGATATTTTTAAATTGATTTATATTGGGTACGTATTTTTTCGTTCATGATATTTAATAGTGAATCATTTGTCATATTTTGTTTTATACATCTTATAGTCATAAAGTTGTAGATTAGATCTACAATATTTTGTTAGGATTCGTTTTTGTGATATATAAAAGCCTAATTTGTTAATTAGAACTCTTTTAGGGTTATTGATAGATGTATGTTAGATCTGATTACGAAATTTATGAGAATTGGTGAAGTTTTTCGTAAACTTTCTAACTATAACTTATAAAAAAAAATCAAATTTTGTAGTAGATCAACTTTCTTTTTTCAATTTATTATTTTTTAAAAAAAAAAAAAAAAAAAAAAAAAATCTGCTTAGCGCGATCAGGCCCACCGTGAGGATGGTTTCGCGGGTTGTTGGGCCAGCCAGGTCCGCTCTCAGGTTGCAGCATAGCAGGCCGCTGGGCTCGGCCCGATCCGTGCACGTAGACCTACGATTTGCACCTACAACCATTAGATTCTCAAGCAATTATTCTACCACTCAACTATGCTGACTTTTTTTTATTAATATGAAAAGATCAATTTCGAGTTAATTTTGCAGCTTATTAATTAGTTTAATTTGCTAATTTTTTTGCTACGTGCATGTTACGAATTTTTTTCAAAGTAAGTACTTATATTTTTTGTGATTTTTTACAAAACTTAATTTGTTGAGAAATAAGTTGACTAATGCAGCATTCCCGAGGTGGGGATGATATAACATACTCTTGTTTTGTAGATTTTGTAATAGGTATTTTCTCTCCACATAAAAAATAATGTAATATTGTTTGAGTGATATAAAGGGAATGTGTTTCTTCAATATTTTTCGAATTAAGTTTTGGTATAAGTACTAATATTTTCCCATACATATATTTGTTGTTTTGTATCTTGGTAATATTTAATATCTGTATGATATATATAATAATTTTTTTTTCTTTATTAAAATCTGGATAGGTTCATAACAAGTTAAAACTTATTAATAGAATTGAATGTTTAAGCTGATTATGAGCTTAGCCTTCCACGACAAATAAGTGTAGAGATTCCGACACAACGTTCGAACGAAAATTCAAAAGATCTTCGCATATACAAGAGGATGTAAGACGAGTATAATGATCTGGCAAGTTTTTTCGTTGGAACTACTATAAGTACGAGATTTTATAGTAGTTTTTTTTTTTTTTTTTTTTTTTTTTTTTTTTTGATTTTCTCGTTTTTGCCAACAATCAATAAATTTCACAATAGCAACACATTTTTTCTCACCGCGTGTTTTTACTAATCCTCTTTCGTGCTCCCACCGTCTTGTAGGAAATTTTATAAGACTTCATAAATTTATATAGGTGGCTACCTTTAATTGATTATTGAGAAATGATTATATACAAGTGTGAATCGCGAAAAGGTAAGTATGATTTAAAATTCCAAGATAAAATCTAGCCAAAGTTATAAAATTTATAATGTATAGTAAAATGTGTTTGTTATTTTTCTTTCTAAAACTTAATTTGGAATGATTAAATTATTCTGCCACCATCGTAGATAAGGATGTCAACAAGTCGAAATTGAGCAAGCTGGCTTGTTAAAATATAAAACTGAAAATTTTAACTTGTGTTGCTGAACACGAGCCGGCTCGCGAACAGTAAATTAGATTATCAATCATACTATTCGATAAAAAGTTAAAAAAAAAATAAAAAATTAGAATTTTAATTTATAAAATGGCTAAATTACAGAAAACCTCCCTCTAATATCCCGCTTTTCTACTTTACCCCCCTGTCTTTTAAAAGTCGACAACCTGCCCCCTCGTAATTACCGAAATATGTATTTACCCCCCTACCAGATATGAAAGTCCATCCATGAGCCTCTAATGGATGCATTTACCCTTTCCCCCCTGTCAGATATGAATTGGTTTCTTACCAATTTGTTACAAGCAATTGGCTCATTAGAGGCTCATGGATGGACTTTCATATCTGGCAGGGGGGTAAATGCATATTTCGGTAATTACGAGGGGGCGGGTAGTCGACTTTTAAAAGACAAGGGGTAAAGTGGAAAAGCGGGATATTAGAGGGGGGTTTTCTGTAATTTAGCCTTATAAAATTTATAAATTATAGATTTTTTTACCTTTGAATTGGCCTAAAATTTAAATAGTAAAATATATATATATAGAGTAACATTACTATATTCTTATGAGTATCTAGACTTTCGTACTCATAAATTATTTTCGATGATAGAATTTTTGAATCGACGATCTATACAGTTAAACATAATCTATACGTTTGAAACTTTTATAAAATAAATTTCATAAATTTTTAAAATTATAATAAAATTCATATAAAATAAAGAGTTAAAATCGAATAACCTCCTAAAAATAGAAGATTATATTCTTCAATTTAAGATCGGAATTATTGATCTTAATCTAGATAATAAATAAATTTTTTATAAAAAATTCAACCAATTTTAATTTTTTTACACCATTAAACTAGCAAGTATCATATATCAGTCGTTAAAACCGATCAATTTTGAGATCTTTCGATCGTAAGGTAAATGAAGTCGAAAAATTATAAAATTTGATTTCTAGAACTTTCAAATACTCTAAATAATATTTAATGGTATGGATTGTCAATTCGAAAACTCTATTATTATAAACGACTTAAAAGTACGAAGACGATCATACTCGTAAGAGTATAGTATAGCATAACTATATATATATATATATATATATATATATATATATATATATATATATATATATATATATATATAGAGAGAGAGAGAGAGAGAGAGAGAGAGCGCTAGGCTGGAATACTATTAATAATACCAAATCATTGGTGCTATTAAGTTTTTAACACTTGGATTAAGAGATGTGTGGTTGAGATAATAGTGGGCCCCTTGGGTTTAATAGGTGGTTGGAAAAATAGTAAAATCTAACTGGTGAAAATGATCAAAGAAATTGATCTAAGGGTAGAAAACTTGATAGTAACAATAACTCGATACTATTAATAGTATAGTAACCGGACTATATATATATATATATATATAGAGAGAGAGAGAGAGAGAGAGAGAGAGAGAGAGAGAGAGAGCGCGCGCTAGGCTGGAATACAATTAATAGTACCAAGTCATTGGTGCTATTAAGTTTTTAACTCTTGGATTAAAAGATGTGTGGTTAAGATGATAATGAACCCCCTGAATTTAATAGGTGGTTGGATAAATAGTAAAATCTAACGGATGAAAATAATCAAAGGAGGTGATCTAAGAGTAGAAAACTTGATAGCACCAAATATTTGGTGCTATCGATAGCATAGTAGCCTTTTATATATATATATATATATATATATATATATATATATATATATATATATATATATATATATATATTGATCCCGTTGAATTTTTACTATTCAACCAATCACCCACTAAATCCTAGAAGATCACTATCATTACACTACAATAAAATTATGCTATAGAGACACTTTTAAGTATTTCTAAAATTTTTAAAAAATATCGCTGATAAAAATACCGACACTTATTATTAGTATTGCTATATATGCCGTCATTAGGGTGTATAGCGACACATTTTTGTAATGTGTCTAAAAAATGTGTCCCAAAAATATGTCTCTATAACCTAATTTTAGATATAAATGGAATATAGATAGTACACTTATACAAAAGTGTCACAAACATGTGTCCCTATAACCTAATTTTGTTGTAGTGTCATAACCGCACATCTCTTAATCTAAGAGTTAAAAAATTGATAGCACCAATGACTTGGTGCTATCGATAGTATTATAGCATATATATATATATATATAAGTGTACACCCCAATTGGGGTGTACATTTTATACCCACCCCATCCTGGGGTGGGGTGAATTCCACTCGTCCCATCAATGGGACGAGTGGAGAAATACCTATCTCAGGATGGGGTGAGTGTAGGATGTACACTCCATTTGGGGTGTACAGGTAGCACTCCTCATATATATATATATATATATATATATATATATATATAAACTAGCATATGATTAATAGTATATGAATATAATTTGTTGTCAACTTTTTTTACTTTTTGATGATTACTATTTTACTAATTTTTATTAAATTTTGGATATTCAATAATAAAGTAGTTGATAGTAAATATTATTTTTATATAATTAATAATATTATATATATTTAAGTCATATTAAGCTGATTTCGACTAATGTTCGGCTTGTTAAAATTTTGAGCTAAAAAATTTAATTCATGCTCAATTTATTTATTGAATGAATCAATCAATTTCGACCTCGATCATTTGGAGCCGAACACCAGCAAATTCGGAAACATCAAGCTAGATTGCTACCGCAACGATAGTTGCCTGGCTTTTTTTTCTCAAATTTTCTCGATCAAATTATTCCACCACTACCATTGATGACTTCTTTCGGGACCAGAGCACTTTTTAGATTCTTGATGCAGCTTGTAGCTTGTAATTAATGAAAAATATTATTTATATATTAAAAAAAAATATTTAATATTTCATTTATTTTAAAATAAAATAAATTTTATTAATTATATTAATATGACTTGTAAAATTATATTCATTCTTCAATAATGTAATGTATATTATACAACCAAAATGATACGTATGAAAGTATTGCTAGTAATTAATAACCACACGTCACTTTGACAAAAGTGGCACGAAACTACTGACTAGACTACTCAAGCAGCTTACACAATAGAAAAAGCTAAATGTAAATTTTAAATAAAATGTATATTTTATATTTTATTTATTTAATAATAAAATAAATTTTGTTAATTATTTTGAAATGATCCATGGATAATTTTTTTATTTTTGAATAAGGTGGGATGTATAATATAGACTCTATTTGGAATGTATATATATAGCATCCCTCACAATTGACTTTGTGACATCCTAATTTTTCAAAAGATTATTCATTTTAAAATTATTCTATCTCTAACACGCTCAATTCTTTTACTCTTTTAAACATAAGCATCATGTACCCAAAATATTATAGTCGAGTTAAAAAATTTAGCTCTATTTATCTTATATATAAAATTATTTTAAATTATGAAGGTGTCACTAACGTTTTGATATCATTCATTCAAAAATAAATAAAAATTATTTATTTTTCCGACTGATATAATTTTAAAAATAAATAAAAATTAAACTAAATTTTTATTTGGATGAAAATTAAATCATAAATAATATTTGAATAATTATATTGAAATAGTAAAAATAAGAGCAATCATAATTTTAAATTAAAAATATTTTATCTAATTAATTAAAATAAAAATATTAATTAAAAATAATTTAATAAATTTATTAGCTATGAATATTATATAAGATAATAGAAAATATATTAATTAATTAATTATAAAATATAACTCAACTTTTAATTAATTAATAAATTATTTAATTTGTTCGATGATTAATTAAGAAATTATTTTAGTTAGTCAAAATATTAATTAGTTGAACAATATAAATATTAGTTATTAGATAAACACACAAAATAATTAATTTTTTATGAGCTAATTAACCATAAATAATAAATTATTTAATTATTTAATTATTTAAACAATAAATTATAACTTAACTATATTGATTATATTAATTAAAAATTAATATAATAATTAAAATTAAAATTAAATTTTAATTAAGTTTGTTCTTATTTAAAAATAAATTTGTTTCGGAGGAAAAATAAAACAACTGTTCACTTTTATTCCTCCTTATTTCTAATAAGAAATAACTACAATCCTTCTATGCAAAAATAGCATAAGGAGAAAAATATATGTGGAAACCAAACACTATCTCTGTGTACACCCAGATGTAATAGCCAGCGAGGATGTGCTGATCGAGAAGAAGATTAGATCATTAGAGATGGAGGGCAGGGATTTAAGTAAGTGGGTGTGAATTTCGCACAGCTAGCTTCTTTATGTGAAAATATTCTGTGAACTTAATATAAATAAATAATTTTAAAATTTTGATAAAATTATTTATTGTATTTAAAATAATTTTTATGATTTGATGAAGGAGAATAAAAAGGGAAAAAAAATAAGGTAAAGCGAGAATGAAAAATTTAGATTTAAAATATTTTTTAAAAATTTGATGGAAGATGAGAAAGAATAAAAGATGAAATAAAATAAATAATTTTCAAAAATTTGATGAATAAAAAAAAAAAGTGTTAGCCTTGGGCCTAAATTTAGAAAGGAAAAATTCTATCTGTACGTCCTATTTGAGTGTACATCTACACCTCACTCATCCAATAAATAGGATGTTTGTGAAGTGGCCCACATCCTTAGATGGGCGGGTGTAGGATGTACATCCCAAAATCCTTTTTGGGATGTACATGTAGCATTTCTCTTCTTAATGTTCATCTTTCTCTTTTTATATATTTTTTACTTTTATAGAGTATATATACAAAAGAATTTGACTTTTTGAATTAAGATCTTTTCTTTTCTTTTTTTTCTCAATTCTCTTTTATTTATAAGGGATGTTTTGAAATAATCTGTGTCAGCCTTATTCACGATCGTGTCGTAGGAGAAAAAATTTCGGTCGTATTTTGGAATAGTATTTTCGATTAATTCTGCACGTAATGACGAAAATACACTTTAGAACAGTGCTAGACATGCTTTCGGATCTCCGAGTAAATATTTTAAATTATTAATGTTTATCTGTAAATTTAATTTTATCTTATTAAAAAATTTATTAGATATTAAACATAATTAAATTCTGTATAGATTTTCTCTACTACCTGCAGTGAGGAAGTAAGCAGCACTCCGGCCCCTTTCCATGTATAAAATAAAACAAGTAGAAAGATCAAGTGAATTAATGAATTTATTATTAGAGATTATTCTGCAGGGGACCACGACAGAGAGATGCAAACTTTAATCAAACAGCACCGAAAAAGTGCCGCGCCAGGATTCCTGGACTTTTCTTCCTGGACTTTTCTCTTTTACTGATGTGCATGCAATCTTGGCCGCCACGGATTTGCATGTGATATTTTATTTATTATTATTACTCAGGGCTTCGTTGAGCATAGTTCAAATCATCTGTGTAAGATGGATCTCTTGATCAAAGCACCGTGATTAAAACGGATGATTACACTTGCAGCTAAGAGAGTGTTTGATTGGTTGTACTTATACGTAAAATAATAAAAATATTTTTATATAATTTATTATTATTATTATTATTATTATTTTTTACTTTTATAGTGTTTATAATTAGCTGAAAGAAAGAAAAAATACATTTATTTGATGCGGTAAAAATTGTAAACAAATAAAAAAAAAAAAATTGTCAAAAATCAGTGTAAAATGAAAATATTATATTTTTTTTCAAACCTGTAAAAATAATTTTATTTTAATATTTTTTAAAAAACTAAACAAATATACAATAATAATAATAATAATAATTTTTGATACATGAACCAAACACATAAACACATGCTGATGTTTGGTTGGAGTTCCTTGGGAATTAAGAAAGCTTCCTACAGTCAATCTCTTTTGAGGGCCTAATAGGGACCGCCGCCTTTTGTTAGAGACGAAAGGATACCCAAATTCTCGCTCGCTGCGTTGTTGGGCGCAGAACTTAATGTTGATTGACCGAGACATCGTTGCCTCTTACTAAAAATATATAAAATTTAAAAAAAACAGAATAACTTATTACTTTGTATTAGAATTTACGAGGTTGCGAAATAATTCCTTATTTATATATAGTCTATCCAAAAATTAAGCAGAGTTTCGATAAGAGTGAGTAATTTTCGTGTGTTTATTAAGTTGTAAACGAATTTTTTCAAAAATTATTTTTACAAATTTAAGAAAGATAACGTATTTTTATTTTTTTGCCGAATTTTCGGAATGCACAATTTTATTTTTATTTTTCCACCACACCAAACAAATTTTATGTTTTTAACTCACAATTTTACGTGCAACTGATGAGCACCTCCTAAATTGAAAGTTTATAAGCACTTAAGTTTAATTTACTCAAAAAAAGGGAAGAAAAAAAAACATTTGAGCCATTGTTTTGTTTTCTTTTCTTGCTGCAAGCGAAGGTGATGCCACCAAAATAATAATAATAATAATAATTTTTAAAATTTATTTTACATGTTTTTTTTTAAAAAAAAATAGAAATTTTTATGTGCAATAATTTTATAAAAATTAGAAATATAAATTAAAAAAATTTAAATTCGAATTAAATTAATTTATTTTTAAATAATTTAAAATTATGAATTTTGATTAGGAATTAAGAGAAATACTTTAACACACCGACTTATTTAAATATAGTCGTTCAATTTTTTAAAGATTAAAATTGACTTTTAGAAAATAATAATTAACTCAATATGTTACCCATTAATTAAGATCAATATTACACTACCTAATTACCAAAATTGATAATATCCAATAAATTATTAATTTATTTTCTTATTTAATTTTTTTGCTTATCAAATTAGATAGTGGCTAATTTGGTAAGTAAGGAACCTTCATAAATTCGAATTTAAAACTTAACTTGAGTTTATACTTTACATTTATAATAATATAAATTAAGTTTAAATTTAAATCAAAATTTAATTTTCAAAAAGAAAAGATTTATATTTAAATGAGTAATAGTTTTCAATTCAAATTGTTAAATCAAAATTAAAATTTTTGTAGTGATTGTATTGACCGGTCAATAACGTGTTGTTGATATAATAGTAATGTGGTTGTATTGTAGCTGATGGTATAAAAATGATCAAAATATTTCATTATTATCACATCAATATCAAATTATTATTTAACCATCTAAATTAGATTGTGAGACTTCTCCATAATAATTTAGGAGGTTTGAGTTTGAAATCGTAAATAATTAAAATTGGACAACCAAATTTGAGGTTTTTATTTCAAATAATCTATAGTTGAGGGTATTCTATACAAATTTACCTAACGCGATCGGGAAGAAAAGAAAATTGCTATTTCTACATTACAAATAGAATATAGATCTTACATCCCACTATTTATATATTTCAAATAGAATGTGCATTTTGTTAGATGTGGCCTATGTGATTTATTCAAGACGATTTTAAAAATACAGTCAATCCAATCGGTTATGATGTATCTAGACACATCCTTTATCGACGGACGTGATTAAAATATTTTTACATTAGATTATATATATATATATATATATATATATATATATATATATATATATATATATATATATATATATATGACATGACATGATGGGAGTCCCGATCTAATCCTAATCCAAATTTTCTGTGACGGTTTCATTTTCGGGGATAAAAGAATAGACAGAAAACATTATACTTTTACAGATTGCACACAAGAACGAATCGAAAGTAAGAACCGTCGTCTACAATTAATTTTAAAAAATTAAAAATTATAACAGAAAGTACAATCTAACATTTAATTTAATTTTATACATCCTACATTATATATATTTTTTAATAAAATAAATTTTATTTAGTATGACTAGTGAAGAAGAATAAAATATACATCATATATTTTATTTAAAGTGTATTGATATTATTGCTAAGAAGAAAAGAGAGCTCTATCTTTTCATTTGTCAAAGTAGTGAAATCATTGCTTGCACCGTGTGTAAAAAAGCATCTTATACACGGTACTTCTAAATTTTATAATAAAAATTACAAAATTAAAATATAATTTATTGAATATATTTGATAATATTTTAAAATATCTTTATATCAAATATTATAAAATTTAAATAATTATTTAATAAATTGAGCAATGCTTATTTGTAGACGATAACATTTAAATTATTTAATTCAATTTATACGGTGTACTAATACACCAAAAGTGTAGGTAATTATTTTTCCCACATTAGGTGAAACTATTGGGTCTCTTTGTAAAACTATAGGGGATGAAAGCAGCAGCCTTATAAGATTGCTATCGATTGATCAGTACCAATAAATGCACAGTCAGTACAGTTGGTCACTTTAAACATTTTATACTATTTAATTAAAAGTATATCAATTGTGATTAGACAATGGCGTTAAAATTGGAGCATCGGAGCATCTCTTAATTAGAATTTGACTTATTAGACTAAAAAAGAGTTTCTAATTAATAATAATTTATTCCAAGCCTATATGATCTTTTCCGGTGTCATTATGATCTGTATTTAATCTTTGTGATATATTCTTCTCCTCTGTTTTTTTTTTCTTTGCTCTTTATCCTGCATGCGTCAGATGATCCATAAAATTTTGGTAGAAAAAAAAAAAACTATAAATTAATGTATTTTATTTAATTAGAAACATATAATTTTTTTTAAAATAGTTTTACTTGTGAATTATAATAAATAATACATTTTTATTTAGAATGTATTTGGTTTGAGGTAAAAGTAGGTTAAAAATAATTTTTGTGTTTGAAAAAAAATTTCGATTAATTTGTCGGACGTAAAAAAAAAAAAAAAAAAAAAAAAGGATGAAAAATGATTTGTAATCGGCTGTACCTAGCGCTAGGGCAGGTGGCAAAGGATGGAAAAGGCACAGTTAAAAAAAACTACAGGCCAAACGTGGAAATAGGAATCCAGGTCTGGGGCCAGGACGAAATAGATGGATCCGATACACCGTAACTGGGACAACGCGGAGAAGTCGTGGAATTGAGAATCTATTTAAGCTGGAAGCGTATCAGATGCTCCAGGTCCTACACCTCCCACCACGAAACGGGAAAGCAACAATTTGCAACACCATTAATATTATTATTATTATTATTACTTTTGGTGTTCATCAAAGTAAGTTAAACTTTTTTTTTATTTTATTTGGGTGTCCATAGTCCATACTACTGGAGGACTCAATCGCTCGCACGCTCCAATATTCCTCTCCTCGACCCAACCATAAATTATTTCTGAATACCGACGAAAGAGAAAAAACGCATAACCCTCGATATCATCACTCGTTGCTTTTTTAGGTATATAACTTTTTAACTTTTACTCCTTGTTTTTATTTATTTAAACTTTCCTTTTTCCCTGCGAGTGGCTTCCTTCTCGTCCCCCCAAGTCCTCCTCAGTCCTCACCCCTCACCCGAGAGAGAGAGAGGAGAGAGAGGGGAGAGATATGATAAAAAGAGGAGAGGAGGCCAGCGCTCACTTGAAAACTTGCGCCCTAAGGAGCCGCCTTTGACTCGTCTGCGTCCACCACCACCACCATCTAAATTCTACGTTGCTCCTCTCCCCTGTATTATATATATATATAGAGGGTATAAACTCACGAGGAGGAGAAGAAGCCGATCTTATTAAACCCACCCGGAGTCGAAAAAGGAAAAGATATTATTATTATTATTATTAATATTCTGTTGCTCTTCTTGGGCATGGCTTCTCTTCCTCCCGCGCAGTCTGCGGATGGTATGTTAGCAGCATCTTTCTCTCACCTCTTCTTTCGGTTTCAAATGAAAATGCACTCCGGGGAGTTGCTTTGGGAACCCCCCGAGATTGTTCGTGGGTTCTCCGTTGCGTGTCACGTCGGGCTGCTGGTCGTCCTATCATCCGTCTGGCTCTTGAGGAGGAGGAGGGCGGGCAAGTCGTCCGAGGAGCGAGCAGAGGACAAGAATAACAATAGCTTCCTGCACTACAAGCTCGCTCTCTACTCTTCCCTGGGTCTGACTCTCTTCTATCTCATCCTCTCCGCTTATAACTTCCTGTTGTATCGGCGTGGGAGCGGCCGTGGGCGGCGGCCGTGGTGGTCTGACGAGCAGATCATCGCCGACCAACTCGATTTTGGCGTCAGGGTCGTTTCCTGGTCTGCCGCCTCTGCTTATCTGCTGTTCGAATTCGGCCGGTGCGGCGAGAAGAGATTCCCGCCATTTCTCCGGATCTGGTGGGGTCTCTTCTCCCTCCTCTCCTGCTCTTCCCTTGCTCTCGGCTTCCTCTACTCGAGGAACCGTGGAGTCGTTTTTCCAACCCATTTGTGGGTTCTCGATTGCGTGTCCATCCTCTCGAGTTTGATCCTCAACTACGCCGGATTATTCGGTAAGATGAGCCCGGGCGATGGTGCTCCTCTTCAGGAGCCTCTCTTGAATGGGAACGACGGTGCTGCCGAATCACGCAATGCGACTCCCCCGCAAAGCGCCTCCTCCCTTTTCACAAATGCCGGTTTTTTCAGCGTCGTCACTTTCTCTTGGGTGGGCCCTCTGCTCTCCTTCGGCCACAAAAAGACGCTAGAACTAAAAGATGTCCCGCCATTAGATACTAGGGACAGCCTTGATGGCGTCTTCCCAACTTTCAAGACTAAGCTCGACTCACTCACTGGCGGCGGTGATGGTCCCAGCGGCGGCGGTTGTACTGCGAGTGCTGCTAACATCGGCAGCACTAGCAGCAAAAGTGCAGCTACTGCTGGTGCTGCTGGTGGTGGTGGTGGTGGTGGTGGTGGTAGGATCACGACGTTTAAACTGGCTAAAGCATTGGTGCTGTCCTCATGGGACCAAGTCCTATTGACCGCAGTTTACGCAATCGTCAACAACCTAGCTTCGTACGTCGGTCCTTACCTCATCAGTTACTTTGTCGAGTATCTCAATGGAAACGGCAAGTTTGCGAGCAAAGGACACCTGTTGGTCATTGCCTTCATCGTGTCGAAGCTTCTCGAGGGCCTGTCGCAGAGGCACTGGTTCTTCAGATTGCAGCAGGCAGGGATCAGAGTTAGAGCTTTCCTTGTCTCCATCATATACCAAAAGGGCCTTACTTTGTCTAGCCAATCGAGGCAGAGTCGTACGAGCGGGGAAATCGTAAATATAATGAGCGTCGATGCTGACAGGATCGGGCTTTTCAGCTGGTACATGCATGATCTATGGTTGGTCCCGATGCAAGTGACTCTCGCCTTGTTGATCTTGTATTCGACATTAGGCATTGCTTCGCTTGCAGCACTTGCGGCCACCATTGTTATTATGATCGCCAATATTCCCCTAGGGAAGATGGAAGAGAGGTTTCAGGAGAAGATGATGGACTCGAAAGATGTTCGGATGAAAGCCATGTCCGAGATTTTAAGGAACATGAGGATTCTCAAGCTCCAAGGATGGGAGATGAAGTTCTTATCCAGGATAATTGAATTAAGGAAAGTGGAGACGAATTGGTTGAGGAAGTACGTATATACGTCTGCGATGGTGACGTTCGTCTTCTGGGGGGCACCTACTTTTGTTGCGGTAGTCACTTTTGGAGCTTGCATGCTGCTGGGAATTCCGTTAGAATCAGGAAAAGTTCTATCAGCGTTAGCGACATTCAGGGTCTTGCAAGAGCCCATTTACGTTCTCCCTGATGTAATTTCCATGATAGTCCAAACCAAAGTCTCTCTTGATAGGATATCATCGTTTCTATGCCTTGGGGACTTGCCAACTGATGCGGTAGAAAAGCTTCCGAGTGATAGTTCAGACGTTGCGATTGAGGTACGCAACGGAAGTTTCTCGTGGGATCCCTCTTCTCAAGTCCCCACTTTGACAGACTTGAATTTTCGAGTGCTGAAAGGGATGAGGGTAGCCGTATGTGGAACTGTCGGCTCTGGCAAATCGAGCTTGCTTTCTTGCATATTGGGGGAAGTTCCGAAACTGTGTGGAGATGTTAAGATGTGCGGATCGACAGCTTATGTCCCACAGTCACCTTGGATACAGAGTGGTAAGATTCAAGAGAACATATTATTTGGCAAGGAGATGGATAGCGAAAAGTATGAGAAGGTTCTCGAAGCGTGCTCCTTGAAGAAAGACTTGGAGATTTTGCCGTTTGGAGATCAGACTGTTATAGGCGAGAGAGGCATCAACCTGAGTGGGGGACAGAAACAAAGGGTTCAGATAGCCCGTGCTTTGTATCAAGATGCTGACATTTATCTCTTTGATGATCCATTTAGTGCTGTCGATGCTCATACTGGATCTCATCTCTTTAAGGTATTGTTTAATTTCCTTTTAAGTAGGTTATGCATGCCTTACTTGTATACTTTCTTTTTTAGTTTGTCATTCATAGTTATGATTAACTGTATCTACTTGCTACAACCTATTTGGACTTAATAATCCATAGAAATGGTTTTTACCCTCAATCATGCTAAGGATAATATAAAACCCTTCAAATATGTTAATGAGTCTACAAAATGGCAGCTTCTAAGTGACCTTCTCTTTTACAGGAATGTTTGCGTGGGTTTTTAGCTTCAAAAACAGTTCTTTATGTCACCCACCAGGTCGAATTTTTACCTTCAGCTGACCTTATTTTGGTAAGCTATGCTGCCTGCATTGATTACATATATGCTACTTTATGCTTCTCAACAGCATGTTAGGCATTATTCATTCATTGTGGTAGGTTACGAAAGATGGGAAAATAGTACAAGCTGGCAAGTATGGTGAGTTACTTGATTCAGGAACAGAGTTCATGGAGCTTGTTGGTGCTCATAAGGATGCTTTGGCTGCCGTCGACTCGATGCAGCTCGCGACGGACTCTTCAAGCAGCAAAGCAGAGATTAGCTCAGGGGAGGTTCAGAAAATAGAGAAGAAGGATGTACAAAATGGCAAAGTCGATGAAGGAGCCCAGCAGAAGGGGCAACTTGTTCAAGAAGAAGAGAGGGAGAAAGGCAAGGTTGGATTTTGGGTTTACTGGAAATATATTACAACAGCATATAGCGGAGCATTTGTGCCCCTCATATTGTTGGCCCAAATTCTTTTTCAAGCCCTTCAAATTGGTAGTAATTACTGGATGGCTTGGGCAGCTCCCGTATCTGAAGATGTCGAACCTCCAGTTAGTGGATCGATGCTTATCTATGTCTATGTCGCATTGGCTCTTGGAAGCTCTTTGTGTATCCTTGTAAGAGCTCTGCTTCTTGTCACAGCCGGATATAAGACTGCAACAATACTGTTCGATAAGATGCACACGCATATTTTCCGTGCTCCAATGTCATTCTTTGATTCCACTCCGAGCGGCCGTATCCTTAGTAGAGTAAGTCATGCATAATGAGTTCTATCATTTCAATAAATTTGGAAAATTCTGTATATTGCGTTCTTGCTTACACTGAACTAACTAATGTTGTGATTGCAGGCTTCAACTGATCAAAGTGAAGTGGATACAAATATTCCAAATCGGGTTGCTGCCTTTGCCTTTTCAATCATACAACTTCTTGGTATCATTGCAGTAATGTCACAGGTGGCGTGGCAGGTTTTTATCATCTTTATTCCAGTGATTGCCATCTGCATTTGGTATCAGGTATATCCTTCACCATTTTTTTCTTCTTGCCATTTGAGTGGATTGATGCGAGTTTTGCTGAATGAATGATATGAGCTTTCCAATCAACACTGTTTCACCAATATATCAAAATTTCAATTCCTGTGTCTTGTTGAACAGCAATATTATTTAGATACCGCACGAGAACTAGCAAGGCTTGTTGGAGTGTGCAAAGCTCCCATTATTCAGCACTATGCTGAATCGATGACTGGCTCAGCGACGATTAGAAGTTTTGGCAAGGAATCACAATTCATAGACAATAATTATCGTCTGAATGATGATTACTCTCGACCCAAGTTTTATAATGCTGCAGCAAGGGAGTGGCTTTGCTTTCGTTTGGATATGCTCTCATCTTTCACTTTTGCCTTTTCTTTGATAGTTTTGGTGTCTCTCCCAGCCGGTGTCATCGATCCAGGTAGGGAAATTATTTTTTTATTTTTTTAATTTATTTTTGAGCTACTTTAGAAAGTAAAATCTAGGTTATGTAGAAGCCAACGACAACTTTTGACTTTTCAATTTTTTAGGGCTTGCCGGTCTTGCGGTGACGTACGGACTTAATCTGAATATGATCCAATCGTGGGTTATTTGGAATCTTTGCGACCTCGAAAACAAAATTATATCTGTAGAGAGAATATTTCAGTACAGTAGCATTCCTAGTGAGCCACCACTTACCATGGGAGAAGACAGATTGAATCATCACTGGCCTTCCGAGGGAGAAGTAGAGCTTCGCGACATCCACGTACGTTCCATCATCTTTTCAAGTTGCCATCTTCTTCTTCTTCTTCTTCTTCTTCTTCTTCTTCTTCTTCTTTTTATTGGATGCAGATTTGACACCATATCTCCCATTTCAGTTTTTGGCTACGCGTTTCTATTTGTTTTATACTTAAAAAGGTTGAAGCTGTTACTGCAAATTAGTAGGAAATAGAATAGGAAATAAGAAACTGAGCATGATGGCCCTGAAGATATGCAAAGGATCGTGTAATTTTTATAGTTAGTTTCTCAGAGTCTAGTGATATCTGATGTTCTACCAGTCCATAGAATTGAAAGGTGCAACTGTACAACTAAGTTTAATTAATTCATGAAAAAGTTGTTATCGGGTCTTATAGATGCTGAATTGTGTTCTGTAGCCGTTCCTACTTTCTGGGTACTGATTTATTTTAGATGCAGGTACGATATGCTCCGCACTTGCCTTTTGTGCTAAGAGGCCTGACATGCACATTCCCTGGAGGTATGAAAACTGGTATTGTCGGAAGGACAGGTAGTGGCAAGTCTACCTTAATACAGGCACTCTTCCGCATCGTCGATCCAACTGTTGGCCAGATAATTATAGACGGTGTTGACATCTGCACCATCGGGCTTCATGACTTGAGATCCAGATTGAGCATTATTCCGCAAGATCCGACCATGTTTGAGGGAACTGTAAGGACCAACCTTGACCCTCTTGAAGAGTACACTGATGAACAAATCTGGGAGGTAATTCGATCGTGCACTTCTTTTATATTTCTGCAACACATTATATGGCCCTTTAAGAATACTTTAAATCTGTGGTTAGATAATCAAGCGCTTAATTTAACCGATCTCTGTTCCAGGCCTTGGATTCCTGTCAGCTGGGAGAAGAAGTTAGAAAGAAAGAATTGAAGCTGGACTCTCCAGGTGTGATATATGTCTCTAATACACAAGTTGTAGTTATCTGAATCAGCACTGATGAGATTAGATTTTGTTTAAAAGATTACATTTTGACAATTGTTGGATTTTCGAATGGTTTGGGCTTTTCTCCTTATGTGACCAATGTGGATCTGCAGTAACCGAGAATGGTGAAAATTGGAGCGTAGGTCAACGTCAGCTCGTCTGTCTAGGAAGGGTAATATTGAAGAAGAGTAAAGTATTGGTTCTGGACGAAGCAACGGCTTCAGTCGACACAGCAACTGACAGCCTAATCCAGAAAACACTAAGGCAGCAGTTCTCTGAGTCAACGGTGATTACGATCGCACATCGTATAACATCTGTCCTCGACAGTGATATGGTCTTGCTTCTTGATAACGGTGAGTCCATTCCGAATGACCTACAATCTCAACACCCAACTATTGAGCTTCTCTCTCTATTTATCGATATCTTATCTGCCTTAAATTCTGAACAGGTTTGATTGTGGAACATGACACACCAACAAGATTGCTAGAGAACAAGTCATCCCTGTTCTCGAAGCTTGTCTCCGAGTATACTATGAGGTCGAGCTACAGTTAGGTAAACAACTGTTAAAATAACTACGGTTAGTCAAACCAATTTCATTGAGATTGAAGCACCTTGGATGATGCCGAAAAAATGAACAGATATATAATTGTTCAACGTATCCATATCTTGATCATCGATACTGATTCATAAGTAAATCAGGGTTAGTCTACAGCTGATCGCAGGCCCAAAAGTCGGGAGAGTTCAAAATTGTACATGTTTTGGAGCTTGACCAAACTGTGACTGACATTTTGATGTGATCCTGCAATAAAACTGTCAGAGGTAAATTCAGGGCTGAAATCGGGTTATAATATCGGACTTGCAATGCCGCAGTTGTTTAATATTAAAGAAGTTTTGCAGTCTTATGATGGTGTAATTTTTAGAATAATTCGGCTGCTTTATTATAAGTTGTTAGGATTTCGGAAGAGCCAGATGGAGATGATACTCTGCCGTACACTATCTATTGGGAGTTTTATAGGGAACAAACTGTTCCTTCGTATTTGAATATTTGAAGCCACTCTCTTCTTAAATCTTACTGTTGCATGCTGACAACAGTGGATTTCCCCGTATACGATGATGATCTATCTCGCCATTATTCAACGGTTGAATTTGATATAAAATTTAGATTTTTATGTTCAATTTGATTGTCTAATTTGAAACTTAAATCGACCGAATTAACTGATTAAATGAGCCAAAATATTCTTTCAGGTTGAAATTTGAATTATATATTATCTTTTAAAAAAACATTTTAAAAAGTAAAACAAATTTGTTTATTTAGTCTAATAAAATTTTTATTATTACTTTTTTTTTTAATATAAACTAAATTTAAATATAAATTTTTGAACGTGGTAATTCGGTTGGTTTTCGATTTTGAGTAAATAGTCGGAGAATCAGGTGATTCAAAAAACAGTAAATTCGCAAAATTAGATTCAAACCATCATTCCACCAAAAATCAATAAACCGCTATCCCCTGCAATGGTGAAAGCTCCGTGACGTGGATGGGACCACGCGATGTACTATTTCTCTGGATCTTTCTCCCGAGATGTTGGCGTTACAACAACACACCACTGCCCCAGCCAAATTGTCCGTACCAACCTCAACTCTTATTTTCTCTCTCATTTTTCTTTTCTTTTTTTTTTTTGTCCTCTTCCATGATATATAGTCAAAGAATCTAATTAATATAGATATTTGAGATAATTTTTCTAATTCGGTGGTGAAAACAAATCGCAAATAAATAAAAAAAAAAAAACTTCAAAATTAATTTCCACTTTAATCTTTTAAAGAGTCTAATTAAACCTGAACATAATTAACAAGACAAAATAAGGAATGGAAATCAGATTCTCTTCCATACAGGGGCATCAAATTGCATTGCTAATCATAATAAAAAGGTAAATTTTCAAATTAACAAAGCACTCAGCAACATCATTAAAATGATTGCAGATCATTAAGCAACTCTTAAGCCAACCACAAAATAAAAATGCTGCTGGGTTAAAATCAGAGGAAAGCATACTTCTTACAAAGCCCCTTCTACTTCTACTTCTACTGCTGACCTTCTCCATTGGCAGTACTGCTACTGGATCCCCGCCTACTCAAGGTAGTATTCTTCAGTATCTGCAAGAAATAACGGTCATTAGAAGATGGCTATGTAATTAAGCAAACACATAATAATAAAAGTCATATATGTGTACCCCAATAAAAATACAAAAATTGGACGAACCATAGTAAATGCCAAACTGGCCACCAATAGAACATTAATGATCAAAGTTTCATGCCAATCTTGACAAAAGTGGATTTATAACAAGCCTCCTTTATCTTTAAAAGGTTGGCTCAGTATGATCCGTGTTTTATCTCAATAATGAATGGCCGCCCAAAGTTTAAACTTGGTGAGAGTTTCTGTACTAGATTATATTATATTGAAGGAACATTCACCCGTGCTTGTGGTCAAGAGATCTATTGAAGGAGGCAGCTGCTGGATACAGCTCATACCGACCAGAAGGGACCACATCAATTCAAATCGTGCGTAATTAAGGCAGCATCACAAATCAATAATGGTAGCTAGGTTCCGTAGGGCATAAGTTTTTTATCTTGGTAAATGCATCACTAATACAACACAGTCAACACGCAACCGGTAAACAGGATGATTGTGGAAACGATTTTCCGAGATCCCCACGGCTGCTAGAATTTCTAAGAAAGTGTTGTTCTAGCGAGCTATCTTATCTGAGAATCTCCAACAGCCCCCCCCCCCCCTTGCAGATTAAAAATGCTGAAGGTTCAAAACAGAGATTAGTTCATCTCGGTTTTCAAAGTTCGTTTCAGATTCTCTCACTTGAGAAACAAGTTCAAAATTGTAATCAACAATTAAGGGAGATGCTGCCTGCCTGCCTGCCTCTAGTCCTCCCAGAAAGCACCAACCGCAAATGGATTTGCGCGGGATATATCCAACCAACAAGTACTGCTAGGTATTTCCCTGGTGAGAGATCTGTTTTTCGTACTATTACTAGGAAAATAAGGAACATAACCTAATAAAATAAAATGGCAGTCCACAACTGCACTCGGGATCAAAGTTTCCTGGCACGCCAAATTAAATTACGGCACTATAATTAAAAGTGCATCATAATAAAGTAAATAACAGTATAATTAGAAAGTGGTAAAATGCGGAGCCGGAGAAATCAAAGAGAGAGAGAGAGAGAGAGAGGAGAAGAAATTAAAAGAGGAAAAATGGATCGTACTTGTCTGAGCATCTGGTTCTCATTCTGTAATGTGGAGAGCCGCTCCTCGAGCTCCGAATTCTTCTTCTCCAAATCCTTCACCTTCGCCTCCAGATCGTTCAGATACGCCTTCTTTCTCTCCCTCGCTTGCTGCGCCGACACCCGATTCCTCAGCAACCTATATATATATAAATAAATAAATAAAGAAATAAATAAATAGCTAGAATCGAAGGAAGGAACTAGGAAGGAAGCTAGAGTAGACGATAGAGTAGTGTAGTGGTACTAGTAAATTATGAAGAAGCAATTTTGGGCAGCCGAAAACCGAAAACCGAAAACCGAAAACCCACCTCTTGAGGCGCTTGTGCTCTTTGTCGGCGGGGCTCCGGCCCCTCCTGCGCTGGCCGGTCTGAGCCGACGACTGGGTCCGATCCGGTCCGGCAGCCGAAAGGGCCTCCCGCCCCGAGGTGGACGGTCCCGCCCCGAACACCGGCACTCTCCGTATCTCCTCGTCGCTCTCCACGCCTGACCACCAACGCAGCAAATTCAGAGACTTCAAAATCAATTATCTCCTACGTTTGATTGATTGATTGATTTTTTTTATTTTTTTTTTATTTTTTTGATTTTTTTTTTTTTTTAAAAAAAAAAAGAAGGAGAAAGGGAGGGAGGGAGAGGCGCATTGGGTAGACCCAACTCCCAAAGCAACTAAACCCATATTTTCGGAACCCAACAGAGAAAAAATCGCATTTTTCCCACCAAAATCTACGTCGAGTAATAAGTTGGGAAACAGGAGGAAAATTAACGAGGCGCTATAAATTAAAGTGTTAATCACCCTCTTTGACTTCCAGTGGGGGCGCGGAGCTCGAGGATCTCTCGCTGCTTGAAGGAAGAGAGCTAGTAGCTTGCTCTTGCATTCTTCTTCTTCTTCTTCTTCTTCTTCTTCTTCTTCCTCCGCTTGCTTGCTTGCTTGCTTGCTTGCCTGCTTGCTTCGGAGGGAGGGGGAAGGGGAGCTGATCAGCAGGCTAATAATAATAATAATGCACACTGTTCATAGAGGAAGGTTTGGACTTTGGACCCGTTTGGGGGTTTAGAGGCGCGCTACGGACCGTCCGATGGAGACAGATCGGAGGGTGCTTAACTGGTCTGCGTGGACAATGTTAGAGCCATAAACGACGCAGGCGATCCAAAGGCGGAGAGAGAAAGAGCGTGTGGCCATGCGGGCCGTCCGATCGGACGCTCATCTGGTGGCGGGTGAGTCAGTTTGTGTACTTTGCATCTGGACCCTTCTTTTTCTGGAGGATTTTCACGGAAAGAGATTTGATATTAATATATATATATATATATATATATATATATATATATATATATATATATATATATATATTATGGTTGTGGTAATTATTAATCTACAACCTTGTGTATGCTCTTTGCTACCTATTGTTGGAATAATATTCCTAAATGATCCTATTGTATTTATTTATATGTTTTTATAAAAAATCTACGCATCTTATTACAATTATGAGTCATTTTGATTTAATTTTACTATCTAATTTTTTAATTTATTTAATTTGAATCAGCGAACCTCACTTTAATTTTAACATTTAAAATAATTATTTTAATAAATTAATAATTAGGAGAATTACATAATATATATATAAATTAAATCTGTAAACATAAATAAAGCATTCAAAATTTAAAACCAAAGTATTGTTGATTGGCTCACATTGAACAAATTTGATCATGTTGTTTATCTTTATATATTTATTTAATATATTTAATATAAATTTACTGAAGTAAATAATTATCTTAAATTTTAATATTAAAATATTATTGATCGGCTTAAATATCTAAACAGTATAATTTAAATTTTGAGAGATTGATATCCAAATCAAAATAATTTATAATTCAGATAAGTATTATGTCTTCTTCTCTTTTATATATATATATATATATATATATATATATATATATATATATGATATGATATACTTTAGTAAATTTGATATCATCTTGAATCCTCCATAATATACTCTTATTAACATAATCTGTACTGTATTATGATATAGTGTAATTACGATGTCTTCTCTTGCAGCATTAATGTGCACCTTTATGCAAAAGAATTTCTTAATAAAAAATAATAATAGAAATATCCTATAGATTTTGTAGGATGAATTGCAGATGAGGTGTGTGAACGTGTGTCACGTGCAAATATGTTGAGGAAGAGGAGTGGGCTAATTATTTCGTATGTGCCATGGTCACTTGATGGCCTCATGGTAATGGGACACTGAACAAAATATTCGCAAGAGCAATTGTATTTTTACATCCAAAATTAGCCATATTTTTTATTGTCTAAATTTTTAAATGAATTAAGTGTATTTTTAGATAATGTACCAAGAGCATTTTTCTATCCGCATGGATCCATTTCGAAATAGCCGTAATTTCTTTCTTCAACGCAATGTACAAATACTTAATTGCCTTTAACTCTCTACAATGCCACAGTGCCACAGCGCCACAGCTAAAGAGGAGAGAGAGAGAGAGAAAGAAATTAACAATTTGATAAAAAAACAGAAGAAAAAAAGCTGTACTCTATTAAATATAGACTACACAAGTTACCACTTATCAAATCTTAAGTTTATGAACATATTGATTGTGACAGAAATAAATATATATTATAATGCTAATCTCCTAATCTCTATTAGTATACTATCTGTCATTTACCCAAAAAACATTGAAAAATAAATAAATTGTTCTTTTCACTATAGAAATGTGAGGTTCATTTATTTTTTAAAAAAAATTAAACGTGTAGCGGATGTGCCAAATGGTTGACTTTAACTCTCCTTAAAAACCGAAAGAAAGAGAGAGAGAGAGAGAGTAAACGGAAGATCATAGCTCACCTATTCTGGCAAAATCAGACAGGCCGCCCATGATCCATCTGCAGAAACGCCCAAAGAAAAAAGCAGAAGAATTAGGAGCTCCCTTCAGTCCAAAGCAACGAAAAGCAAGAATAACAGCAAGCATAAAAGATGGCTCGGCTTCTGCTTTAGGCTGCAAGGAGCCCCTGCTTCTGCTGCTTTGAAACGGTTAACTCTATCAGGCAGATCCATTAAGAGGAGAGCGGTAGCAGCAGCAGCAGCAGCAGCAGCAGCAGCTGCTTCTGAGACAGGAAGGGCATATTAATTAAACAAAGGACAATAGAAGAAGAAGAAGTACTCAAAGCATTGGCATAGCATACCAATTCTCTTCTGTTTAAAGGGCTGCCCATCCCTTTCATACTTCCTTTTCTGCATCTTTTCCTAGCTCACCCGTGTCTCGACTTTGCTAGCTAGCTACACAAAAATTGTGCATTGCATAGTAACATACTTTCTCAGGCTCTCTGAGTCTTGACCAGTCGTTGCGCATAACACCAACGTACTTTTATTTTTGATTTTTCAACTAATTAATGATCAAATGGTATGGTTAACTTAAGCAGCAGCAATCCCCCCGAATAGTACTTTGATATTTCTTCTGCATAGGAGAGGACTTGAAGCATTGATGGCATGTTCTTTATGCTTTAGCATCAATATAAAAAAAAAACAAACAAGAAAATTAGAAGACGGAGCTAGAGGCAAACAAAGATGTCAGTTAAAATTAATACCAGTTCACTTAAATTAAAATTCCAGCAAAATGTTAGATTTGAGTAATGAAGTGGAACAGAACAGTTGGCATGCAAGTGTAGGGGGTAGGGGCCAAATCAGTTAGCTGAGCGGTCCCAGCTACGGAAATTTGCCAAAGCAATAAATATTCTTTCTTCCCCCTGCAATGTGAAGTTGCTTTCCTCTTCTTTTACTTTTGAGTAATAGGTATCTCATCCTACCAATTGGAAAAGGAAAAGGAACTGCATGGTAGTTTCCTTCTTTAGGCTCGTATTCTTTTGTGTCATATTAAGCTTTAATTACGGGGCACTCCTTTCCTCTTCGTCATTTTAATTAATTATTTCTCTTTTTATGGCAATGTTTATGTTAAATCGTTTTGATCTTGCTACTGCAAACCAAAAACAAAACATGGAAATGTAGTCAATTCCAACAAACACACACCTTTGAGTGGTTAGGGCTGCGAGTCATAAAGCGTCGATATTCTTTCCCTCTGCACTGTCGAGTTGCTTTAATTTCTACTACTTCGAGCATCCCAATTCTTCCAAATTACAAAAGGTGATGTACACTGCATACATCTCTCTTCTCCTGTCGTGTGCTTCTTCTTTTAACTATTAAAGCTTTAATAATCTTAGCTACCACTCTCTCTCTCTCTCTTTCTCTCTTCACAGAATCACATTTCTTCTTTTGAAATCTGTAGAATGATCACAATTTAACCTGGTCTTCTTGTTTTATTCTCCCAATGAGTCCTATTCCCTCCTCCACTTTCCTCAGTTAAACTTGCATCCACCCTAGCGACTGGTGAAGTAGGAAGTAGCTAATTGCTTTTGCTGGAGACACAAACACATTGTGAGAAATGAATCATGTGTAGATTGTGAGAGATAGAAACTACTACTAGTTTAGTTTCTACTGTGCATACCCACACATCCTTAGCCAAAATTCATAGAATTTTCTCAAGTTAGACAACTAATTAACAAGTTAAAAAAACCCTATGAAGTCAAAAGATTTGTTTCCACATGAACATGACCCGTAGCTGAAGTTGAGTGCCCATATTTTTTCGTACGAGTTTTATAAAAATCCTTCCTCCCCACATCCGCTTGCGACCAACTGCTAATATTCTCTAAGGGGTGTCAGCTTAAATAACCACATAAAAAAACTATTGTAGATCACCTTGCTAAGGATCAGACGCATTTATGACGTAGTCCCAGGTGACATTTGCATCCATTTCTCACTATTACATATTTACATAAAGATAGAAATTTTTAGGGTGTTTCATGAAACGCCCTAGCACACAAATTTTTGAATCTAACAATTATCTAGCCTATCAACGGTCCCTAGCGCAAATGGTAAAGGATTTGGTGGTTAATATTCGAGACCCGAATTCGAAGCCTAGTTGCTTCACATTTTTAGCTAAATTTATTTCAAAAATAAACAAAGCAGATAGCACTGCAAAACAAAGTATAATAACAAGTTGCAGACCGTCGTAACATACCTTCTAGGCCAATTACACAAACTCACACCGCAGCAGCTGCAGCGACAACAATAACAACAAAAAAAAAAGAATAAATCATATATACGAGATCATAACATCAAGTAAATTGATGAAAGGCCGCAATTTCATTCAGAATTGAACTGACTTATTAGAAAACATTCACACATAGGAACATCACACCTACAGTAGATTACCACCTACAAGACAATCGAGTGACCTTCTTAAAGGAAAAACAAACATCCAATGGGCAACAAATAGATGAAAAATGGAGAAGATAGATATGGTAAAGGCAAAAACACTCAGACAACTCCAAATTGGTTTATTCGTCAGTAAACCCACCTCACTAAGATAAGAAAGACGACATAAACTATATTTTAGGCATCTATCCATGTCATCGTTGCAATAATGTCCCAAACCAGAACTGAAGAAGGCGACCTTCTAAATGTATGTAGGGTTCTCTCTCTCTTTTTATCATTCATTAATAGACGACAGGACTGGATTTGTTAAAAGCTGAGAGACTAGCAGAACACATATTTTCTTCTAAAAGGCCCTTTGCTGCATAGCTTCTCTATCTCCTTTTTTTTTATCTAACTCTGTCTCAGATTAGTATGATCTGAATTTTGCAACTCAAGGAAGAAAATACTGAATTTTGAAAGGAATGACTAGGAAGATAAGAATTCATATTAGTTAAATCAAGACCTCAAATCCAGTTCTTGACCCAGTAATTGGGAAAGCCATCTGACTCCGGAGCCTTCATAACTAACAACATAGGACAAAAGAAAAGTCTAAATAGCAATCATAACAACTAGCTATTATGTCTTCACTGTCTTGTAAAAGGTTGCTACCTATCTCATCATTCTCTATAAACAATTGAATCCCTATTGGTCCCTCCTCTTCTTCCCCTCTATTTTAATTAATCATACCAAGAACCTAGAATACTTCAACTACAGGTATTACAAAATCATTGCCTCTACTACACTGAACTAGGAAAGATGCCCAAAGGATAGGAATAAAGCAGCAATAGACCAGAAGATAATGGATACTAATATTATTTCCGGGTTTAAGCAAGTGGAGTACCTATTGCAATCAAATATAAGCAAATAGAATGAGCGATAGGCATTATTGGAAACCTTATGGTTGTCCTCCGACAATTGTTGGCAACGTAATTGAAAACATTTAAGCATCTCTCACTGATGTACAATAAGAGTGAAATAATACATATACGGATAATTGTTCTAATGGAATGATTGAAGCTTGTGTTCACCATATTTAGTTCACTTTGTCTACAGCTGCTGGCCATAGCAGTAGAGACACACCCTATATGAGCAGGTTACTGGTCAGAATCCCTCAAATTACAAGTTCATTTTCCAAAAACTATCAATTAAATAAATAGCACTACATAAACTGCATCTTCCTTGTAAAGATGGTTATTGTCATCCTAGAAAAAGTGAGCTTTCGCAAAAATGAAATTAGCTGCCATTTACGTGACAACCACAGCCAACAAAATTCAGTAAACAACCACAGCCAACTTTTAAAGCATGTTATGGAATATACCAACAAAAAAAAAAAAAATCAAATCAGGAGGGGGAAAACACCAGTAGGCAACTATACAAAAGGTACTGGTACAAGTTTCTGACAAAAATTGAAGTTAGAGGCAACCTATAAAAAAAAAGTACATAGAATGATGCGGGAATAACATTGTTGGTTAAAATGAGCAGATACCTATTTACGAAATATTTCAGCAAGCTTTTCCTGGAGGTCAACTTCTTCATATTCATCATCATCACCATTGTGGGTCTTGGATAGAAAACTATACTCATATTACCCATAATCTTTCTCGGCATTTCCATTAGCAATCTGTTCATTCCCTGTGTCTGAAAAGATGTCACTTCCATTATTTTCATCAATCGATTGAGGCCTTTTCTTACCCTTCAGAAGTTCATTCAATGATTTGGGCCCCTCAAAATCATTAGACAAATGGCTTCTTGAATACTGATGCATGCTGATCTCAGGCCCACTGCCAATTAAATTGCCTCTACCATTCTCTTCTTTAATCTGTACGAGAGTTTTTGGACCAGAGAAGTTGGCAGTAATTACAGCAGATTTCACCAACAGAGATGTGAGTTTAATATCTTTGACAGATATGGAAGAATGATTCTTGCCTCTCCTCCTATGTGCCTTCTTCCTTCTCTTCTTTTGAGGATGCTTAGGATACAAAGACGAAATGATTGCAATCTTCGGTGATTCTAAAATTAACCTACGACGATGACGCCAGCCCATTTCATGCCTAACAAGCTGGGCCCTACTGTCATAACCTAGCCAAAATGGATGTAGGATCTCTGAATCAGACCTACTCCTTTTCCTCAAATTGCCCTGAAGATCCCCACCATCTCGGGTGTCATTTTCATACCCTCTATACAGAGGTTTCCTTTTTCTACAGAGCATACGCTCCAATATCCTCTCCCTACAGAACTCCAATTCTCTTTCATACAGATCCGAATGATCGTAAGTGTCATATAAGAACTCATGATCTGGGTAGTCCCTCTTATCATAACCAGCTGAGTCCTTTAAATCATACAAAAATTTACGACGATGAGAGATCTCTGACTCTCCTTTCTGGGCCAGTTGGTTTTCAGGATCATCCTCATCAGCTGATTGGTCTGATCCATCATCCGCAAGCATATCGAATCCTGGAGAAGGTATTTCCAACCGTTCATCTAGGTTAGTAACATCTTCCATGTCAGAACAATCTTCTGCTAGCTCCTCAGAACTCCGATCTGAGCGGAAATGTGAACAACTCTCAGGTAAAATAATAGCATGTCCCTTAGATTCTGGTATTGAGTCAACAGAGAGGGCTTGTTCTTCCAAAAGAGGGTATGGTTCTGGCTGCTGAGACACCTCTTTGCACTGATTTTCCTTGATAAGCTCAGATGTGTCCTTAGGTCGATTTATAGCTGGCAACTGTACTGATGGTGACACCTTATCCTTACCAGCAGAAGCTATTTTACCCATGGAGTGAGTCCTAGCTGCTTCCGGAGCAACTCCTGAAAGCTCTGGAGCAGGCAAAAAGTCATGCAGAAAAGGGCATTGATCACCTTTTATGCAGTGCGCATGATGGTAGAAATAGCACGGGATGTTTGCCTTGCCAGAGGAAAGAGCACCATATGATTGCTCAGAGAGAGGTCTTGTTAAAACTTCGAAAGGCTGAAAGAAAAGGAATTGATCAGTAAACTTCATAAATGAAACAAGAGCATAGATATTACAGCATAAATTAGGGTAAAATGAGAAAAAGAAAAGTCAACATTGAAGCGCCATTGATGCTAAAGTTGACTGGACATATAAGGCTATAGACATATATCACTATACTGCTTTCGGCAATCCAGCATAAATTATAACATCATTGCATATAATAAAACTTTTCAACAGTGGAATTATGTCATATTGCAAGCAAAAGTTTCCTGTCAAAATATGCTGACTAACTTCAAGGGAAAGGCACTACAAAATAAGAGTGGGTTGAAAAGAAAGAATAGCATAAAGAGAGTGGAAAATTATAAGACCCCGTATTTCTGGTCTAGGAAAGTAGTCGTATAGAAATGAACGCGAAAAAAAAAGATTCATATAGCTGAACCCAAATAGTTAGGCAAGAAGGATTCATTGATCACTGTTTAAGCTGTACATCTATCTCTCTTCTCAGAGTAATAAGAAAAGGAGGAGAGCTTCCTGCACCATTTTTTTTTTTTTTTTTTTTTGAGAGAGAAGGTAGCATGCTACCGCTTCATTCATAAAGAGGATGAACTAAGCCTACATAACTGAGACAACCAGGCCCCAAAAATGCACCTTGATATTAACACCCCCTAATTTTTATGTAGTTGAGTTAAAATCTAATACTAATTATCGTTATTTCCTTGAAATATACTTAAAATTATATAAAGAACATCTCCGTGTTTGAGGATCACTAGTTCGTTACTGAGTGCAAACAAGAAACGCTATATTGGAGACAAACTTGATGTCTAACAGTTCAAAAAGGAAGAAAGCATAATGCATATGATGAATACATAATGATAAAACAGCCTCTGTAAGGAGTACCTAATGTTATAACTATAACACTTTAAAGCACATAGGAAGCATAGATCAACCTCCTACCATGCATTACACAATCAAATGATTTGGAGAGTATTTGCCGAGCATTAACAAAGGTTAAATATCACTAAGAACAAGATACATTTTACTGTTAGGTCTGCACGTGATTTTCCATTGATAGAGCATATAAAAAAGTGAGTGTCTGAAAAAAGAATCTAAACAAGGAGAAAACAAAAAGATGGAAAACTTACAGGGTGTCTAAAGCCACAGCTAGGGTTAAGGCAATTTCCTCTCAACCAATACCAGCAATCTCTCGGATTAAGGCACTTTCACTGTGACAATACTCACATTGCCTCCCCTGATATGAGAATAATGGCATAAACTTCATAAGCTATCTTGCAAAGTTAATGGCATAAAAGAGAAAACAACAAACATCGTCTTCTATAAAAAAATATGAAGATCCTGGTAATAGAATTTGTCAGCAAGTTGTATCATCTCTCAAACAAACAAAACATTCTCAAAAGGAGAAAAAAAAAGAAAAAAAGAAAGGCTGAAACAATCATAAACTGAAAATCACAGATAATTCTCATCACAGGTTAAAACAAGTATATAAGTTGCCAAAACCCTAGAAGGCTAGAACAAGATAATGCTCATCACCGGAGAGCTATATCAATTTCCTACTTCAAGGTATGTTACTACTAAATCTATAACACCACATCAAAAAGAATAACCCAAAAACAGCCCAATATCCTTGCAGTAACTATAGATGTACAAAAAAACCCTACTAACGCAGCTTAGCAAAAGCTTCATGAAAGGGTAAAGGAAAAGCTAGTCAAATAATCCACTATAAACAACAATAAACTTGTGCGAAACAGAATCTATCGCATTCGCTGCGATCTAACAAACCCTAATTATCCGCTAATCAAATCAGAATAAAAGGGGTAAGCAAGACATGAAGCAGAATCCCATAAAAATCCAAAGAACAACAAGCTCATTCGTAGTATTAAGCATAACCTACAAATTAATTCGAAAAAAAGGGAAACAAATTGGAAGGCGTGAGGGAATGCAAGTAGAGAACCTTCTTGCAGGTGAAAGGGGAAGCTAAGAAATAGAAGCAATCGGTGTTCCTCTTCCGAATCTCCTCCTCCATTGATGACCTCTCTCTCTCTGTCAGAGTGAGAGAGAGAGAGAGAGAGAGAGAGAGAGAGAGAGAGAGAAGAGGATGATCCAAACGAGTAGCGCCTCAGTGATCACATGGAGAGGCGAAGCGATGCGATGGAATTGAAGAAGAAGAAGAAGAAGAAAAAGAAAAAGACCCGTAGAGGTTTCACTCCGATTCCTGGGGCTGTGCATGTCATATATAGACGACAATTCCGGGTCCGGGTATCGGGTGCACTGCATCCCTCGGCTGCCCTCGCCGCGGGAAATCGAATCATGTAAACAAAACAAATTACTATGGGGAGCCAATGCAGCAAGGAAATGGGTCGTCCATGCAGCTTTAAAATTCGTTTAAAATTTGTTTGATAAACTTGATGTAATGAAGTATGGGCAACCCCCTGAAAGTGTACGCCATTTCGAAACAGGAGTGGGCTTCTATTCAAGCAATTTTCTCTGTTGTGGGTTCGTACTCAAGCAATTACTACCTTTATCTGAGGTACTGACTGAAGCTGCAGTGAATCAGCGACTTCATTATTTAGCAAAGCCATGCAAAGTGAGTTGAAGCGGCAGTGAATCTGAAATTAATACCTTTCTCTGAGGCTGAAGTTGAAGGCTCACCTAGGAAGCAGGAGGTACGCCGCTCCTCTTGTAAAGAATCTGCAGACAGTTTTCACAAAGGCTTCTGCCAGCAGTACAACATATCATCTGACTTAATGGCCTCACTGAGGAATAACAAGTGGGGATCTCGGATGACCTATATTTTGATTCATACTAGTACAATCACGAGGCTTCCATTCTTCAATTATCTGGACACCACTCGCTACAAAGGACAATCTCGATATGTTAAAATATACACAAGTTATCTCTGGATATAAGCTCGAACACAGGGCATGCTGATTTGGAATGTAATCAACTCTGAAAGAAACAATTGCTAGATAACATATAATCTGAAATCTGAGCACTATCTTCTGCTCCACTGGCACTGGCACTGGCACTGTTATTGATTTTACAGAAAAAGACTGAAGATCCAAGCAAAAAGAAGAAAATGATCAACAGACACGTTCTAAAATACCAAATAAACTACAAAAAAATCATGACAGTTTCCAAGAAATCATCACGTGTACATGATTAACGGAACCAAACATTCCATGTTAAGATGGAACATCTAGCAAACGCCACAGCTCTTCCGACACGCTCCATAGTAGTCAGGAGTGCCTGCCATGAAGACTGGATTCCTATGGCATTCCCCAATAGCAGCCCACTGGGGGCAATTGTCATCCTCATCTGTGCACTCAACGTCACTGGAAACCGCCAGAGACTTTGTGGCATTTGCGGCGCTGAATGCTCCCACGTGGATATATTTTGTTGCGATCCATTTCTCTCCATCAAGCACCTTACAGCTACCATGGAGACTAAGCTCATCAGGCGTAGCATCAAGATTCAGATTGAAAATTAGAAGGGCATTGCCCTTCACAATATTCACTGCATAGCCAGTCACAGCACATTCCGACCATGTCCCATCCTTTTGTTGAGTGTCTTTTATCTGCTGGATTGAAAAGAATGAGATAGTATTAAGAAGAAGAACAACTGGAGCATACTATTGGTTTATACGGACCACAAATTTCAGTGCTTTACATATGAATCCAGAACCGGCCAAGAACAATAACCATGAAGAAAATTCCTTGCACCTCTATCCAAAGGCTTAAAAAAGTGAAGTCACTGACAACTGCAGTAATTGGAGGGGCTTATAGGGATTAATTTTCTCACCTCAGAGTTCGGGAAGACTGTTTCACCACCATGAGTAACATCAGAGAGATATAGTAAAATTGTTGCAATTCTATTCTCACCAGACGCCACTTCGGATTTATTCTGATTGTAGTCGAAATGTGGTTCATAGCTTTCATTAACTCCATAGTGCAAAATTTGCATGTCTTCTCCGTTTTCTGAGAGACCACAAGAACATTGTTGGAAACTAATGAAAAATGACTAGTTTGAAATTTGGAGTCAATGATATGCTAAGTAAAAAATCAAACGGAACCAAAATTTTATCTGGTAAGACAGTGAGGTACCTCCAGGAAGAAAGGTCCATAATGATATTCTTTCCTCAATCTCAGAGATAATATCATCCTTAAAAACAAGAGAAAAAAAAATTAGCATGGTGAGTTGAAGTAAAAAATTAAATAAACTAGCTTACAAATTAAAATTTAGTTTGACAGTTTTCTGATCCTAAATACAGATATTTGAGAAATGCAACTAAGCTGATTAAACACTAAGAGAATTAAGCCTCAACACACATTAGAACCTTGCTACTCATTTAAAATCATATGTATCCTTTGAAATCAAATGAGAAGTTAAAAGGTGCATTCAATAGAATTAAATCACACTTCCATTTAAGGTACCAATTCACTCAGACAGTAACAGGACTAAAATCCCTGGTTGTTGATGAAAAACCATTTTTGAGCCATAGAAACAAAGAAAAGAAAAGGTGTTTCACAACCAAAATTCTAAAACTTCTGGGTCGATTGGGAAGCCAAAATGGGCTTGTGAACTCAAATTTAAAAGCTCTGCCTTCTTGCACATCTCTACTTGAGTAGCACTCTGCAAGCTTCACTGTATGTTTTGGGGTCTGTTGGGTGTGGTGGGTGGGGGGGGGGGGGGGGGGGAAGAAGGGGAGAGAGAGAGGCACTCGACAAAATGTTGTATGCACCACATACTGCTAATGCTGCCGTGACACACACAAGCTACAAACAATAATGCAAGTTGAAGAGATAGGCCAAAGTGCATTGGCTATAGATCAACAAACAAAAAGTCATCATAAGATAAATTAACACAGTTTAATGAATAAGCCAAATATAAGCAAAGCATGAAGAGGCATACATAATCTCCAATGAGCTAAAAATTATAATTATCCATAAAGTTATCAACAAATGAAGAAGTGCGGCTCACTCGATCAACGGTCAAGATGGTTCTGGTGCCTGTGTGAATACTGCTGCTGCTTGTGTCATTATCATGCACCAAAGATTTCTCTAGCTTATCATGTGCCTGAAGTCAATGGCGATGCTTAGAATACAGGACAATGTCATGATAAAACTTTAGAGTATATAATGCTAAAATTTTACCAGAGATACTAGGTAGTCACACTCCTCGTCAGAAAGAAAACCTTCATATAAGAAGACCCTAACTTAAGATAAGAATAATATAATTGTCAAAAATGGCAAAGGAACAGCGACAGAAGGAGGCATGCGGTTAAAAGACCATCATATATCCATAATATGTAGTGAGAATTTAAGCAACTCCAACAGTTCAAGCATCTGGAACTAAAATTGACGGAAAGAGATGTTGGTGAGGAAAATATATAATAGCTGAATCGGGCATAAACTGACCTTGGATGCCATGAAAGTTGTTTTGCCTTTGATGGGTCAAATCCAAAAGTTATCTTTGAGGTATTTAGGTTTAGAGAAATATTGGATTTTGTCTCTTTTGTCTTCAATTCAACCCTACATGATTTCAAGGGACCGATAAAATGATTTAAAGTGAATACATATTATAACTCCCAAAAAAAAAAAAAAAAAAAAAAAAAAAAAAAAAAAAAAAGTTCATAAGAATTATGGGGATTTTGTAACAGGACCATAAGTCTAGCAAAAAGAGTGACCCGACATCCCAGTCGTATGAATGTAGTATGCTACAATATATCAAAAAAAGGATTAAGTAAATTATTTTCTAAAGAAGATGAATTCTTTGAAGCCATCATTTTCAAGTTTTGCTGATTACGCACATTCAGAAAATCAACAGCACATACAAAGTAAGTAGTGATTCGATGTTCGAATTTGGGTACAAAAATGGGCGCATACATGCATACATTACAGAGGACACGATCTATGCTAGCATGTCAAAATTTTCTGATCTGAATATGAGAATTAGTTCCCTAAAAAGCATGAAACTAAATTGTTATCAAGCAATCTGAGCTACTTTCGAGCAAAAATCTCCATTATTAGAGATTGAGAAATCCATCTATCCTCACAGCACATAATGATGGCGCCCAATCTCTAACGTCTTAAAGCTTCGATGGGATTTGATCGCGTAAAAAGAACAGGGAGAACTCGACGAAATCAATCCATATTTACTCTCAAACTAGCACGAATCGCAACGATTTGGGTACCTAAAATTAGCATGAGATCGTAGGAGATAAAAGATGAAAACGATCGAGAGGCTACTACTTGCGAGAAGAGCATGTCGATGGCGACGCCCAGAGAGCAAAGAGAAGGAGAAAGATGGGAAAGGGAGAGGCCATCGGGGTGATGAATGAATGCTTCGTTCTCCCACCTCGCACCTTCGATTCCTGCTGCTGCTGCTTCTTCCTCTTCTTCTTCTTCTTCTTCTGTACACAGACGAAGACGAAGACGAAGACGACGAAGTAGAAGAAGAGCGCTCCAGCTGCTAACGGGTTGGGTCGAGTCGCGACCTGACCCAGTAGAAGCGGGCTCGGACAAGGACAAGAGTCCTTCAATAATAAGTGGTTAGATGAAGTCGGCGGCGAATACATCTCGCGCTGCCGACTTTGACAAAGTTTATGGCAAATCACCTGAAAGCTGCCCAGATTGGGCTTTTGTATTGATTTTACTCAAATAATTTGCCATGAATATCGGCTGAAATTCTTGTACCAATTCCCAGAAGTATAAATTCAACCCATTTATTTGGAGTTTAAGTCTTTGTGTTATTTCAACTCCTCTCGAAGTTCAACGGAGACAGAATCATCATAAAAAAAACTCATCATTCCACTCGGAGAATAAATTAATCATAATTGCTTTTATCTGCATAGCTGCATCCTAACATAAAATTTTACAATTGTAAAAGATATGGTATGATTGAATTGTCATTTTTTTTTTTCTTTCTTTTTTTCTCATTTTCTACAGGTGTAGGTGTAGAAGACATGCAATTAAAAAAAAAAAAAAAAAAAAAAAAAAAAAAAAAAGAGTATCAAAAATTTGCAGAAGCCGGATCATGATTCCTCATCCATTAAATCTCCGTATATACCGGCTATCTTCTCTCTTCTCAGCAACTTCTGGAAACCACTCCCTTGAACAGGACGAACTGACACAGGTTCAGGTTCAAGTTCAGATTCAAATTGGAATTCAGTTTCAGGTTCATCTGCAGTCTCTCGAATAGGTCTCAAAGGTGCTACTCCACCACTTGCACTATTTAGCTCCACACGGTCTCCAGACCTTTGCATGGCTGTTGCAAGAGCAAGATTATGTGATCGCTCGATCAATTTAAATAAAGAGTGCAACGAATTCAGAATGTTTCTTTTCCTTGATAGCATGATTAATTAGTGACCAATAGTTGACATGATGTAATAACACAGAGACCTCAACAACAGACGCCTAATTGATCAAACAGTATTTTATAAAAAAAATTTAAAAAAAAAAAAAAAAGGCAAATAAACGAAACACTGAAATAGACTATGATCTCACTCGGTCGCCATGCAAGAACAGTAATAACAAAGCATCTAATTAAAGTACCACAAAATGACATCCTCAATCTGCTCAATTTAGCATAGTTCCCATAAAATAGATTATATATATATATATATACAGTGCAAGTAGAAAAGAATATAAAGAGTACCTGCAACTGCAGTTTGGTGAGAATAGATGCAGCGGTTGCCGAACCTGCACTGGCCCTCGTTCTGCCACCGGTAACAAGGCCGCCTGTCTATCGGGGTCGGCCCATTACGAGGGCCACTAAAAGGCCCATTACGGTCCATATGAGGATGATGACGGTGGTGATGAAGGCCAACGTAAGCAACCTCTGCCTCTCCCACTTGTCGAAAAGTACAACGCTCGCACGCGCCCAGGGATTGGCACCCGCAGATCTTCGTAGTATTGGGCGGCGGCGGCGGCTGGATCCCCGCTGGTCGACGCCGCCGATCATGCTCTGACCAACTGGGAGAGATGGTCGGAGCTCCGCTACGCCGTGCGCGAAGGTGCAGCGGTCGCCGTGGGGGCAGAACCCCGCGCTGAATTTCTGGCACAGCCTTGTCTTGAAGAACATCACGCTTGCGCTCGCGTTCCTGCTGATCGCTTGGGGAGTAGGGGGAGGGAACAGCAATGCTGTTGTTGTTGGTGTTGGTGTTGGTGTCTCGTTCAAGGTTCTAGGCCTCTTTGAAGGCCGAACGTCGTCGTTTATTCTTTGATTGTAATTCATGTTTTGATGGAAGTTACAAGTAGAGAAAGAATAAATTGGTTTGCATTAATTAATACCACGCATATATATATATATACATATTGGAATAGTCCTAAAAGGACTAGGAAGAATATTATATATTATATATATCTTTAAATTGATAAAGAAATTTAATTTATTATCTATTAATTAAATTAGATTATATTTTATAAACGTGATTTATATATATCAAAATCAGATTAATTTGTAATTATATTTTCTTTAATATTTTTTTGTGTGTGTTTAGAAGATTGGTAAGTATCCTTATTATTATCTAGCTTAATAATTCTGATGGATAATATTCTTATCCAGGTGCATTAGCGAAAGCTTTATCTTCTAGCCAAAAAATATGCCAAAGACAAAAGTAGAACCACCGTTTAAGAACGCCTATATATATACATACAGATCTAAAAGTGTAATCAAATAATGTATGCATGCAGTAGGTATATATATACGATCGATGTATTATATTATGCTATTATTATATTAATGAATAATCTTTTTAAATTTTCAAGCCGTGCCCACATCACATGTTGTGTTCGAGAAAAAAAAAAAAAAAAAACATACAGTTCAACCGCTCCTGCATGTATGGATCGTCACCTCACACGTACACTGAACGTACACCGAACAAGAAGCTATATAAGCTAGGATGCCCTTCTCTAACACACACACATATATAAATATATAGAAAAACACTCTCAAGTAGCTTCATTAAGACTTATAGAAGAGCAGCATCATTACTACACGATTATATTAATTTCTAACGCGAGGGATTGGGATAATAGGAAGCTCTAAAAAGCATACAGAACACAAGGAAAAAAAAAGACAGATCCCACATGGAGGAAACGAGAATCCAACCGAGCTGCACCATGTGAAGATCACCGAGAAACCAAAAAAAAAGAAAGAAAAAAAAAAAAGAAAAAAAGAAAAAAAGCGAAAGTTGGGTAGGAGGCAAAACTAGTAATAGCTTGAGATTGGTTCAGTAACATGTCATAATATCATGTAATCGCATCTCTCTGATCAGCAATCTCACGATCCTCTTGCTCTTTGCCTTTTCAGACTTCAGTCCCTGCCATAAAATTAATGATATGTAAGTCCATTAGAAGATAACGAACTATCAAATAGTTTTAGGAAACAAAACAATTTAAGCGATCGATCGGTCGATTGAGGTTTAATTAGTTTTATCAGGAAAATCGATGTGATCGATCGATGGAGAAGAATGATCAAATAATTAATTACCGGATTCCCGAGGTGCATTGCACCTGAAGCACTCCATCCTGCTAGCGAAGTTGTGCTCGTTGCATCCCAACCTGTGTTTTATTAAGACATTAGCAGCGGCATCCTTAATTATTCTAGCAAAATAACTAATTAATCAAACTATATTGTTTCTTTTAACTTAGGCAGTGTTATTCTATAAAATACTGCTAAAAAAAAAAAAAAAAAAAAAAAAAAAAAAAAACTATCATATAACTTTATAATTAAGAGACTCGCTAACACTATTTAATTTATTTATTTACTAAAATATATATAGTATCTGTAACTTTTGTTTTCAATTGCAAAATTAAAGCAGCACTTCAAATTAGAGATGAGAGTTTCTTATTAGATTACAATCACAGTAGAAATCTCGGTTTTTTCTACAATTAGACACGAACAGCAGACAAAGGATACCTGGTGCAAATCCAGTCGCCGGACTTCCAGCCAGCACGCCCGCCGCCTCCGCCGACGCCACCGCCGCCGCTGCCGCCGCCGCTGCCAAAGCCGAATCCTCGTGAGCGCGGGATATCGCCCTCGAAGGCACCGCCACCGCCGCCTCCGCCGCCTCCGCCGCCGCCGCCGCCGCCGACCACAGAGTCTTCCTTGAAGGCATTGCACTTGAAGCAGTTGGATCGGCTGGCGAAGTTGTGGGCCCCGCACGTGCAGTACCAGTCCCCGGGCCGGACGTCGGAGCCGCCGAAGCCGAAGGAGGAGCCGCCGCGACCGCCGCCGAAGTTGGCGTAGTCGGAGCGGTCGCTGCTGTTCGACCGCGGGTCGCCGCAGCGTTGGCACACGTCGCGGCGGCTGAAGTTGAGGTACTGGCACGACCTGCAGTTCCAGTCTCCCGGCTTCCTGTTCATCTTCTCTGACCCTACAACACGCCCATTCGACCAAATTAAAGTCACAAAAGCAAGTTATATAAATTTGTTTGTCTTGTTTTGTAATAGTATACATGCAGTATACATGCGGTATGCCGAAGGCTTGAAGGAGCCAGAAAAAAGCATGCAGGGATCTAGCAACTCCTAACTAATTAAGACCGAAATGCATTTTGGTCCGCTTTGTAGAATAAAATGATAGCTATTTGAATAGTACTGTCCCGTTAGGAAAAGATCTGATGGCTTTTTTTTCAATGGAATCCCTCCCCATTAGCTTCTCCCTGTTGCAGGAGTAAAAGGCACTAAATTAAAGTTTTTTTTTTTTTTTTTTTTTTTTTTTTTTTTTTCGGGCAAAAAGTTCCAATATTAATTTCTTCTGGCGCCGGCAGAAGCAGTAAACTTTAGGACTATTTAGGCAGATGCTAGCTCGAGAGGAGGAGATGACTACACCTAGCTAAGAGCAGAAGGTAGGCCAAAGCTGAAAAAAATATATATATATCAAGTTTCTGACCTGAGAGCAAGAGAAAGACTAGCTAGTTCACCTAAGAAAATTAAGGTCGGGATTAATGTTGATGAAGGACGTACCTAAAGATTACAGGAGAGGAGATATGCGAGAAGAAGAAGAAGAAGAGTAGGTAGGGAATTATATATATAAGCTGCTGGTGTTTGTGGTGGTGGTGGTGGGGATGGTTATGGTTGTGAGGGATGGGGAGGGCTTTTATAGTAGAGCTGGGCCTCTCAATAATTGAGAATCAATCAACAAGGGGTGTGGAGGCCCGGGGATGTTCTCTCTTTTCTTTTTCCGCTGCCACTCCTTTTCTTTGGGGAATGGAATCACAGAAAACTAAAAGAAGGAAAAGAAGAGAAAGGGCATCGGGAAGTATGCTAAATATAGGAAACATTATGGAGAATTTGAACGTTGGCTTTCTCAGTAACATCTTTTGAGACTCGGATATACATACATATATATAAATATGTAGGACCAGTGTGAAGTACATGTGTTTGCATTATTATGGTAATAAAGAGAGAGAGAGACAGAGTGATGGGAACTGCCGTATTTATCCGAGTTGCAGCATTATTCTCAACTCGCCCCACTCACTCACACCTTTGCTAAAGGGTCGGTAAATCTAGTTATTTATGCCTAATGATGCTTGCTCACTGGTTTTGAATATGCATGAATGACGTAATTATTACTAATATTCTATACATTTATGATACGTGTAATCTTAAGAGTATACAAATTTTGATCCTATCAAATCATTTGGATGATCAAAATTTTAAATTAACAATCGTTACTGTTAAAATTAATTTATACTATTAAAAATATTTAAAAATTAAATTATATAATTTTTAAGAAATATTATCAAATACATTGAAGAGTCAAAAAAAAAAGGGTAAAAAATGAATAACCTTTTGAAAATAAATATTAAACTTTTTCAATTCAAATTCATGAGTGGAGTTATTAAAAAGTTATCTAACTAGTATAAAAAAAAAAAAAAAAAAGTAAAAATTTAAGCGATTGTTTTACATTGTTAAAAGAGTAAACGATTCATATCAACTATAAAAAATTATCAATTTTGCGATCCTTTTATCATTATATAAATATTTTTTAAAAATTATAAAAATTAATTTCTACACACTTCAATTACTTTATATCAATTTTATAGATTTCAATCATCGATTCAGAATCTTTATCGTCAAAAATAATTCGATAAGACAAAAGTTGTACATGTGACAGGCACTATGAGGACTAATTAACCATACCCTAATTAATCCCAGTCGAGACAGTTGCAAAAGTTAATAACTCTTAACCTAATTGGTGGTAAAAATAATAAATTATACGTTCTATGGATTTTGGGAGATTTTTGGCATCCTGCTTGCTATTTTCTGGAAGTTTGAGTGCCTTCCCCTACAGCTACTGATAATGTCAATGCATTATCAGATGCTGGTAATTAATGCTGAGGAAATGCATTAATTATTGGTCTAAATTAAACCGCGGCCCTGGAGGAATCGATTCCAATTTGGGGGTTCTGATCTCTTATTCTTGATCACAATCCATTCCAAAAGATTGTAGATTCACAGCTAGCTAGAAGGATGGGACAAGATATATCTGGCGACAGTTATCAACCTCGATCTTCTTATTCGAGCAGTGCATGTTGTGTGTTATTTCAAGGTCCACGTACAAGGCACAATATTGAGCCGGCACCAATACTACGTACTGAAGCTGCTTTCGTGTCGACCTAGGGTTGGACAAGAGGGAACAGGGAACACACAAGTACTTAACATTTTATGGTCGGGCCAAGTAACTAATTAAGCATGCATGCATATGAAACCATATATTAATTGAAGGAGGAAAAGATCCACCTATATCTAAATTAATTAGGTTGCCGTACGTACATGTAAACTCTTTTCGTAATGCACTTAAAATAGTCGGACAGAAATCTAGCCGTTGCAAAGCTTATTCCCAAACGTGGCCACAAAAGTAACCCCTTAATTAATTATTGAACTAGCTAGCTAAGTAGCTAGTGTCAATTAATTAATTTCCAAACTAGTTATATGAATCCCACACGTTAGCTATAACTAAAACCAAATGTTTAACACATGCAGGTTAATTAATAACCTAACCACCCAATTAAACGTGCTAAAATTTAAAATCAACATCCACCGAAACATGTACATACATATTTAAATGATCGAGGTTAGATTTTTGGTTTTTCTCGAGACAATAGCTAGCTCAATCCACCGCAGTGGCAAAGAGAGAGAGAGAGAGAGAGAGAGAGAGAGAGAGAGAGAGAGAGAGAGAGAGAGCATGTTATGTCCCTCCTACTTAATTAATAATTCTAATTTCTTTGGATAAACATTAATGCGCGCGCATACCATCGTAAAATTAATCTCCCAGAGAAGAAAGTAAGAGAATATATGCCCAAACTAATAAAGGGATAAAAAGAAGGATGAACAGGCACTAGTGGGTTGTGAGGCTTTGTTCTCTATTAGAACTTTATCTTTTTTACCACATAGTGTAGAGAGAGAGAGAGAGAGAGAGAGAGAGAGAGAGAGAGAGAGAGACTACTGAGGGAATTTTTGAAGAGGGAGAAAGCAATTGATGCATCAAGTGAATTGCTCTAAAGAAAGCAAGTAAAGTAGAACTGGGGAGTTTCAATAAAGAGATGCAATTTAAGTAGTCTTCGAGGATGGTTTTGACCATCTTTTCCTTTTTGTTTAGATCCCTTCCTTTTCTCTTCTCCTCTTGCTCTTGTTCAAAATATTATTATTATTATTATTTTTCCCTATTAAGCAAACACCATTCTCCTGTACTTTAATCTAATCTAAACCAGTCATATATGCGTTCTTTTTCTAAGTGCTAGCTAGCTTGCGCTTTTGCTTTTGGTCCCTCTCATTGCGCGAGGTTTCAAAAACCGCAAGATGATGATGCACACATATGGCTTCGATCATTATCTCGGGCGCCGTAAAAGTGGGAGGGTGTTGCAGTCAGGAAATTAAAGAGATGCATGGTGGGCTGATTCGATTCGCCTCGGGAAATGCTTCCGTGCATGGCCATGATCGAACCCCGACGAGGTCGCGCCAGGACTTAGATATATGGGCAATGCTACTTGTACACCCTATATGGGGTGTACATCGCACATCCCATTCTATTCAAGATGGAGACTAATTTATCAGTCACTTCGAAGTGACCGATAAAATTCACCTCACTCTTGAATGGATAGAATATAAGATATACACCCTACTTGGGAGTGTACAAAAAATATTTTTCTAGATATATAGGTGACTCAAACAGTATACATTCGCTCTTTTACCTTTTACAGTAACTAATTGATTTTGTTATTTATTTACTAAATCAATCGCCCTGCTTCTTCGGATACCCTGTCCCTATCCCCTTCTTATGGTGCTGTTTTATGAGTCAGTACTTTCATTTTCATCGATTCGGGCAGGTGAATTACATCACAACTTTAAAAAAAGTTAAGAGCAACTAGCTACTTAATTTTCTATACTATAGTATTTACCACATACTTTCTGAAATGCGCCAACTAATACTTGTGTTCGGGACACTTTGGAAAGTAGATGAGAATAATATCTATCTATATAGTAAAAACTATACCATCCAAAATGTTTACAAGAAACCATCAAGGAATATTTGGCCTAAAGAAACCAATCGCAACAACCTAAAATTTAATTCAGCCCCATCCCCCACTCACAGGACTTGGTATAGCATTATTCCTACTTCATGTGTGTACGTATATACATATGTACATGGACACCACCTTGGCCTATGTATACAAGTTATTGGACAATGGCCCAATAATATCTATAGAGTATTATTCAAATAATAATATATTATATTATTTATATATATATATATATATATATATATATATATATATATATGTGTATGTGTGTGTGTGTGTGTGTGTTGAAACACTAGTTTCAACAGCTAGCTTTCTTCGGATGCAAAAACAAGTAAGCTACAAATTAAAATTTGTATATTTACTCCGTTCCATTTATTTATTTTTATCCCCTGATTAAGGGGACTAGTAGTAATTAATTTCTTTGTGCGAAGTCATCTTTCACGTAAGAACACCTTCCTTCCGGTTCTGTATTGGTAATGGCTCCGTTGAGAGTTGAGAGTAGTACTCACACGGAGACAACAGTCGTAGGCTGAAGGGATTTATTCGTAAAGGCAGTGAAATAAATGGGTGGGTGAGTGGGTGGGTGGGCTGGGGTTGCACCCGCGTGGCACGCTAGTAGTTGTACTTAGTCAATGGGCACCAGGTGACGTCAACACTCAACACAATGATAAAACACACTTTCTTTTTGGCGACGCCTTCTTTTTATGCAAATTTGCCGACACCGAGCATCATCACCAGCGGGCACCAGCTTGTGCACATCTCCCTAAACACTAAACACTAAATCCTAAACACCACCTACTGTTACTGTTTGCGGTGGGAATTAAACAGCCCCCCACTGGTTGCGTTGTTACTTTGCCTCTAAACCAAACTAACAAAATAGCCGCGTGCTCAAAAAAAAAAATAATAATAATAATTCAAAACAGTTTTGGGTGATTCTTGATTCACAAAAGTTTTCTCTTGTGCACTTGTATTTATTTATTTATTTCGATATGTTCCTATTGTGTATACGGAAAAGTGAAAACTTTTGAAAATTTTGTTACTGTGAGAAGCTAACAGAACTAATTATTAACTAAACACTACGGCCTACAACTAGGCAAATATATCCATCCTAAGCAGAGGTTTAGGACAGGATTTGCTTGCGAAAGCCTATCGAAGCCAAATTTGTTCTAAAGCCAGAAGAGGTCGGTTAGAGTCAATCAACATCTACAAGATCATATTCTGAACTAAGGTGCATAATAATAATAATAATAATAATTTTAATTTTGATAGACTATTTTCCAGAAAGATTGATGAATCTGTTTTTGATATTTAGATGAACAATAATACTTAGGTTTAGAACCCAAAAGGAATTATGGGCTAAGTTTCATACACTTTGGGTTGTGGACATTTCTCAATTGAGATTGTCCTCCCAGTTAAGCCTGATCCGGCCCAGTACTTGCATAGTCACTTACCGGCCTAAGGGAGCCTGTTTGGCCAGTGACTAAGACCTGCGCGGCCTGCTGCACGTGGGCCGAGTTTGGCCCACAACACGAAAAAATAGGGCTAGTCTCTATAAATATACTAATACTACATGCAGTTACTTCTATAAGTTTTATTGAAGGACGTAATGAATATCGTACATATCAACCAAACCAAAATAATAATATGTAACGAATATTTTGTATGCGTGATAACATATTTTACGTATTTTAAATATTTTATTTTTGTTTCCCTTCTGGTGCGGAGATTAACCAGTTAGGTTCCTCGTCAATTTCTGGGTCCCTTGGACAATTAAGATAAATCTTTGGCTGCTCTACAACTCAACACATAATAATAATAAGGGGATGCTAGGTGTACACCCCTTATACATCCCATAAGGGGTATATATTCTACACCCCATTCTATTCTGGAGTGGGGCTTTCTCCACTGGTCACTTCCATGTGACCAGTAAAATTCACCCCATCCCAAAATGAGGTGGGGTGTAAGATGTACATCCCTCATGGATGTACACTTATATTTACCCTAATAATAATATACAAACTGATCATCAAAAGATTTAAAAGAGGAAATTGATTTGTTGTTGTTGCATAATACACAATTCTCTTCAAAATTCAGTCGCCCTTTCTTTTGGGAATTCGGATCCAATACGAAACTAACTATACAAATCACACAGAAAGAGCAGATGAAAAAAAAAGAAAAAAGAAAAAAGAAAAAGAGAGAGAGAGAGAGAGAGAGAGAGAGAGAGAAGAGGAGAAGGAGAGAGAGAGTAAAGCATAGAAATGATGACGAGTCGTACCTGGTCCGAAAGGAACTACCCAATTACTGATCCATCGTTGGGGGGCGGGGGTTGAAGCGGAAGATGGAGAGGCGACGAGGGGATGATGTGCTGGGCATGACTCATCGGGAATCGGGGACGAATATTTCAGAGCGGAAGTTATAACATCGGGGAGGGAGTGGGGCCCATCACATCCGGATTAGTTCAGAGAAAATTGGACACCTTCGTCCTGCTCATTACACGTGGACCGACTGGCCCCACTCTATTGGTCCACGTGTGATGGCAGGTACGAGATGACCAGCGGTTGCCGCAAACTGCCGGCACAAGAAGCTCGTGGCCGCTGCCTACATCATGTCCGTCCTCCTTTCGAGTTTTTTGAGTTTTGACCACCACCACCACTAAAATTCGCCTGTAATAATAACAAGATACAATGCAACCACAATATACTACCATAAAATAAATAAATAAATAAATAAATAAATAAATAAATAAATTACCTGCTCAAATCGCTTGAGGCATGTTTTAGCTTTTCGTACGAAGCTGTTGGTCCACGTCCACGAAAATCGCCATTGACTGCTGAATTTTCCAATTGTATCCAAACCGAACAAGCGAATACCAAATCTCAACTCTTCTCTCATCCGCGGCCGCCAGAGGCAGAAATTTCTAAACACCCCCCACCCACCCCCCTCTCACCCACCGCATGCCGGTCATTCAACAAATGTGTCTACAAAGTCGGAACTAATCTACTGACACACCAATTAATTCTTAATAGGCAGGCAACCGAAACTGCCAAAGAAAAACATTACCTGCCAACCTTTTATGCAGTCATCGGTTCCTATAACATGAAGAAATTTCCCACGACAGGGGCGGCATGGAATTTGCTACCTCATACTTGTCATCACATACATTTAGTGTGAGGAAATAAATAATAATAACAAAGAAAAGAAAAACGAAAACACTTGACGAACCATTTCTAAGAGAAACTTATTCAGATCAAACATAATTTTTTACAGGATCAACCAACAAGGTTAGACCATGCATGGTTTTTTTTTTTTTTTTTTTTTTTTTTTGAGGGGAAGGTAGCATGCTATCGCTACCATGCATGGTTAGTAGGCCTGGTTCGTGATTGAACTGAATAATGCAGAGCACTTCACAACATGCCAATGGAAGGTTTAGATTTTCACAACCAAAGAACCAAAACTAGGCAAAAGAGAATGAGCTCCGCGCATCCTTCAGAAGGTCGACAGAAACCCTTACCAAAGTACACAAAAGCTCTAGAGGTACATGGTTCTCCCTGACGACAAAACAAGTAAACAGTATCCTCAGTAGTTATCAAGTAATATTTCATTTCTGATCCAACTTGATCATTGTTTATTGAGAAGAGATCAGAAGAAACATCAGTTGTTAATAAGGATAAAACAGGCACCTCATTGGTCATCTAACAAGAGGGAGGCGCATGATAAAAGCGAAGACAGTTCTTCTTCTGTTGCTGACCCAAAAGCTTGCCATCTTATTCTTCCCAGTCTATCAACAAGGAAAATATAACTGGAGGGAAAAAGCAAATGCTATCCTGTTTCAGTAAGAGCTTCCTCTCGGTGAAGAAAAATGTCCAAACAGTCAAAACAACAAAAGAAGAAAAGATTACCCGGTTAAGAGATTCAATATTTGAAGCTTTTTCCTCAAGTCATAGTTGTCTCCAAATGCATAAACAATCTGTCTCTGTGGATTACTTGATTTCTTCATTATCTTTAGGAATGATTGCCTTACTGGACCCAACGACAACAACCAAGAATCTATAAACGAAACCTGAAAAACAACAACTTTTCTCACAGTCAGCAAACCCGGGATGTTTAGAAGACTGATATTCTTCGCTAACAAGGCAGTGAAAGTGAATGTAAATAATTTTCTAGACAGAGCACGAAAATGTTGCATAGAGGCGCATACAGTATCAGCAGGACAGCAACCCTGGTGAAGTGCTTACACCATACCATATGTTGAACAAAGTCAGAACAGTTTAGTCTGACATTAGCTATCAAAAGATAAGTTGGAAATACCGACTGCCAAACAGCTGATTGCTAGAAGGATATTTCGAAGGTCCAAAATTAAGCATCAATTCTTCGATGCATACGGTAGGTTCAGAACAAATATGACTGCAAGTGATAAATCACAAGTTATATATGGTCTTTGCATACAAAACGTTAAGCAAATTTGGACAGCTGAATGAAGCGGGTAGCGAGCTATCTTTCTCTCTCAAAAAAAAAAAAAAAATAAAAAAAATAAAAAAAAAATTGGACAGCTGAAAATTGAATCAACATAAGCTCTTCAGATGTTTGAGCCATTTTCCAGGTAGAAGCTCCTCCACTGATATATGCCAGTTGGATATACAATTTTCTAACATCAAAACCTTTGACCAGAATTATGCTATTGCATGTTAAGCTGTAGAATACAAGCATGCACAAGAAAAATAGAAATGTAAGTTTTATAGCACAGCAACGGATTGTTCTTTAAAAGCAACAGAGACAAAAAGAAAGGAGGATTGGTAGGTTGTCAATTTGTCATGTCAGAAGGTAGATTTTGAGACATTAAGAGACTATTGCATATATTGCATGTTCAACATACAAACAACATGGGTATATTCAACTAACTACTCTTCTTTCGGATTACCTCATATATTTGGATTTTCCCAGAAGCACTGAAAGCATTCAGGAAAGGAAGACTCCATGACTCCGCCATCCTCTGGTAAGGCAAAACAGATCTGTATTAAGTCTAAATGAAATTTCAACTTATTCATAATTAGTTTTTATCATATGACATCTGAGTAATAAGCAACAAAGCATGAAGAAGGAAAAGTCAGGAATCTTAAAACTTAGATTATTACCAAATTGACCACATCTTGTTTATCAAATACATGGAAGAAAAACAAATTACATTGTTTGCTGTTATAGTGATGTTTGTACAAACATGCCGAACAGAGTGTGACGATGTTATCACACAAGAGTGATAAGGGATATCGTAACCAAATGTATCCAGCGTGGTCCGCTCTAACATTAGCATGGCAGATTCATTTGATTTTATGCAGATGACTGACAACAATTTCTTGCAAGAACACATCAGACATCACAAAATATATACTATAGTAAGACAACATAACAATGCCAAATCAGACCCATCAATTTCTCTACCCCACCCCAACATGGACCCAATTGGTAGGCTCCAACCATTAGTGCATGTTATGGAGTTTAGGCTTTACTTGCAGCAAGAAAGTTGGGTTTGCATACATTTAGATGCCTACATGTTTGGCCTGGATTTTCAGACAACTTCTACTCGAGAAGAAGCCAGGAGTTTGGTCTGTAGCAATGTTGGGAAGCCTATATCACTCATTTGCCGCTCATTGTCAAGGGTTTCTCACGTTGTTCGACAGTTTACTCTAAAATAATAAAATTAACATGCGAGAGAAATGATGAAGAAAGGAAACATGAAAATGCAGGATGAGAATAAACCTATACCTGTGAGCTTGCCCGAAAGGAAAGGCACAGCAATGATGCCGGAGGAATAGGCATTTCATTTGTACCAGTTTGTTTTTCTCCAGAACTAACGGGTAGTTTTAATTTTCTGCCATCTGAGACACTTACTTCCAGATCAGGAAAATTAACAGCTGCAACAGTTGGGATTATAGTTTTATTTGCCAAGGCAATCTGCAGCAAATATATAAATTTGATCAAGAAACAGTACGGCCAAAGTTCTAAAAGTGGAAGACGGTTTGCACACCGCCGACGCTGAGAATTATTATCAGATAATTCTTATAAGACATAATAAAACCATTCAAAGATCTAAAATACGGACATTATCAACTATCTGATTCTATCCACGCCGGTTTCAAGTTTCCTATGGCTGCACTATGACCTACTTGTTAATATCACAAACACATAATCTCCAACTTGAGAACCTCAGAGAAGCAACAACAGCATCAAAAAGGGCGATGCATAGCCCGTTGCTGCGTTGCAGAAAATAAGCTCAAATCATCTCTATCCTCTTTGCACCGAATTCTTTACCGGCAAGCACTAGTATATCTCCACTGCCTAACAGAGTAGCAGATAAGATATATAACAGTAAAAACCTCACCTTGCCGCCATTTTGACGGATCTCCGATATGTCGGCAAAGTATCCTCGGCTTAATTCATCTGACCTGCAATAGAACATTTGTAGTATACTCAAAAATCAATGCATATGCAAGATCAGGAACAAAGGTACTAAACAAAACCATCAATTTATTACATAAAAGCAGGCGTAACAAAATAGTAAATCTTTTAGGACTAGAGCAGGAAGGAAGGAAGGGAGGGAAGGAATGAAATCATACAGCCTAGCCTTCTCCTTCTCGATGGCTTCCTTGCTGCCCATCTAATAATAATAATAATAATAATAATAATAAATCAAAAAAAGAAAAGAATTATTAATCTGAGCTTTAAATGGAAACAAACATGTCTTTAGAGATGGAGATGGAGATGGAGATGGAGAGACCTTGTGGAGATCGAGGAAGCTCCGAGCGAGCGCAAGGGCATGGGGATTGGGGAGGAGAGCCCTCCCGCCGCTGAAAACGGGATCGAGGAGCTTCCTCTCCCGCGATCGGAACGACGCAGCATTTGCGAGGGTACAAGAAGACCGGAGCGCCAACCGCCGTAGCATCGTCGCCGCGCCGCAGCAAACTCCCCCCTCTTCCCTCACGCTACGAGTCTACGACGCACGAATGAATACCAGTAACAAAAAATGTTAGTTTTGGGCTACATGGCCCGTTAATGACTGGACCCTACTAGGCCCAATTTATCTCCATTTTAAAGTGTGGGCCTAAAATTGGGTTAGGGCCAGGGCTCAACGTTCCGGCCCAGCCCATATATGCAGCTTCCCTTGGGCCTGTGAGGGCTTCGCCTCGTGGCTGCGCGGTGGCTTATCTTCGGTTTCCTTCGGTGCCGAGCTCGCGATCGCCGCGATACGTCCCCTCCTCCACAGTCCGGGTATGCTGTGTATTGATTATATTCTAGGGTTTTCTTCTTCTACGACCTACCTCGCCTTAATGAAATTTTTTTGTACTGTGCTCTTTCCTCTCCCATGCCCCAAAACCTAATATATCGTTGATCGTCATCTCTTACACATTCCTGCAAAAGGGTTTTTTTCCCGTCACAACCATCGCCAGTAAATTTTTATTTTTTATTACTAATTACTCATTAGGGTTGATCGGAGAAGTTTATTTTTGGTTTATTCAAAATTTGCAATAGTCACTAATAAATACTTGGAATGAAAGATAACTGCGACATCGTTCGTGTAATTTTGTTCTGCTTATATATATGTACCTGATTTTTATTTTTGTTATTTTTTTGGTCTTGTTACAGGTTGAGAACTTGAGATTAGATTCGTTGTATAAGCGAAAGGTTGGAACCTGCGATTATCCGTCTCAAGTTTCAGACAATTAATATGGCTAGATTTTTATCAAATATGGTTCTCAAGAGTCTCACTGGCTCATCTCGTTCGTCCAATTCAATGGTAATTGCTACCACTCTCGCCTCCTCGCCTTTTTTTGTTCTTTGGTTTCTTGTTTTTGTTTGCAGATTTTTTACCTTTTCTGGTTGTAAGCGTATATTCGATCCATCTAGTACAAAATTATGCAAACCTGTTGCCGCATTACCCCTCTATGCTTAGATAGATATCTAAACAAAAAAAATAGAGAAAGAAAGAAAAAAAAAACTAAAACTAAAACTAATTTTCATCTTTTATCATGACAATGGACCTACCTTACACGTAATTTGTTATACTTAAAGGTCGCATGCGGATCAGCCATTCATCAAAGCATTAGGTGCTCAACTAGGCTGAGTGGTGATCCCGATGCACAAAGAGATTCAAATCCTGCTAGGATAACTGCCGATCCTGACACGCATGAAGATTTTCAGCCCACAAACAAAAGTTCCGGCATCTCTTTGCAGGATGTCGTACGCCAGGTACTTGTGCCGTTTTCGAAAGTTTCTTGAACCGTGTAGAAAGTTTAACAGAGATGCGACATCTGAATTTGGATCCTTCAGCCTATATCTCTTCCCATCCCTTCATTTTGGTTGCTTGATAATGATCAGCTTAGCTTACTCGTTTAGGATGTTAAGGAAAATCCAGTCTTCATTTATATGAAAGGTCTTCCAGATGCTCCTCGCTGTCGATTCAGCGCATTGGCAGTCACAGTTATGCAGCAATACAGTAAGCCTCTACGAGCTAACTATGCTGCCTCAGTTATTAAGCCGACATTATTCTGCAAATTAGAACTGCCCCACAAGTGCTAATTTAATTCGCAATATATGTCCAAGTATCTGTCCATAATATTTTTGTACGTGGCTGTTGCAGGTGTGCCTATTGGTGCAAGAGATATTTTAGGAGATCCCAAGCTCAAAGAGAGTGTGAAAGCCGTTACGTAAGTCACCAACTTTTATGCCTCCAAATAAACTGTTTTTTATTACATCCAAGATTGCGAATAATTGCCTGCCTCTTTTTTCATTTTATATATGTGGTATGTTTCTAGTTTAGTAGTTCATATGTACATATGTAGTTTGAGGAACACGATTTTAGGTCCAAGGTGATAGGATTTTGAATATTAGAGCTCCAGTCGTCTCTCAAATCATGCTAAAGATTATGAGATGTCAAGTTATGATTGTACCTTCTCCTCTGTAGCTTGATAAATCAAAAGCAAGTTGGGTTTTGCAAATATTTATCAAGGGAAAATTTCTAAACTAAGCTTCTTTTCTTGGTAGCAACTGGCCGACATTTCCGCAAATATTTATCAAGGGAGAATTTGTTGGCGGATCTGATATTATCCTCAGTATGCACCAGGTAAAGGAGCTGATTTTCGTAGACATTGTTTTGACAACCTTGCCTTATTCATCTTATCTAACTAATATCATCATTTTTGACAGAAGGGTGAGCTCAAAAACTTGCTCTCAGATATAAAGCATGACCACAACCAGGGTGGTGCATAACGAGACATTATGGACCTTGGTATACATTTTGATTTCTGCGTACGAGATTAGCAGTCAAAAAAAAAAAAAAAAAAAAAAAAAAAAGAGGAGACGTGTAAATTTATTGGTATTCATGATTTTATCTGGTGATAGATATTGTCAGCGGTCCTTGGTGGTTTTGCCTCTGGTATCCTACCTCCAGAGCTTGAGCATTTTCCAGAGATCTAAAGGTGTGTTGCTGTTTCCATGGAAGGAATGCTTGCTTTCTTGTAGTACTAGGAAACAACTAGACAGCAAGAGTGTTGCAATGGGAAATAAATACGGATGCGTCTTATTTATCTGATGTTTTATGTGTTGATATCTGGGACTCTGCTTGATTGATCAGATGATTTAAGTGAGAGCAGGGTGGTCACAAGTAGGGTTTATTATGCTTGGTTGTTCTTTGTTTTAATGTATTCTGAACATCTTTGAAAAAACTGACTGTGCGATAGATGCTAGTCTTTGTGGTGATCATGTGTCGTACCTAAACAGCTTCTCCTCTCATCTGAAGAGGTCTTACTATATTTATTGCTTTAGATGTCGAGAAAAGGTTTACCTTTTTTTTCTTTTTTTTTTTTTTGTGTGTTTGTTGGTAGTTAGTAGTGTGGGACAGTACAAGTGAATCTTTAAGTTCGTTGTAGTGCTTAATCCTGAAATATTGTGTACAGCACTCAAATTTACTGGTAATACAAATTTGCCCAAATATCATCTGTGAGTGACTAGAATGTTGAAATCTTTCGACGCTTTGTGGATTCAGGCACTGGCAGTGTAAAGAAGCAAAACAAATTTTTAACAGTAGAGAGCAAAAAAAAGGCATAGTTCACAAGTGAATTACTTGTTCTCTAACAGTACCTTCCGAATACTTGTTCTGCGGGTGCAGATGCATTAAGATACAAATTACAGAGCATAAAGTTTCACACCTAAACTTTCTAGAGCAGAATCATGAATGTTCTGTAACAGATGCAATCAAGCTTCCCATTTCTAGAAAAGGGAAACTATCCAAATTTATGAAATAATACTAGAATCCCAAACCCACAAATACTATTTAACCATAGGTTTATTGATTTGGTACACCCTAGTGAGATTTTTTCGTTGGCACTTTATTGTACCATCTATAATTAAAAACTTGCCAATTTAAGACTGAGAGCCCTCGATTCCCAGTTGAGCTGTGAGCCATTTGCCCACTTCATCCATCTCCTCAGGAGCTGTGTAGTGTCCCATGCTGCATTAATTCAAGTACACTAGCTTCAGAGAGACAGTTCCTGTGATCGAATTAGAAACACTAGGCAATAATATAACATCACCTATTGTATGATTTGAAGGTTAAATTTTGAAATCCGCTTGATCTCATAGCTTCAGCAGATTTCTCCCCGTGTTTGTAGGCTACTACATCATCCGCTGTAAAATTTGAAGTATGATGGCATGATGAGTTATTATGATGCACAAGAATGTCAAAGAAAGGCAAAATATTTTGACAAATAAATGAAAATCTAAGACAGTAGCAAAATATTATCAACTTGATCCACCCATTTTTTCCTTCCTAATGTTGGAAATCAATATTCACGATTAACTGCTTTCATGTTTCTTTGAAATTTACGAGAAAAGCATCACATATCCATAGTATATATAGATAACAGTGTTTACACTGTTCTTGCTACTCTATCATCATAAAATATTTTCTCCAGCAACGCTAGAGCATGACTTGATTAAAGTGCTTTATAGAACCGCATGTGCCATATATAATCAATAAATGTATGATAGTGTATTAGTTAAAAATTCTACAGCTAGAAAAACTAAAAGAAATACTATAGTGGAGAGTGCCTTCCAGCTTTCAAAAAATAGTGCACCTTAAAAGCATTCTCTTACACAGAGTAGCTGTCTACTGTACTTCCATGTTTAGTATTGATACATCATCATACATATGTTCATTTATTCATGGACAACCCATTTACTGATGTTTAAATACAGTTGGTTGGGTGTTGTGACAGAGAGAAAAGGTTTTCTTAGGAAACATGAATCAGATTCTTCTGATTGCTAGATGGGATCATAATAGTGCATCTTCTATACCCTCTCTAAATTTAGTGATAAAAACCTACTAAACACTTATTACTAGTACAAATTGGATGCCAAACAACATAGGATAGGATTAAGATTACAAGCATAAGATATGTACCTTTTCCATGGCAAAGCAAAATTGGCAAGGAGGAAGCCCTTCTTGCAGCCTCTTGTGAGCTTTCCAACTTACTCTTCAAGCTCCTAAAGAAATAAAAATGACATAGTAAAGGGTAGGTTCAGTAATAGATCTATCGTGATAATATAAAGAATTCATAGCTCAACATGATAGGACAAACCAAGCACATGGGAGCCAACCACTCAGACCAACAACTGCGCTTAGGTTAAGAGGATACGAATTGCCATTTCCATATTTTCCAAGAGCAAAACAAGCTGCTGAATGCAAGGCAGTAGCAGCACCCATGCTAAAGCCCCCAATAGCAAGTTTTACTGCAAAAATCAAAAGAAGCAGTGCAAAAGTTATCACTCCAAATGCAGAGAAGCATGCAACGAATAACCATTTATGAAACCCAAAGTACTTGATGTAGGTACTACATTTAGAGTGAAAAATCACATATTAAAGAGTATACATCAAAATTTAATTTAAACATGTTGAGTAGGCTCTCCATAGTCCATCTATTTAATCGCCAAAAGGCTCAATAAAGGTAAAGAAGAATGCTTAAGAAAAGTGTTTTCAATAAGAAAATTAAGTATTGATGCTCATTTGATGTATAGCTTGCTAATTATTTGCATTTTGCGCAAGTAATAAAAAACACTAAAAGAGAAGTCACTGCAGAAAGGATATACACAGAAGGAACTTATCCATGCTTGCTAATTATTTACATTTTGTATAAGTAATAAAGAACACCAAAAGAGAAGTCACCACCAAAAGGATATATACGGAAGGAACTTATCCATGCAATTTCTTAAGAAATTATATAGTATTTCTCAGAACATACTATCAGCAGGTTCAGTTGATAAGAGATTTGCTACATGTGCAGCTGAAGCATCCATTCCCTCAACATCAGAAGGACCATCTTCCGAAAGATCTCCGACATCAAACCCTAAAAAGCAGAGAAGAAATAAGGAAAATAAAGGATAAAAGGTATAGAGGGGGAGGAAAAAAAAGGAAAGAGAATTCCCAATTTGGAGCTTGAAAAACTCTGAAATGAATTTTGTTTCAAATGAGAGGTGGGAAGTGTAAGAATCAAAAATGAAATTGGAATACCCAGGAAATCGACGAATACTATGTAACCGTAGTGAAACTTACATGCAGTAGCAGGGAATCCACCGAAAACTGTTACAGACCGTGTTGGGGCAGTTGGGCAAATCCATTTAATCTGCACAAGATACCTTAAGATATAAATGTTCCATCATGAAAATAAAGAATGGCAAACTACCCAAAGATCGCAGAATACAGGGCACAATGAAGATAAAAAAAAGCTACAAATGCCACTGTATTTTCAGATGATCCAGTCTTACATTTGGAAGAGGAAGAGTTTCCAGGAGTTGAGACCAGCTGCAAATGTCAAGAAAATCGAGCAGATAACAAATGTATCAGTATGCGACTCTTTCTAAATCAGCAAACAAGATTTAAATGTTGACTGTCATGACACAAAGTACAGCCATGTTGAAACTCTACTGAAAGTAAATGTGTGCCCTCAACAAGACATCATTATAGTACAAAAGATAACAGTCTTAAAGCATTTCGTGGGATTTTCACTTCACATAACTCGAGGAGAATTTAGAGTTAAAAGTTGAGAAGAATGACCCTATCCTTGTTTGAATCTTTCCATTTCGGATGCTGTTATACTCATTAAGACCAAAAGCAAAACAAGTTAACATAACTAGCAATGCGCCCATCCAATTTTTTATCTAAATCAGAGATTCGGTGCTTGTCAGAATGTTGCGAGCACTAAATTTAAGAGAAATCATGTAAGTCAGATTTTATGGAGTTCAACTTGACTGAAATGAAAATTTCATGGCGTTTATACAGTTTATGACTATGACTATCAAGGAATATATTGTAGCGATGTCCTAACAAGCCGCTACTGTAGGCCGTGCACAAAAAGTTCAATGCAGTTCATATTATGAACTATCAAGCCTATAATACTATTATTAAGATAAGCTGATTGCACGCTGAGTTCTGGAAATAGTATTATTTCAATATCTGACATCATAGTACTCAACAGGCGATTGATAGTCATTTTTTGCTCCAACGACCAACCGCCCAGCTTCCCAACCCAAACCTCGAAGAATACAAGATTAAAGAACAAAGCAAATACGGCAGGCAAACAAAAAGCTGGCGAACAAGTGACACAAGCATAAAATCCTTGATTTATCTGCTTTTTCACAGTAAATGAGCAAGCAAAGCCGCCAATGAAGCTGAAGAAAATGTCCAAGTGAAAGATCATTGCTACCGAAATTATAATCAGCCAATGGGCAATGAGTGTTAAATTGGTAATTACCCTGCTCCAGTATCACCCAGGCCATGAAGCCACACTACTGTAGCCAGGTGCCTCCCTTTGGGTCTCACCACTTGGGTCCTCCCATACTCAAAAGCCCTCGTATTTGTTCTAGAACCTGCATTAACCACTTCAATGGGGTTCTCAACAAACATTTTTTATCATTCGAGCTAATCAAAAGGGGGATGCGTGAAAAAAAAAAAAAAAAAAAAAAAAAAAAAAAAGCAATTTTGATTCTTAATGCAGGGAAAGGGATTCAGAACCAAACCAGAACCGATTGAGCTGCTCCCGTAGTTCATCGCAAGTATCCGAAGAGCAGCACTCGAAACCCCACCACCCCTAGCAATGATTCCAACCAGATTTAGATTTCACTGCAACAAAAGAAGAGCGATCAGCTCAACCCCTCTATCATGAATGGTGAAAAACCAAGCAAAGGTAAGACCCGAACCTCCAAATGGACAAAACCCAGTAATGGGGGGAAAAACAACATGGATTTTCTATTTTGAGATTCAAAAAAGAAAAATATGATTTTGAAACACAAACGAGAGAAGAAGAGGTTAGAAAAGGAGGAGGGGAACGCGCATAACGCATCGGATTGTAAATTTTATTTTACGAAATGAAAGGATTATAACGCAAGGAGAAATTGCTATTAAAAAGTGGAAGAACCCAAAAAAAAAAAAAAAAAAAAAAAAAAAAAAGGGAAAGAGGAGATGAGAAGTAGGTTTTTCTTTTCTTTAGATTCAGAGAGTACGAACTACGAACCTTGTGGGGGAGATGAGTTGAGGAGCGAGAGCAGCAAAAGGAGACGATCTTTTGGTGTAGTGGAGGTGGTGTGCGTGGGGTAACGCGTTGATTTGGTCCTTCAATTTGGGGAGGGACTTGTTGGGAGATCTGTTTACTGGGGAAATCCGGTCACGAAGAGCCGTCCATAGCCATAGGAAATCCGGTCACTTCACGCCCTAGGCCCTTTATATATATATATTTTTATATATATATATATTTCTATTCCCTCGACCAACGCCACTATGTTTTGGTCCAACTCTGCAGGATATATTATTAGCCCATTACTAAGCCAATCCAGGTCCAATCTGGAGGGTTTTATTATTATTATTATTATTATTATTATTATTATTATTAAACAGAGAGAGAAAGAACAGTACCGACCATCAAATCTTTAATCAACTATTAAGTATTTATTATAGAAGCAAAATCAAATAAAAATCTACTAAGAATTGGTACTATAAAAATCAGGAGTTGTTTGATCATTTGTAATCATTACTAGTGTTAACACAAGTTTTTGATCATTAATCTTCTCTTAAAACATTAATTCAGAAGGTCCTATCTAGAGTTGTTGCGATGATAAAACGGCTGTACCAAAACTGTAGGAGAGATATTTAAAGTGGACGTAACTGGGAGAAAAGCATAGGCAGAAGAGAATAACATGTGAGTTTTCTTTTTTGATGAAAGAATAACATGCTTCCGTTATTTTTTTGGCCCAATTAAAAGATCTCCTTTTCAACTCCCCTCTATATACAACTCTAAGAAAAGATAAAAAAGATGATACAGTTGATGAGATCATGCAATGTCAAGCCACATTGTAAATTCCATTGTACCATGCCAGCTTATAATTGTTTTTTCGTTTCTTCTTGTTTTTGAGAGAAAGAGTAAGGTAAACGTGCTACTCTTTCGGAACTTCAAATGTCATCCATCAAATTTTTAGTCACCGATTTGTAACAGAATAGCGAGATCCGATAAATGGAAGCTCACTATCTTTAAATAGTGGAGAAGAACACCACTAGTCCAAGATCATTCCAAAATAAATAAATTAGAGCTTGAAGAGTGTGTATGGAGAATAATTATGAAGTTCCATTAAGATAGAGTAGACCAAAGAACTAACTTTAAACAAACACAAGAACTACTCTGGGGTAGTTACTTTGTAGTTACTTTAACCATACAAAAGAAAACCATAAATTCACTTTAATTAGAATTTAACACTCCCCCTTAAAGTGAATTTTAGAAACAAGTCCGAGCTTCCCGCGAAGTAGTTCGAATGGTCCTTTAGAAAGCGACTTGGTGAAGATATCCGCACAGTTGTCTTTGCTTTGAACTTCTACCACATGAATGATGTTTTGAAGAACTTTCTCGCGGATGAAATGATGTTCGATCTCAATATGCTTTGAACGCGCATGACAAACTGGATTAGTTGCAAGCTTTAATGCGCTTTGATTATCACCATGAATTATAATCGGATTAGAAATTGGTGAAAGAACATCTTCGACCAACCGCCGCAGCCAAACACACTCTTGAGCGGCCAATGATGATGCCTTGTATTCGGCCTCCATAGTAGAGAGCGACACCGAATCTTGCTTTTTGCTACACCAAGAGATAGCCGCTGAGCCACATGTAAACACATAGCCGAATGTAGATCGTCGATCATCCAAATCCCCTCCTAAGTCAGCATCCGCATAACCTTGCAATAGAAAAGGAACTCCATTCCTGTAAAATAACCCAAAATCAAGAGTAGAGTTGACATATTTTAATATTCGTTTTGCCGCTTCGAGGTGAGGCTTCCTTGGAGATTGCATGTAGCGACTCACAAGACCAACAGAAAATGCAATGTCCGGTCTTGTAATAGTCAAATAAATAAGACTTCCAACAAGTGCTCGATATAGTTGAGGATCTGGGAGAAGCTTGCCTTCTTCTCGACGTAACTTTATATTAGTATCAAGTGGAGTAGAGCACCGCTTCGAATTCATCATACCAAACCTCCTACCAATTTTTTGAGCATAGCCTTTTTGATGCAAGAAAATTCCATTTTCCACTTTCTCCACCTCCAACCCAAGAAAATGATGAAGTTCACCTAAGTCCTTCATTTCAAACCGAATAAAGAGCTCGGCTCGAAGTCTTGCAATTTCTCCTTCATTATTGCCAGTGACGATCATGTCATCCACATACAAGAGAACAATAATATGCAAGTTTCCAAATTTCTTGATAAACAAGCTAGAATCAGAATTTGAAGCAAGATAACCGCAAAATTGTAAATATTCAGCAATTTTACCATACCATGCCCTTGGCGCTTGCTTTAGCTCGTAAAGTGCCTTCTTGAGTTTGCAAACATAATCTGGATGAATTTCTGAAATGTAGCCCGTAGGTTGCTCCATGTACATGTCTTTGTCAATCTCACCATATAGGAACGCATTCTTGACGTCAAGTTGCCATAGCCCCCAACCGACACTAGCCGCCAAGGATATCACCACACGAACGGAAGTCATTTTTGCAACAGGGCTGAAGGTTTCTTCATAATCTTCGCCATATTTTTGTGAAAAACCTCTCGCCACAAGCCGAGCTTTATAGCGAGCAACACTACCATTTGGGTTACGCTTCACTTTGTAAACCCATTTGCAAGTGATGGGCTTCACATTTTCAGATTTTGGAACAAGATCCCAAGTCTCGTTCTTGATGAGCGCCTTCATTTCTTCATCCATAGCATCATCCCATTCTTTCACACCATGTGCTTCGCTGAAATTAGAAGGTTCAAGTTCATCAATAGGACCGGCGAAAAAACAAGAAACCATACTCACTAGGTTCCTATCCCGATAGCGAACTGGCTTCACAATTTTTCTTTGCGAGCGTCGAAGTAATTGCACTTCATCTTGATGATCTTCATTTTCATGGCTCCCCCTCGGACTCTGCTCCCCTCCAAAATAGAAGCCGAAGTGGGTGAAGTAGGAGCACTAGAAAGAACTTGCATGCTTTCGCTTGCTTGAGGTACCATCCCTTCTTGCGCATGGCTCACCACCTCCATTGTAGAAGTGGATTGGGAAGAATAGTAAGAAGATAACTCATCAAATACTACATCCCTTGAGACCACAAATTTCTTGGTCTCCGGATCCATGCATTTCCATCCTTTCTTTCGCTCGTCATAGCCAATGAAAGTGCACTTCTTAGCTTTTGGATCAAGTTTGCCTCTCAAATCACCTGGAACATGAACATAACAAGTAGAGCCAAATACTTTAAAGTGCTTAACATTAGGTTTCTCACCCACATCAATTCATAGGAGACTTGAAATTGGTAGGACATAAAGGCACATGATTTATCACATATGCCGCACATGCCATACCCTCCGCCCATAAGGCTTTGGGTAAATTCTTTGCATGCAACCAAGACTTGCATGTCTCCACGAGATGCCGAATTTTTCTCTCCGCCACTCCATTTTGTTGAGGGGTGTAGGCACAAGAGAGCTCCCGTTTGATTCCTTGTTGGCGGCAAAAAGAAAAGAACTTATTTGAAGTAAACTCGCCGCCGTTGTCGGTACGCAAGCATTTGATCTTGCGATTGAGCACACCTTCAACAGTCTCTTTGAACTCCACAAACTTAGAAAATACCTCAGACTTCTCCTTGACAAAATACACCCAAGTATATCTTGTAAAATCATCAACAAATAATAACATATAACGAGAGGCCGAGTAAGAAGGTGTCGAAGTAGGACCCATCAAGTCACTATGGACAAGATCCAATGGAGCTTTACTTTTAATGACGGACTTTTCGAATGGAAGGCGATGTGCCTTTCCATATTGACATCCTTCACAAAATATACCACTACCAAGGTTTGCAAGATTGGGTAAACCATTTACCAAATTTTTTGATACCATAACCTTTAGTTTTTGCATACTAAGATGGCCCAGTCTTGCATGCCATATAGCAGCCCCATCATTAGATTTCATCTTATCAACATAAGAAGAAGAAATAGAAGCCGATAAGACAAATAAATCATTTACCCTTGCACCGGTGTGAATTACCTCCGCTTTCAAGTCGGTGATATTCTTTAGAAACTTCACGTCTTTGGGCCCGAACAAGACGTAGTGTCCAGCATCCACGGCATTTGCAACAGAAAAAAGGTTCTTCTTCATCCCGGGTACATGATAGACGCTATTGAGAGTGATGGACTTGTCATTGTTGCTACCTTTGATAGTAATAGGGCCTTCGTGCTCCACCGAGTGAATTGTGTTATCCGCCGTGATGATAGCATCATTGCCTTCATGTCGTTGAAGACTAGAAAACTTAGAGTCATTGCCGGTGAGATGATGACCACATCCGGAGTCCACAATCCAATCCTCTTCATAATTAATAGAAGTCGAGGCTTCAACAGTTGAAGTCTCTGCCATGAAGCAATTTCCCCAATCTTCTACTTCATGAGAGCCGGTGAATTTGTCGGCAACGTTTCCTTTCTTCAACTTGTGTGATGACCCGAATCTCCGCAGAGCTGCTACAGTGCGTTGGGGTGGCTATTGGAGGCCTACATGGTGTGTTGGAGGTGTTTGTGGCATAATTGGACATAAGTGTTGGACATCGGACTTATATGGACCCTGTGAGTGATCAGAGGACCCCGTGGAGGGTTTAGAAGTGGTTTCGCGCGAATCGGATATTTAAATTGGGCTCCACACGAAGTTTGGACTAAGAACGCATTTTCGGGTGCCTTCGGCAATTTTTAGAGTTGGAATTTGGCGAAACGGACGTCAAATTCGGATTCAGCGCGCGAAAACGGTCAAAATGGACTACCCACTTGATGTTTTTGGGCACGGGTTACTGTTCACCGCCGGAACAGTAACTCCGGCGATCGCCGGCGGCGGCGGCGGCGGCGGGCAGCGGCGGAGGGCGGCGGCGCGACCTCGGGCAGGCGGCAGCGCGGCGGCGGGCAGGCGCGGGCAGCGCGCAGCGCGCGGGCAGGGCGCGAGGTTCACGCGGCAGGCGTGCACCGGAGCGGGGGGCCACGTGGCAGTTTCCCAGTGGATGGTCCACAGGTCGCGGTCCACGGAGCACAGCGGAGTGTACGGTGGACCAGAGCAGAGACACGTGGCAGTGTGGCATTGGTTCGGTGTTTGGGGTTGTGTGCACCGGGTGCAGCAAGCACGTGGCTTGGACACGTGGCGCGCGAGGATTGGGCTGGCTACTGTGCGCGCAGGTTGCAGGTAGCGTGGTGCACGGTGGACCGGTGGAGACACGTGGCATCATGTTATTCGTTGGGTGTTTGGAGGTGTAGTGCACCGGGTGCAGCGAGTGTTTGGCTTGGACACGTGGCGCGCGGGGATTGGGCGCGTCACTGTGCGCGTACGGGCGGCAGGCGGCGGGGCAGGCGCGCAGGCGGCAGGCGGCGGTGCCGGCGGGCGTGGCGGCCACGGCGCCGACGTGGCGCACGCGTGCGCCACGTGGCGGCCGCCCATTGGCCAGCGCCAACTGCCGCGTTGACCGGGGCTGGCCACGCGGCGTGTGGGGAGCGGCCGGATCCGCTGTGTGGTGTTCGGGGACACGTGTCGGCGCGAGGAGCGGGTCGGACGGTCGTGCGGTCCGACCGGATCGCGTGCGCGGAGTGGGCCGGGCCGGGCCGGGTTACTGTGCGCGCCCGAAAGTGCGGGCCGGGCCGCACTGTTTGCGCCCGAATCTTTTCGGGCGCCCGAAACGCGGGACCCATTGGTCATTTTGGAATTGTTTTGGTGGGCCTATAAAAGGCAGCCCACTTCCCTCTTTCTTTTCCTTTTTCCCGAGCTGTAGAGAGGGAATGGGAGGGTGAGTTCTTTATGAAAGTTGTTCCCCTTGATGTCCTGGATCTTGTGGTGGATTCCCAGAATCTCTGGAAGCTCGGCAACGGCGATATCATTTTTACAGTTCGCCTCGGTTTTCGCCTCATTTCGGCCCATTACCGTCGCAGTTCAGTCAGAAATTCGTTGTGGGCAAACCAGGAGGAGTTTTTGGATGATTTCTTCGACAGCGTGTTCCTAAGAGGTAAGGCTTCGATTTTCGTGTTGATCGCTTCGCTCTGTTTCACACTTTTGGCACGTTTCCCGAGACATCTTTGACCCCCTCTTTTGCTGTTTGGGTGTTTGGACAGCGGTACCTTCGACGAATTGTTTCTCGGCGTAGGAATATCGGATCGAGGCGATTCAAGAGTCAATTTTGGGCTACTTTTCGCAAGGAACGCGCTCGTATTTTTCTTGGAATTTTATGAGATTGATTTCGAGGTGAAAATTTCTGTTTTCTCAGTGTACAGTGTGCAGTTTTTCTTCACAGTTTGATGTCTGGATTACCACCTTGCCGAATTTATAACTTGACTTACCGAACTCGGATTTGGGCGTGCAAGGTACCGTTTCGAAGCTATCGATGCGAGGATCACTGTGATATTTTTCTGGGATTTTTCTGGGCAGTTTCTGCAGGTGATAATTTAACAGTTTTGGGACTGTTGTTGTATGTATCTATAAGAGCATTATTTGGGAATTTGAGTGAGTTTTGTGGACTTTGTGTTGTGCCAGGAGTGTTCCGGGTGTACTGTATTTGTTGGAGCGCAGGATTGAAGTTTTTGGCATTTTCAGCTGTACGGACCCGGACAGTTAGCGCTTCAGGTGGGTGGTTGTTGCACGCCTCTACTTCTGACCTGCTCACTAAGTTTATTAGAAAACCCCACTTTTGAGCATATTGATTGATTATTATGCATGATTGCCTGATATAAATGTGAGCCTATCATCTGAGATTAATTGTGTGAATATAGCATGTTGGGAACATTATGGGAATAATATTTTCTGTTGGAACATGATCATTTGAATAATTTATTAGTGATGATTGACATGCTACTTTAGCACCCAGATTTTATGAAAATGGATTAAATAGATTAATTGGTGGGACATAACGACTTAATTATGTGCGGGTTTCACTCTGGGAATTTATTATGGATCAGGGATCATATACATGTGTAGTTGATTGACAATTTTAGCATGATGGGTATATCTATGTGGATTATTACTCGATACACATGTGAAACTGTTATTTGATATATTCCCTCTTTCATCTTGTATGAGGACTTTCGCATGCTCATTTGGACATCTAGATAGGCCACGATTTTATTGCTACACTATTATATTGGGATTTGACTTAGGAGAAACCATGTGTCACGCCCCGGGGTCGAAACTGCGACCCGGGCTTGCTAACAGATCCGCCATCTGTACGGAAGCTGCCGTACAGACGAAGCGCCTAACCTGCAGAAAGAACATCTACAGTACACAGATATCAGAGAGCTGAAAGAAAACTACTAAAAGCTGAAGATCAAACACTGTACAACTGAAAAATAATACAATATCTATCTCCCAAATACGATCGTATACAAAGTCCTCTGATACAAACTCAAAAGGGAGGTATCTCCAATGAATATATCAGTGTACAACCTCTCGATACAAGAATATCCTCACTACAACAGTCTCTCAAACTGTAAAGGTAAAATACAACTCTATACCTCCCTACAAAGGTCTCTCAACAGAGTAAGAAGAAGTGACCATCAACCGAAGCTCTCCTCTGAAGGGGGGTACCGCTACACTCCAATGACGGGTAGGGAACTAGCTCGCGACTCCCTCGCCTCGGTCAGAAAGATCAGCAACAGGAACACAGGAACAGAAGAAGAAGTCCCTGGGAAAAAGACACCACGACGGGTGTGAGAACTACTTCCCACAGTAGTTCTCAGTGGGTGCCGTCAACAAGTCCAACGGTCTGCCCACCAAGTCTACCAGAGGTAAAAGATAACAGGCAAAGAAACAGAATAAGAAAAGCTGGATCTACTCTACAGCTATCATGCCTCTATCTAGACACTCAAAAGTGGAACAGAAGAAAGTAAATGAGACCACTCGCACCCAAGGTGCTCAATCGTCCCAATCGAACCGACTACCTCAAAGGTCCAGCCAAGCCCGCGCCTGTCGACTAGGAACGCTCCTGCCCACTACCACACGTCCACAAGAGGACGGGATTTACGTGGGGCGTCCTGTCCGACTAACTCATCCCTCGCGCAAAACTGCCTCAACAGGCCAACCATCGCATCCACAGCGGCATCTCAAGGGGCGCGGCCCCAACTGAGGAAAACGGCGCGGCATAGAGTAATCACGCAGTGGCATATGCAGGCTAGTCCAAATCCACGCTCACTCACAGAACGGTAGGACTCAAGATCCCCAAAAATCTCGCGTAACAGTCGGAGCACTCTCGACGACTCAGCTGATCGGCTAACTCGAAACACGAGACACTAGCCTCTCCTACAGCTCACAGCACAAAGCTTACTGGCTGGAGATACTCCACAGCCAGGAACGACCCACAACTCAGGGTAACAAAACAGGTCGGACAACACTCAACGACCTGGGACCACCGTCAACCCCAACGGTTCCCAACAAGACGGACCGGAAGACACTCGACGGCCCGGGACTGCCGTCTACTCAACGGCTCCCTCCTACGACAACGTAAAAGGAAACAAGACCTCTCGGGACTACCGTTTACCCAAACGGCTCCCCGCACAGATAAGCAACCCGCTACGACTACCAGACTCCACTCTGCTCCCAAGCAAGAGTGCAAAAGCATCCCACACTAAAAGTAAGTCCCGACCTCTCGGCCCACTACCCGGGCGAGAAACACTATGTCCAGGGATGAAAGAACAGTGTGGATGTCTAGCATAAATAACCCTAGCCCAAGTGAGGGTTTTCTACTGGTCTGGTTACACATGCAACATATGACGGGGGTGCTAGGTCAAGTTCCAAGATAAATATATTAACTGATAAGAAAAGGAATAACAATTCCTACAATCTAGCATGCGACAGAATGAAATAAGCTATCATGCATAGTCCTACAACAGTAGAAATACTGTACATTCCATAAAACTTGGAGATAAGGCCACCCACCTCGATTTGCCACCAATTGCTCGTAGACACTTGCAATTGGCCTCCACGCGATCCGCACGCAAACGGGGCACGCCGTCGGAGTCCGCACGCAAAACGGAGCACGCCGCCGGAGTCCGCACGCAAAACGGAGCACGCCGCCGGAGTCCGCACCAGAAACGGAGTCTGCACATAAAACGGTGCACGGTGTCAGGATCCGCACGCAAAACGGGGTCCGCACGCAAAACGGTGCACAGTGCCGGAGTCCGCACGCAAAACGGTGCACGGTGCCAGGATCCGCCCGCAAAACGGGATCCGCACGCAAAACGGTGCACAGTGCCGGAGTCCGCACGCAAAACGGTGCACGGTGCCAGGATCCGCCCGCAAAACGGGATCCGCACGCAAAACGGTGCACAGTGCCGGAGTCCGCACGCAAAACGGTGCACAGTGCCAGGATCCGCCCGCAAAACGGGGTCCGCACGCAAAACGGTGCACAGTGCCGGAGTCCGCACGCAAAACGGTGCACGGTGCCAGGATCCGCCCGCAAAACGGGATCCGCACGCAAAACGGTGCACAGTGCCGGAGTCCGCACGCAAAACGGTGCACAGTGCCAGGATCCGCCCGCAAAACGGGGTCCGCACGCAAAACGGTGCACAGTGCCGGAGTCCGCACGCAAAACGGTGCACGGTGCCAGGATCCGCCCGCAAAACGGGGTCCGCACGCAAAACGGTGCACGGTGTCGGAGTCCACACGCAAAACGGTGCACGGTGGGGGCAATTACAGTCTAAAATAACGCTCCAAAAACTGTACAAAAATACAGTAAAACCAACACACGGGACTTACACGTTTGCGCCGCCGTCGCCGAAACGCTCCGCCGGGCGTCCTCGCACGCAAAACGGAGTTCACGACGCGCCGCCGCACCTCACGCCACCTCCCTCCTCACTCCCTCTCGCTCTCGGTGAAGAAGAAAAGGAAAAAGGGAGAAAATGGCGCTCGGGAGAGAAAGAAGAAGAAGAAGAAAAGGGGGAGAAGGAGGATGGTCCACGGCGCCGGTCCACGGAGCCGGTGCACCGCGTGGACCAATGGGAGCTCCTCAACCGGCCGGGTCCACAGCCGGGCGCGTGCGCCGGGCTCACGCACGCGCCCGGGCGCCACGTGGCGCGCGGTAACGCGCCCGCCACACGGGCGCGTTACACCGCGCCCACGGCAGGCGCGGGACACGCGCGCGCCACACGGGCGCGCGCACCCGCGCCTGCACGGCGCCAACGGGGGCCCGCCACGTGGCGGCCCCGCGTGACCTGCGCCGAGGGCGCGCCTGCCCTGTCGCGTCCGTACGCCCGCCTCGATCCGCGCGCCGCCAAAGCCTCGGGATCCGCACGCCGCCTCGAAAAACGTGCCGCGATGCCTCGAAAAACGCGCACGTCATCTGGGCTCCAAATCAAACAAGTAAATAGTCCATTCTTAGCGATTTCGCGCGCTGAATCCAAAAACGATGTCCGTTTCTCCAAATTCTCTCCCGAAAATTTGTCGATAGCCCACTCGATCCGGTTTTCCGCGCCGGGTCCATTTTTAAAGTCCGATTTGCCAAATTCCAACTCTAAAAATTCCCGAAGGCGACCGGAGAGGTTAACCTTTATCCGGACTTCACCCGGAGTCCAATTCTGACATCTGAATCGCGCGAAATCACTTCTAAACACCCGACGGGTCTTCCAATTTCCCACGGGGTCTCAAATTAAGTCCGAAGTCCACCACGTAAGTCCCAATTGCGCGCAAACACCAACGACACATCCCGCAGGCCTCCAGCGATGCAACTAAATCCCAAATTGCATCACCAATCCAAAACTTGGGCCCGACACGCGCACAAACACTCCCAACGGCCACTAAAAGCTGCCCAACAACCAGCAACTCCTACGCCGGGGATTCCGGGACCTCACATCCTCCCCCACTAAAAGAAAGTTTCGTCCTCGAAACTAGATCAACCCATCAGGAGTCAAGAATACCACGGTTAGGTATCAAACAATACGCCTCCAGCTCCCCAAACTCCACTCGCTCCACGTGATTACTCCGCAACAACAACAAGTACGGTATGACCCGTTGTGCAATTCTCTCATCTCTCGAGCCAGAATTTGCAACGGGCGTCCCTCGTACTCTACTAATCACGGATCTCAAAGGGGCAAGTAAATCACGGGCGAGGAAAAACACATCACTACTGAGCTGAGACGTGGAAAACCAAAGGGCTCCCCAAAAAGGCTGGGGGAAACGGGAAAAACCCACTAAATCAACACGCACCAAACTACATCATGGTGCCAACCTCAACAAGGCGACCCGAAGCATACCCGCACATCCATCCAATAAGGAAGGGAAACCAAAAAAAAATTGGGGTCTTCACTCGGTTACTTCCGATCCGAAATCACCCGAGTGGACTACACAACTGCAGGCTACCCTCAAAAGGGATCCTCAAAAGGCACAATCTCGTGCCACAGTTGGTCGCTCAACAAGCTACCATAACCCCAACAAACCCGCGGGTCGAAGTCGAGCCCTCAACTACAAGAGAACACCCTGACGGGATTCGAACCGTCGGTGAAAGGGACTGAAAACTGGCTCGCAAGGCGATCATAAAGCTGATGCCCAAACTCGCGATCAAAAGTCCGAAACATCCCCAAAAGACTATCACCGTTGTGTACCAACAACGTGGCATCACTGCCGTGCACCCACGGCGTGGCATCACTGCCGTACACCAACGGCGTGGCATCACCGCCGTGCACCAACGGCGTGGCCTCACTGCCGTGCACCAACGGCGTGGCATCACTGCCGTACACCAACGGCGTGGCATCACCGCCGTGCGCCAACGGCGTGGCATCATCACCGTGTATCAACGGTGTGGTATCACCACCGTGTATCAACGGTGTGGCATCACCACCGTGTCTCAACGGTGTGGCATCACTGCCGTACACCAACGGCGTGGCATCATCACCGTGTATCAACGGTGTGGCATCACCACCGTGTATCAACGGTGTGGCCTCACTGGCGTGCACCAACGGCGTGGCATCACTACCGTACACCAACGGCGTGGCATCACCGCCGTGGACCAACGGCGTGGCATCATCACCGTGTATCAACGGTGTGGCATCACCACCGTGTATCAACGGTGTGGCATCCCTCAAGCATCAAGGCCTTAGATCCTCACAGTCCTATACCCTCGAAAGCTCCGGAGCTGTGGAAAGGCCAAAAGATCATTAGGCAAAAACCAGGGCCCCAACTGCACAGGGCAGGACCAACAACACTCATCTATGTGCAACACGTGATCAGGTATCTAACCTCACGAGCACAAGCTAAGGGTCCTATCTCCAGCCCATACAACAAAGCAAATGCCCTAGCACTCTCACAGCCATGTCGGAGAACCCTCAACGACTCAACTCACGACAACACCCCACTCATAGGCGAGAAGAACCGACTGACGCGGCAAAGATCCAAAAATCCCGAAAGACCGGTGCCTATAACCCCAATCAAACAAGAACAGACTCTAGGCTCAGTCTATCGAAGTTTTCTCTCCTTTACCGTTCAGGGATTCGGTCCCTCTTGTTTAAAGCGGGAAACTATGTCAACACGCCACTCACGGCTGGAGACGCTCCCGGTAGTCCATCAGGACGAACTCGACGCCATCAAATCTCGGCGTCCAGTCAGATCATCTCAATCTCACTAAAATAACCACCTGGTAACTCGGCCTGAGGTGAAAATCGCCTCAACAGGCCAAACCTTCGCCACTCACTAGGCGGCATCGCCACTCATTGGGCGGCATCGCCCCTCACTGGGCGGCATCGCCTCTCACTGGGCGGCATCGCCTCTCACTGGGCGGCATCGCCCCTCACTGGGCGGCATCGCCCCTCACTGGGTGGCATCGCCACTCATTGGGCGGCATCGCCCCTCATTGGGTGGCATCGCCACTCATTGGGCGGCATCGCCCCTCACTGGGTAGCATCGCCACTCACTGGGCGGCATCGCCTCTCACTGGGCGGCATCGCCCCTCACTGGGTGGCATCGCCACTCATTGGGCGGCATCGCCAATCACTAAGCGGCATATCCTCTCACTGGGCGGCATCGCCTCTCACTGGGCGGCATCGCCTCTCACTGGGCGGCATCGCCCCTCACTGGGTGGCATCGCCACTCATTGGGCGGCATCGCCAATCACTAAGCGGCATCGCCTCTCACTGGGCGGCATTGCCTCTCACTGGGCGGCATCGCCCCTCACTGGGTGGCATCGCCACTCATTGGGCGGCATCGCCCTCACTGGGCGGCATCGCCACTCATTGGGCGGCATCGCCTCTCACTGGGCGGCATCGCCTCTCATTGGGCGGCATCGCCTATCACTAAGCGGCATCGCCTCTCACTGGGCGGCATCGCCTCTCACTGGGCGGCATCGCCCCTCACTGGGCGGCATCGCCCCTCACTGGGCGGCATCGCCCCTCACTGGGTGGCATCGCCACTCATTGGGCGGCATCGCCCTCACTGGGTAGCATCGCCACTCACTGGGCGGCATCGCCCCTCATTGGGCGGCATCGCCTATCACTAAGCGGCATCGCCTCTCACTGGGCGGCATCGCCTCTCACTGGGCGGCATCGCCCCTCACTGGGCGGCATCGCCTCTCACTGGGTAGCATCGCCACTCACTGGCGGCATCGCCCCTCATTGGGCGGCATCGCCTATCACTGGGCGGCATCGCCTCTCACTGGGCGGCATCGCCTCTCACTGGGCGGCATCGCCCCTCACTGGGCGGCATCGCCTCTCACTGGGCGGCATCGTCTCTGGTAGCTCGGCCAGTGGAAAGTATCCTCCTGGTAATTCGGCCAGAAAAATTATCCATCTGGTAACTCGGCCAGTGATAATTATCCATCTGGTAACTCGGCCAGTGAAATTATCCATCTGGTAACTCAGCCAGTGAAATTATCCATCTGGTAACTCAGCCAGGGAAATTATCCATCTGGTAACTCAGCCAGGGAAAATTATCCTCCTGGTAACTCAGCCAGGGAAAATGCCCTCCTGGTAACTCAGCCAGGGAAAATATCCTCCTGGTAACTCAGCCAGGGAAAATGCCCTCCCGGTAACTCAGCCAGGGAAAATATCCTCCTGGTAACTCAGCCAGGGAAAATGTCCTCACAGCTGGGATCGCCGTCACTTCAAACGGCTCCCACAACAACGCCCCACTCAATAGGCGAGAAGAACCGACTGACACGGCAAAGATCCGAAAATTCCGATAGACCGGTGCCTAGAATCCCAATCAAACAAGAACAAACTCTAGGCTCAGCCTATCGAAGTTCTCGATCCTTTACCGTTCAGGGATTCGGCCCTTCTCGGTTAAAGTGGGGAACTAACACATCACACAAACTCCTGGGTCTCGCACTGCTCTGATAGCTCCGTCTCCCGCTGCGGGTACTCATCAGGTGCGGGGTGTGTCCTATCACAACATGACGTCACAGGGGTATCGCAAACCGCTGCACAATAACAAACGTCAGGACACAACAACCATACGACCCAATCCAGCGAAAGTCTAAGGCATGTCATCCATTCCATAGCATCATGTTGTTCGGCAGCGAACATAATCGCTTAGGAAAATAAACATGCCAATCTCTCATCCCGTCTCTTGGGAGAGGTAAAAACTCAATCAGGACTCTCGCTAAAAGTCACGACTCTCACGTAGTCGTCCTAATATCCAACCACAAGCCTAGGGTTTCTAAGTCCACCACGACCTACAACCTAGGCTCTGATACCACTCTAATCTGTCACGCCCCGGGGTCGAAACTGCGACCCGGGCTTGCTAACAGATCCGCCATCTGTACGGAAGCTGCCGTACAGACGAAGCGCCTAACCTGCAGAAAGAACATCTACAGTACACAGATATCAGAGAGCTGAAAGAAAACTACTAAAAGCTGAAGATCAAACACTGTACAACTGAAAATAATACAATATCCATCTCCCAAATACGATCGTATACAAAGTCCTCTGATACAAAACTCAAAAGGGAGGTATCTCCAATGAATATATCAGTGTACAACCTCTCGATACAAGAATATCCTCACTACAACAGTCTCTCAAACTGTAAAGGTAAAATACAACTCTATACCTCCCTACAAAGGTCTCTCAACAGAGTAAGAAGAAGTGACCATCAACGAAGCTCTCCTCTGAAGGGGGTACCGCTACACTCCAATGACGGGTAGGGAACTAGCTCGCGACTCCCTCGCCTCGGTCAGAAAGATCAGCAACAGGAACACAGGAACAGAAGAAGAAGTCCCTGGGAAAAAGACACCACGACGGGTGTGAGAACTACTTCCCACAGTAGTTCTCAGTGGGTGCCGTCAACAAGTCCAACGGTCTGCCCACCAAGTCTACCAGAGGTAAAAGATAACAGGCAAAGAAACAGAATAAGAAAAGCTGGATCTACTCTACAGCTATCATGCCTCTATCTAGACACTCAAAAGTGGAACAGAAGAAAGTAAATGAGACCACTCGCACCCAAGGTGCTCAATCGTCCCAATCGAACCGACTACCTCAAAGGTCCAGCCAAGCCCGCGCCTGTCGACTAGGAACGCTCCTGCCCACTACCACACGTCCACAAGAGGACGGGATTTACGTGGGGCGTCCTGTCCGACTAACTCATCCCTCGCGCAAAACTGCCTCAACAGGCCAACCATCGCATCCACAGCGGCATCTCAAGGGGCGCGGCCCCAACTGAGGAAAACGGCGCGGCATAGAGTAATCACGCAGTGGCATATGCAGGCTAGTCCAAATCCACGCTCACTCACGGAACGGTAGGACTCAAGATCCCCAAAAATCTCGCGTAACAGTCGGAGCACTCTCGACGACTCAGCTGATCGGCTAACTCGAAACACGAGACACTAGCCTCTCCTACAGCTCACAGCACAAAGCTTACTGGCTGGAGATACTCCACAGCCAGGAACGACCCACAACTCAGGGTAACAAAACAGGTCGGACAACACTCAACGACCTGGGACCACCGTCAACCCCAACGGTTCCCAACAAGACGGACCGGAAGACACTCGACGGCCCGGGACTGCCGTCTACCCAACGGCTCCCTCCTACGACAACGTAAAAGGAAACAAGACCTCTCGGGACTACCGTTTACCCAAACGGCTCCCCGCACAGATAAGCAACCCGCTACGATAACCAGACTCCACTCTGCTCCCAAGCAAGAGTGCAAAAGCATCCCACACTAAAAGTAAGTCCCGACCTCTCGGCCCACTACCCGGGCGAGAAACACTATGTCAAGGGATGAAAGAACAGTGTGGATGTCTAGCATAAACAACCCTAGCCCAAGTGAGGGTTTTCTACTGGTCTGGTTACACATGCAACATATGACGGGGGTGCTAGGTCAAGTTCCAAGATAAATATATTAACTGATAAGAAAAGGAATAACAATTCCTACAATCTAGCATGCGACAGAATGAAATAAGCTATCATGCATAGTCCTACAACAGTAGAAATACTGTACATTCCATAAAACTTGGAGATAAGGCCACCCACCTCGATTTGCCACCAATTGCTCGTAGACACTTGCAATTGGCCTCCACGCGATCCTCACGCAAACGGGGCACGCCGTCGGAGTCCGCACGCAAAACGGAGCACGCCGCCGGAGTCCGCACGCAAAACGGACGCCGCCGGAGTCCGCACCAGAAACGGAGTCTGCACATAAAACGGTGCACGGTGTCAGGATCCGCACGCAAAACGGGGTCCGCACGCAAAACGGTGCACAGTGCCGGAGTCCGCACGCAAAACGGTGCACGGTGCCAGGATCCGCCCGCAAAACGGGATCCGCACGCAAAACGGTGCACAGTGCCGGAGTCCGCACGCAAAACGGTGCACGGTGCCAGGATCCGCCCGCAAAACGGGATCCGCACGCAAAACGGTGCACAGTGCCGGAGTCCGCACGCAAAACGGTGCACAGTGCCAGGATCCGCCCGCAAAACGGGGTCCGCACGCAAAACGGTGCACAGTGCCGGAGTCCGCACGCAAAACGGTGCACGGTGCCAGGATCCGCCCGCAAAACGGGATCCGCACGCAAAACGGTGCACAGTGCCGGAGTCCGCACGCAAAACGGTGCACAGTGCCAGGATCCGCCCGCAAAACGGGGTCCGCACGCAAAACGGTGCACAGTGCCGGAGTCCGCACGCAAAACGGTGCACGGTGCCAGGATCCGCCCGCAAAACGGGGTCCGCACGCAAAACGGTGCACGGTGTCGGAGTCCACACGCAAAACGGTGCACGGTGGGGGCAATTACAGTCTAAAATAACGCTCCAAAAACTGTACAAAAATACAGTAAAACCAACACACGGGACTTACACGTTTGCGCCGCCGTCGCCGAAACGCTCCGCCGGCGTCCTCGCACGCAAAACGGAGTTCACGACGCGCCGCCGCACCTCACGCCACCTCCCTCCTCACTCCCTCTCGCTCTCGGTGAAGAAGAAAAGGAAAGAAGGGAGAAAATGGCGCTCGGGAGAGAAAGAAGAAGAAGAAGAAAAGGGGGAGAAGGAGGATGGTCCACGGCGCCGGTCCACGGAGCCGGTGCACCGCGTGGACCAATGGGAGCTCCTCAACCGGCCGGGTCCACAGCCGGGCGCGTGCGCCGGGCTCACGCACGCGCCCGGGCGCCACGTGGCGCGCGGTAACGCGCCCGCCACACGGGCGCGTTACACCGCGCCCGCGGCAGGCGCGGGACACGCGCGCGCCACACGGGCGCGCGCACCCGCGCCTGCACGGCCGCCAACGGGGGCCCGCCACGTGGCGGCCCCGCGTGACCTGCGCCGAGGGCGCGCCTGCCCTGTCGCGTCCGTACGCCCGCCTCGATCCGCGCGCCGCCAAAGCCTCGGGATCCGCACGCCGCCTCGAAAAACGTGCCGCGATGCCTCGAAAAACGCGCACGTCATCTGGGCTCCAAATCAAACAAGTAAACAGTCCATTCTTAGCGATTTCGCGCGCTGAATCCAAAAACGATGTCCGTTTCTCCAAATTCTCTCCCGAAAATTTGTCGATAGCCCACTCGATCCGGTTTTCCGCGCCGGGTCCATTTTTAAAGTCCGATATGCCAAATTCCAACTCTAAAAATTCCCGAAGGCGACCGGAGAGGTTAACCTTTATCCGGACTTCACCCGGAGTCCAATTCTGACATCTGAATCGCGCGAAATCACTTCTAAACACCCGACGGGTCTTCCAATTTCCCACGGGGTCTCAAATTAAGTCCGAAGTCCACCACGTAAGTCCCAATTGCGCGCAAACACCAACGACACATCCCGCAGGCCTCCAGCGATGCAACTAAATCCCAAATTGCATCACCAATCCAAAACTTGGGCCCGACACGCGCACAAACACTCCCAACGGCCACTAAAAGCTGCCCAACAACCAGCAACTCCTACGCCGGGGATTCCGGGACCTCACACCATGATTGCTCTTTTTCTCCTTTTTATTTAGACTTTTGAGTCATGTTGCTCGGGTTCGAGCAGAGGTTTGGGATAGTGTAGCTGGGACCTGAGGGTCAGTGATAGGATGTACCTGATGTTGGATTGTGGGCTATTGCGGCAACCGCGGACAGTAGGCGGTTGGCCAGATCTTGATTATTTCACCCAATTGTGGGTTGGGGGTTATTACGGTGACCGCGGACTTTGGGCGGTTGACCGGATGTTTACTATTGCATCAGATTGGGTATTAGATTTCTCTGTTGGGATGGTATTTCCCACTTTTGAGTATTATTGTATCGGATCGGGGTTTCATTAGTGGACGGAGTTTCCCACTTTGATCATTGTCATGATCCAGTCCTGCTATTGTGAGATATTGGTTACCGAGATGATTGATACAGAGATACTTTACTCGTGTGGGTCGCTCCCCTCGAGTGCCACTCCGGAGTAGGCTTTAGACCGTGTTGGGTTCCGGTCAGTTGGTGAGTTGTGAGTGATGGCAGAGCAGGCAGTACCAGTTTACTGGTGGTACCAGATTGGGTCTATCTGGTCAGTTACTGTTCCCCGATGCATTCATACCGTCATTTCCTTCGGTATTGCATTTAGAGGCATACTTGTGGTGGTTTCCCCTTTATTCAGTAGTTCTGTTACAGCTTTACCCCCCCCTTGCCCTTTTCTTGCCTCTAGTAGATTTAGTGGGTACGTCGGAGCTTGAGGCTTTACCCACAGGGGGAGGCTACTGGTTTACTAGTGGTTCTCACCCCCCACTGTTGTTTCCTCTTCTTCTCTCCCCCTTATTTTGCAGAGTCCTCATTGAAGTTGCTGATCTTCGGTCATTGTTCGGGGCGAGGGAGTCACGAGCTAGATCGTTACCACCCGAGGAGTGTAGCTGCATCCCCTGGTTGGAGATTCCTCGTAGCTGTTGGCTGGTTTTTACTGTTTATCTGGAGGAGAGAGATCTTTTGTATTTGGAGAGACTGATGTACTATAGTTTTAGTTTATCTCCTTTTATAGTCGAGAGATGCTGTACTGAGGACATTGTATGATGATTATCCGTATTTATGGGAATGGATATTGTACCTTATTTCATGATGTATAGTAATTGGATTTTATTTTACAGCATTTTATTTCAGCTCTGATATTTGTGTAGCTATAGTACTATCTTTTGCAGGTTAGACGCTTCGCCTATGCGGGTTTTGGCATAGGTGGCGGATCTGTTGGCGAGCCCGGGTCGCAGTTTCGACCCCGGGGCGTGACAGATTAAGTTGGTATCAGAGCTTAGGGATAGGTCAATTGGGACTGTAGAAACCCTAGGCTTATGGTTGGACCCTAGGATGACTTCGTGAGAGTCGTGATTTTAGCGAGAGTCCTGATTGAGTTTTATACCTCTCCCAAGTGATGGGATGGGTGATTGGCATGTTTATTCTCCTAAGCAATTATGTTGGCTGCAGACAACATAATGCGGCGGAACGGTTGACATGCTCTAGACTCTCGCCGGATTGGGTCGAGTTGTGTTTTGTGCTGTGGTGCAGTTGGTCGGGGTGAGCGGTGTCTCCCCGACGCGTTGTGCGGATTGGTGTGCACTCGTCGCAGCGGTGGAGCTTGAGTAGATTGTTTTTGGGGCCGGATACCCGGATAGAGGTTAGAGAGCTTCAGGCCCCGATGGCAGGATTGTCTGAGGTTTATCAGCGGCTGAGTGAGCCGCTGGTCTAGGTGACACAGTTGTCGGAGCAGTGGGCAGCCCGACAGTGTTTTTCTCCTGAGACCACCTGGTTATTGTATCCTCAGCGGCAGTGATTTCTGAGGCATCGATGGAGCGAGCGGCCCCGTGCCAATGTTGGGTGTTGCGGCACCGAGGCAGGGTGGATTGCTGATAGTGGGGGAGTTGTGGGATATCATTGATCGATGGAGCCAGCTTTGGCATATGAACCACCCTGATTTATGGATTTGAGATGGAGCCCTTGGAGGCAAAATCGTGGTTGGTGGTGATGGAGTGATTAATTGAGGGTCCCCCTGTGCTGGGAAGTTTTTGCAGTTGTTGAACTGTACGCTCCAGGTTTCGAGGGACGAAGCGCGTAGGATGCGTGCGACTGGCAGTGGATTGCGCCAGGATACCTTTCAGTTTATCTGATCCCTCTGCTTTGGATTTTGGATTTTAGATGCCTCGATGGAGTAGGCATTGTGTATGGAGTGTACTGTTGCAATTCCTTTGGATAAGGATCTGCCGCCAGAGGCGAGTTCTGGATAGAGGCGCCTGGCGCTAAGTGCTGGGGGACAGATCGGTTGGCTGTGGCACTTTCGTTTTCCTTCCTGGATGGTGGACATCCTTGTGGACGGATTATGTAAAGCTTACCCAAAGGAAGGTTACCCTTTGTGATTATTAACCTGCATGCTTGGGGTACAATAGATGTATTTGAGGGGTGAGCTGAGTAAGGATAATTGAATGAGGAATTGCAGGAATTAATTGTGTTTTGTTATATGACGATTGCGATAATGGATTTTCGGAGATGTCAGAGGTCAGGTGGACCCCGGTGGCAGCATCAGCATCGTCATCAGAGTGGCGCAGCGGTAGCGTGGATTGTTGTCTGCGAAGGGCTTTATTCCTTGCCTCAGTGTGAGCAAAGGCGGAGAATTGTGCTCCTTTTTACGGATAGCCTTGGTTTTTAGGCAGATTAAGTGACGACCACCTACAGTGAGCGATTGAGACTGTGCTGCCTGGGTGGAGGGCACCAAGGCAGTGGATCAGGTCGTCGCAGGTGTGATTTCATCACAGCAGTCGAAGTAGAGCATGTTGCATTCCTGCATGGACTGGAGGTAGATTTGTTACCACATGCACTTGAGGTACAGGTTCCTGTTGGGATGGTGCATGTGGAGGAGGTTGTGGATCATGTCCAGTGCAGTTGAGACCCCGAGTGGTATCGGCAGGTTTATTGGTATTTGTATCTGGTCAGTGTTTGACCTAGTGCGTGGGATTGGTTGGCACAGTGCCACATGGTGTATGACTGCGGGGAGAGAAGGTTATGATCTTCTGCAAGGCAGACATTAGAGACTTGTTCTTTGAGACAGTCGGAGCACACAAGTTGTAGCGACAATGCGAGAGGTGCCAACGGCGGCACCGGGACGCGAGGATTATCCCTGTTGTCGTGAGATCCCGGGTGTGATTCCACCGGAGCTGATAATGATGCCGTCGATTAGGGAGATTGAGATTGCGGTTGACGTGGTTCGGGGAACCACGCCAACCCCGATAGCACCTCATTGGATACCACCTGTAGAGCTGACAGAGCTGATGGCGCAGTCGCAGGAGCTGATGGATCGAGGGTCTGTTCGATCTAGTGCCACGTCGTTGGCACAGGACAGTGAGGGTCCTTGTGTGGGGTGACCGCAGGCAGGTCTGGATGTTATTTAGGACCTTTGATGGAGTTATACCCCGATAGTGGTCTGCTTGGGATGCAGGTGTCTTCTTGGGATCATACAGTTGTGTATCCCGCCAAGATGGTGTTCTGGACCCGGTAGGGGCATTGTGAGTGCAGTAAGGCCTAACGGGATGACTAAGGCCCTGTCGTCTTAGGACTTGAGGAATTGTGTGTTCCTGATGCACTTGGAAGAATTATTTGAGATATTCTTCGGGATATTTTGATTTTACCCCATCTCTGTATGGTTTAGAGCTGGTGGAGCACTGGTAGACAGTGTGGCAAGGTCTGCGAGGAAGAAGCTATGCCAAGTTGTTGTGGTACAAGTTTTAGCTTCGAGAGCATACCTTCTTGGATTACTTAGTTCTAGCCATGAGAGGCGGTGGTGGAAACCGGCCAAAAGGGATGCTATGCGAGAATGGCTGAGACCGGCAGTTATTTGATGAGGTGAGGAGCTTGTGAGCCGGATAGTGCCAGCAGAGCTTGACAATTGGTGATGAGATTGATACCAGCCCTGATTTCAGCATCGCCAGTGTTGGGGGATGGATTTGTGAGATACAGTGATGCCCCCATAGTAGCTATGAAGTTACAGTTGGATTTGTGGCAAGCATCCACTATCACCCTGATAGGGCCACTGTGGTGGCGGATACCCGGAGCAGGAGAGCTATTTGGGGTTGAGTTTGTTGACTCCGCAGCTGGCGCTGTGTGGACTGTCGAGGCAGACGTGGCCTATGATGGTGACACTGAGGGCTCTTTTTCTCTCGGAGTTGCTTTGCATGTCACTGGTTTGGGAGTTGAGGATACAACTCCCGAAATTTGATGAGGTGACCGTCTGGAGCAGTTACCCTTTCTCGAGCCTGGAGGATTGGATTTACCATCTGCAAGGGTACTGGACCTTCTCGAAGATTGATTTGCGATCTGGTTCTTCCAACTGCTTATTGTTGTGTGCTGATGCCCGAGAGTTGGGGAGGTGTTGCTACACCTTGATGGTTTTGGATTAGAGATCAGAGTTTACGTGATCAGTTGGAGGACTTATATTGGATGCCGGGAGTACAGAGGTACTTGGATCGAGCTTGTTGTGCCGATGGACTTGTGGTTGGATTATCTGAGGCCCTGGGAAGAGCGGAGGCTTGTACCGATGCAGATTACTTGGTAGCTCGAGCGTTAGCCCAGCTGTACTTGGTTGAGTTGGTACGGTTTTTCTGGAGTGCCCGCCTTTATTTTGTTCTAGTTGGAGACCCGAGGACCGCATCGCGCCTCTGGAGGAGGTACTTGTCAGCCTTGGGAGCTTGAGTGGTGGATGATTGGATATTTACCCCCCTTTATTTGGTTGAGATTCCGTGTTGAGGAACGACTTTAGTTTCGAGGACGAAACTTTCTTTTAGTGGGGGAGGATGTGATGACCCGGATCTCCGCAGAGCTGCTACAGTGCGTTGGGGTGGCTATTGGAGGCCTACATGGTGTGTTGGAGGTGTTTGTGGCATAATTGGACATAAGTGTTGGACTTCGGACTTATATGGACCCTGTGAGTGATCAGAGGACCCCGTGGAGGGTTTAGAAGTGGTTTCGCGCGAATCGGATATTTAAATTGGGCTCCGCACGAAGTTTGGACTAAGAACGCATTTCCGGGTGCCTTCGGCAATTTTTAGAGTTGGAATTTGGCGAAACGGACGTCAAATTCGGATTCAGCGCGCGAAAACGGTCAAAATGGACTACCCACTTGATGTTTTGGGCACGGGTTACTGTTCACCGCCGGAACAGTAACTCCGGCGATCGCCGGCGGCGGCCGGCGGCGGCGGGCAGCGGCGGAGGGCGGCGGCGCGGCCTCGGGCAGGCGGCAGCGCGGCGGCGGGCAGGCGCGGGCAGCGCGCAGCGCGCGGGCAGGGCGCGCGGTTCACGCGGCAGGCGTGCACCGGAGCGGGGGGCCACGTGGCAGTTTCCCAGTGGATGGTCCACAGGTCGCGGTCCACGGAGCACAGCGGAGTGTACGGTGGACCAGAGCAGAGACACGTGGCAGTGTGGCATTGGTTCGGTGTTTGGGGTTGTGTGCACCGGGTGCAGCAAGCACGTGGCTTGGACACGTGGCGCGCGAGGATTGGGCTGGCTACTGTGCGCGCAGGTTGCAGGTAGCGTGGTGCACGGTGGACCGGTTGGAGACACGTGGCATCATGTTATTCGTTGGGTGTTTGGAGGTGTAGTGCACCGGGTGCAGCGAGTGTTTGGCTTGGACACGTGGCGCGCGGGGATTGGGCGCGTCACTGTGCGCGTACGGGCGGCAGGCGGCGGGGCAGGCGCGCAGGCGGCAGGCGGCGGTGCCGGCGGGCGTGGCGGCCACGGCGCCGACGTGGCGCACGCGTGCGCCACGTGGCGGCCGCCCATTGGCCAGCGCCAACTGCCGCGTTGACCGGGGCTGGCCACGCGGCGTGTGGGGAGCGGCCGGATCCGCTGTGTGGTGTTCGGGGACACGTGTCGGCGCGAGGAGCGGGTCGGACGGTCGTGCGGTCCGACCGGATCGCGTGCGCGGAGTGGGCCGGGCCGGGCCGGGTACTGTGCGCGCCCGAAAGTGCGGGCCGGGCCGCACTGTTTGCGCCCGAATCTTTTCGGGCGCCCGAAACCCGGGACCCATTGGTCATTTTGGAATTGTTTTGGTGGGCCTATAAAAGGCAGCCCACTTCCCTCTTTCTTTTCCTTTTTCCCGAGCTGTAGAGAGGGAATGGGAGGGTGAGTTCTTTATGAAAGTTGTTCCCCTTGATGTCCTGGATCTTGTGGTGGATTCCCAGAATCTCTGGAAGCTCGGCAACGGCGATATCATTTTTACAGTTCGCCTCGGTTTTCGCCCCATTTCGGCCCATTACCGTCGCAGTTCAGTCAGAAATTCGTTGTGGGCAAACCAGGAGGAGTTTTTGGATGATTTCTTCGACAGCGTGTTCCTAAGAGGTAAGGCTTCGATTTTCGTGTTGATCGCTTCGCTCTGTTTCGCACTTTTGGCACGTTTCCCGAGACATCTTTGACCCCCTCTTTTGCTGTTTGGGTGTTTGGACAGCGGTACCTTCGACGAATTGTTTCTCGGCGTAGGAATATCGGATCGAGGCGATTCAAGAGTCGATTTTGGGCTACTTTTCGCAAGGAACGCGCTCGTATTTTTCTTGGAATTTTATGAGATTGATTTCGAGGTGAAAATTACTGTTTTCTCAGTGTACAGTGTGCAGTTTTTCTTCACAGTTTGATGTTTGGATTACCACCTTGCCGAATTTATAACTTGACTTACCGAACTCGGATTTGGGCGTGCAAGGTACCGTTTCGAAGCTATCGATGCGAGGATCGCTGTGATATTTTTCTGTGATTTTTCTAGGCAGTTTCTGCAGATGATAATTTAACAGTTTTGGGACTGTTGTTGTATGTACATAAGAGCATTATTTGGGAATTTGAGTGAGTTTTGTGGACTTTGTGTTGTGCCAGGAGTGTTCCGGGTGTACTGTATTTGTTGGAGCGCAGGATTGGAGTTTTTGGCATTTTCAGCTGTACGGACCCGGACAGTTAGCGCTTCAGGTGGGTGGTTGTTGCATGCCTCTACTTCTGACTTGCTCACTAAGTTTATTAGAAAACCCCACTTTTGAGCATATTGATTGATTATTATGCATGATTGCCTGATATAAATGTGAGCCTATCATCTGAGATTAATTGTGTGAATATAGCATGTTGGGGACATTATGGGAATAATATTTTCTGTTGGAACATGATCATTGGAATAATTTATTAGTGATGATTGACATGCTACTTTAGCACCCAGATTTTATGAAAATGGATTAAATAGATTAATTGGTGGGACATAATGACTTATTATGTGCGGGTTTCACTCTGGGAATTTATTATGGATCAGGGATCATATACATGTGTAGTTGACTGATGATTTAGCATGATGGGTATATCTATGTGGATTATTACTCGATACACATGTGAAACTGTTATTTGATATATTCCCTCTTTCATCTTGTATGAGGGCTTTTGCATGCTCATTTGGACATCTAGATAGGCCACTATTTTATTGCTACACTATCATATTGGGATTTGACTTAGGAGAAACCATGATTGCTCTTTTTCTCCTTTTTATTTAGACTTTTGAGTCATGTTGCTCGGGTTCGAGCAGAGGTTTGGGATAGTGTAGCTGGGACCTGAGGGTCAGTGATAGGGTGTACCTGATGTTGGATTGTGGGCTATTGCGGCAACCGCGGACAGTAGGCGGTTGACCAGATCTTGATTATTTCACCCAATTGTGGGTTGGGGGTTATTGCGGTGACCGCGGACTTTGGGCGGTTGACCGGATGTTTACTATTGCATCAGATTGGGTATTAGATTTCTCTAGTGGATGGTATTTCCCACTTTTGAGTATTATTGTATCGGATCGGGGTTTCATTAGTGGACGGAGTTTCCCACTTTGATCATTGTCATGATCCAGTCCTGCTATTGTGAGATATTGGTTACAGAGATGCTTGATACAGTGATACTTTACTCGTGTGGGTCGCTCCCCTCGAGTGCCACTCCGGAGTAGGCTTTAGACCGTGTTGGGTTCCGGTCAGTTGGTGAGTTGTGAGTGATGGCAGAGCAGGCAGTACCAGTTTACTGGTGGTACCAGATTGGGTCTATTTGGTCAGTTACTGTTCCCCGATGCATTCATACCGTCATTTCCTTCGGTATTGCATTTAGAGGCATACTTGTGGTGGTTTCCCCTTTATTCAGTAGTTCTGTTACAGCTTTACCCCCTTGCCCTTTTCTTGCCTCTAGTAGACTTAGTGGGTACGCCGGAGCTTGAGGCTTTACCCACAGGGGGAGGCTACTGGTTTACTAGTGGTTCTCACCCCCACTGTTGTTTCCTCTTCTTCTCTCCCCCTGTTTTGCAGAGTCCTCATTGGAGTTGCTGATCTTCGGTCATTGTTCGGGGCGAGGGAGTCACGAGCTAGATCGTTACCACCCGAGGAGTGTAGCTGCATCCCCTGGTTGGAGATTCCTCGTAGCTGTTGGCTGGTTTTTACTGTTTATCTGGAGGAGAGAGATCTTTTGTATTTGGAGAGACTGATGTACTATAGTTTTAGTTTATCTCCTTTTATAGTCGAGAGATGCTGTACTGAGGACATTGTATGATGATTATCCGTATTTATGGGAATGGATATTGTACCTTATTTCATGATGTATAGTAATTGGATTTTATTTTACAGCATTTTATTTCAGCTCTGATATTTGTGTAGCTATAGTACTATCTTTTGCAGGTTAGACGCTTCGCCTATGCGGGTTTTGGCATAGGTGGCGGATCTGTTGGCGAGCCCGGGTCGCTGTTTCGACCCCGGGGCGTGACAACTTGACTCGACAGTTCTTCTTGATATGGCCTAACTTGCCACATCGATAACACTTGATCACCTTCTTCCACTTCTTTTCGCTGCTGGAAGTAGATTCTCCACCTTTCTTTTGATCTTTCTTCTTCTCCTCTTTGTTGTAGCCCTTCTTGTTTCCGGCGAACAAAACATCCCCATTGCCTCCCGAAATAGAACACCCGGCCATTTGTCGAGCTAGTGACTCTTGGGAAGCGAGAAGATTTTCAAACTCCACCAAGGATGGTTGTATTTGCCACCCCTGAATAGAGGTAATAAAGACATGGTACTCCTTGTTGAGGCCGCGGATAATGTTACGCTTCATCCGCGCCTCCGAAATAGGCTCATCCGGATCCAACGCCGAAATTTCCGAACAAAGATTTTTGACCTTTAAGAAATATTGGGAGATAGAAAGATCACCTTGAATGGTATTAGCTAATTCATTCTCAATTAGTTGTAGCCGAGCACTATTCTTTTTATTCATCAACTCATCTAGAGTCTCCCAAATTTCTCGCGCCGACTTGCACCCGATAATGTGCTCGAACAAGTCATGAGAGATGGACCTCTTCAGGATAAACTCCGCCTTTGCATTCAAGGTCCTCCATCTCTTCAAGGCCTCCCTATTCTCAGGAGTATCCGCTGGAGCCTGTCGAAAACCACCGCCGACGACATCCCAAAGGTCTTCGCCGATAAGGTACGACTCCAAACATGACTTCCAAACTTTGTAGTTTGAATGGTTGAGAATCTCCACCCCGAGTCCGACAACTCGACCACTTGCCTCCATCATCTACACTATCTTCTTCTCTAAGGAAATCTTGCAACGCACCGTCACCTCCAACCAGGCTCTGATACCATGTAACAGAATAGCGAGATCCGATAAATGGAAGCTCACTATCTTCAAATAGTGGAGAAGAACACTACTAGCCCAAGATCATTCCAAAATAAATAAATTAGAGCTTGAAGAGTGTGTATGGAGAATAATTATGAAGTTCCATTAAGATAGAGTAGACCAAAGAACTAACTTTAAACAAACACAAGAACTACTCTGGGATAGTTACTTTGTAGTTACTTTAACCATACAAAAGAAAACCATAAATTCACTTTAGAATTTAACACGATTTGGTGAAAATCACAACACATTTGGCTTTCTCTTTTGTTCATGTTGTCCTCCTTTAATAAAAGAACATACACTCTATCAGTAGCATTATTCTCTGTGACTGCCATGCAATAATGCTACATACACACACTGTATTGTTCAGGAGTATATTTGCCTAGCAATAAATTGTGGGAAAACAACAATTTGCAGAACATAATTGAATGATAATAAATGTTTTGGACCAGGGAAGATCCGAGAATTAATTTTCTTTCTCATGCTCTGTTCACATAATGATCATTCGTGTAGGCCTGTGAATAGCACTGAGTGACAGAGAGTAGCAGGCATTTTAAGGCAGAGGCAGGAGGAGCAGGCAAGTGGGTGTGACAAGAGGGCATCATAAAGCAGGAATTTCATGTGCACAAGAACCTTTCTGCATTTCAAAACTCTGACATTTTGAAGGCCACAGATGAACAGATTACTAATAAGCCTCAGTTAGTAACACCAATATGCTAGTCCTTGTTTTTTTTTTTTCTTTTGAGACCGAGATAGCATGTTATCACTTTATTCATTTAGCATTTGAACTTAGCAACAAATTGAGACAACAGGACATCGAGAGAGAAAAAAAAAAAAAAACCACCAAGCGCAGTGTAATTCCCAGATATTTCTAAATTACGAATCTCAGCCAACAAGAACATCGGCGATTGTTTCGATGACTCAAAAACAAAGCCTAACAAAGTGCTTCTCAACACCTTCATCATTGGAGTAATTATAAGAGGAGATTAGATTAGTTAGCGCAAAAGCATATACTGATGACTATCACTTAGCAAAATTTCAACTATTCATCAGGGAATTGAATTTACAGCATCACAGTCCTAGCGTCCAATTAAACCTCTTTTTTTGTTTTTCCATACAAATATGTATAATCTTTAGAAATCCCACGAGAAAAAGATTTGTCTGGATAGCAAAACAAGCAGAAGTGCGGACGCAGAAGGAATCTTTTAATTAACGAGTTAAAATCAGGACTGGCATATATAAAATGTACAGATAGAGAACATCAAATTAAATTTACTAAGATAAAGTTGGACAACCAGAATAGCTGGAAACAACCACAGTGCAGGTTACTCCATCATCACCCGTATTATCAAAATAAAAACACTACCTACCTACCGGACTGCAGGAAATGAGGAGATAGATATGGGAGGTCGTTCGGTTCCATCTGAGGCAGTACATGTACTACGAGCTAAAGTCGAACCGGAGCTAATTAGCTCCGAGTGGGTGGGCGAGGGTGATTCTGCTAGGAATATCTTAGTGTCTGGGGGCATGTCCACTGCTACGTAACCTTGTAGCATGTTAGCTACCATCTCCATGCTCGGCCTAAGCTCGGGTTTCTCTTGTATGCACCAAAAGGCCACGTAAACCAGAGTCTTCACCTCCTCCTCTCTAACATCTCCGGTTCCGATCAACCTCTGATCCACCAGCTCCATCAAATTCCCTCCCTTCATTTGCTCGCTCGCGTTCTTGGGGAAGTAGGACCATCTCCTCTGCGAAATACGGCCGCCTTCGTCGATAAAATTTATGTTCCTTCTGCCACTAATGAGCTCAAACAGCACCATTCCGTAGCCATAAACGTCGGATTTCTCGCATATGCCGCCTCCTAAGAACCACTCGGGGGCCAAGTAGCCTCTCGTGCCTCTGACAGTCGTAATGACACTGGTTTCGTCGACGCCCAGCAATCTCGATATGCCGAAGTCAGTAACGTGCGCTCGGAAGTCGTCGTCTATGAAGATGTTCTCCGGCTTCACATCGAGGTGTAAGATCCTCCGTCGGCACTGATGGTGGAGGTAAGCTAAGGCCTTGGCGACGTCTATAGCTGCTCGGTATCGCAACGCCCAACTCAGGCAATTGTTTTCTCTTCCATCCTTGGGAAAGATCCAACCGTCCAAGGAGCCATTCTGGAAGTACTCGTAAACGAGGAAGCGAGAGCTCCTCGGAATGATGCAGTATCCGATGATGCGCACGAGGCTGATGTGCTGCACGCTCAAGATGTCTCCGTCGATCCGTTTCACAGCGACGGGCGAGCCGTCGCCGAGGATCCCCTTGAAGACCGAACCGGACCCGCCTCTCCCTATGGGAGTTTGGAAGTTTCTAGTTGCTTCCTTCAACTCTCTGTAGGGAATTCGTTTGGGCAGGCCCACCAACTCGATCGGAGCCCAGAAAGCTGTATCCGAGGTGGTGTCTTTCCTCCTCTAAATCCAGCTCGCCGATGCTCCCCGCGCGTTTCCTCTGCCACGCCATAATTCTCGGGATTGCCGCCGCCACGCCGTAGAGGAAAAAGGCGGCGGCATCTAATGAAGAAGTGACGTAGAAGACGACGGAGGAGGATCCGACGCGAACGCACAGCAGAACAACCACCGGAAGGAGGGAGGCTGCAGCTATACATGCGATGATATTTACTTCCCTGGAGCGTACGAATTCTCTGGACACCAAAAAGTCTTGCACAGAGGCCCAGATGAGGATCACAAAGATGAGCGCGGCGTCGCAACTGCCGACGAGAAAGAAGGCCTTCGAGCGCTGAGTAGTGAGGAAAATAATTAGAGTCAGGAAGAGGAGAGAGATTACTGTTGATATCGCGAGTATCCTCCTCCCCATTTTGTTCCTCATCTGCACAGAGGATGAGGGAATTCAGATGGCGGCCGCCGGCCAGGCTGCAGCAGTAATAACTAATAATAAGTGCTCCTCGATCCCTCCTTTATATATATATACTAATAATAGAAATTCACGACATAACAAGATTTTTGAGTCGGCTACTGCTGAGGGTCCTTTCTCTTGAAAAAAATGACAATTAATGACAGCAAATAGAATATAGCTTCTGGACGGTGAAAAATCTGCACGGAGCACGGCAATGCTGGAGAACAACAAGTCTGACCGGGATATTTCGAATTTCCAAATGCCTAATATCAACTCACAGCCGCCTACGACGCACTAATAATACTTCAAACAGTCTCTCTGCATACTAATTGGTGGTTTATGTATTAAAAAGAATTAGTAGTATCAGAATAAGTATAAATTTAAGAACAAATTAGGTATAATATGAATTTGTGTTTGGTTAAGTATTAGATTAGTATCAGATATAAAAAAAAATAGTGCTGGACAGTGATTGAAAAATAAGATGAATAGATAGTTGACTTTTGTGTTAAAAAACTAAAATATTCTTTCTATTTTAATTTTTTTTTTCAAAATTAAAATTTCAAAATTTATTCAAATTTTAATATTTATTAATTTTAATTTTTATAAAAATTTTAAGTGGGAGCAAAAAAAAAATAATTAATTTTTAAATTGTAAGTAGGAGTAAAAATTTTAATTTTTAAATTTATATAAATTTTAAAAAAATTATAAAAAATTGTATAAATTTTAAAATTTTAAAATTAATATTTTTTAAAAAAAAAATAAAATTTTTAAATTTATTAAAATATAAAATCTAAAAAATTAAAATTTATAAAATTTAAAATTAAAAGAAGCATTAAAAAAAAAAAAAAAAAAAAAAAAAAAAAAAAAAAAAAAAAAAAAAAACCAAAATGCCCCTCCCCCGGGGGGAACACAAATCCCCCCTAATACCTGGTTGTTCCGATTTTTATCGGAACAATTCGGTAAGAAGAAAATAGATATTCCCTCTTATTTTTTTCCTTCATTTCCATTTTGTTTGGATACAAAGAAGGAATATCTCTCTTTGTATCCAAACCAAATACTTTCATTGTGTACTATTTATCGGATATGGCATTCACGAAACACTTTTGATGAAGATTTCCAGAGTACTCGCACTACGATATACGCGTCCAACTTTCACTACAGCTTGGTTACAAAATATAAATGATGTGAGTGTTGGGAAAATAATCCAATTGAAGAATCTTTTATCAACATATATATATATATATATATATATATATATATATATATATATATATATATATATATATATATATATATGGTTATTGCCAGTGCGACTGTTTTGTACTCTATTTTCATATCTATAATAATAATAATAATAATAATATGTATATATTATAGCTATAGGTCTATGGGTATGTATATTAAGATGTAGGTATATGCATATATATTTTATGAATATACATATAAAGTTTTCTTTCTGATGAGATATGCATGAGCATTTATGTGTGAATACATATTGAATGGCGCCATCTATTTGGCGTATCATTTTTAATTTTTGGGAAAGATCTCCGCGGATCGATCATACGGAAAGCTTGTTTTCGTACCCCGCATCTACCTGTGCGTGATAGAAGACAACTTAATATCAAAACGAGAAGAGGGAATCAAATAACGGAAGTGCGTTTGGAAACGGATTAAGATAGAATTAGCTAATCCTGAGTTAAGTATAAAATACGGAACTAAAGTGAAAAAACGTTTGGGATGGTTCCAGAGATAAGAGATTTTGTGTTTAGTTTAATAATAAAGAATAAGAGGAATAAAGAGGTTAAGTTGGGTAAATTACTTTTTTGCCTTCAAAAGTTATTATGTGATAAAAATTATTAAAATCTAATTAGTTCGTTTTAATTAATAGATTAATAGTTTAAAAAAATAAAAATAAAATTATAATCATAATTAAATTATATTATTTAAAAATAATATTTAATTTAACATTTTATTTTCTTAAATTAAAATTAAAATTTAAAATATAAAATTTCAACATTTTAATTTTAAGATTTAAAATTTTATAATATTCATTTTAAATAATAAATTTTTAACATAAATTTTTTTTAAAATTTGTAAAAATCGTATATTTGCTAAATATTTGAATATTTTTACCCTCATGTGATAAAAATTTGGTAAAATCGTTTTTCTCGTTTTAATTAATAGATTAATAGTTTAAAAAATAAAAATAAAATTATAATCATAATTAAATTATATTATTTAAAAATAATATTTTATTTAATATTTTATTTTCTCAAATTAAATTTAAAATTTCAAACATAAAATTTCAACATTTAAATTTTAAATTTTAAAATTTTATAATATTAATTTGTGATGATGAGAGTGTATTGGGAAGAGAAAAAGAAGGTGGGATGAAGGAAAAGAGAGAGAGAGAGAGAGAGAGAGAGGAGAGAGAGGGATTTGTGATGATGAGAGTGTATTGGAAAGAGAGAAAGGAGGGGAGGAGGGATAGTTTGGTAAAAAAAAAAATTATAAAATAATAGATAAGAATTATTGTTCCAGCTTATTCTGTTTGTACTGAAATAAGCAATACCAGTTAATTCCAAGTACGTTTGATAAAATAAAAAGAATATTCCCCTTATTCTCCATTCCAACTCAATTCCAAACAGAGCCGAAGGGTGCAGATTATAAAAGGAAAGGAATTTGGTACATGTTAGGAGAGTGTCGACAAGGGCGTCCTCCATTGCCAATAACTGCAGAGTCGTTAATGATGTAACATGCCAACACAACAAATGATTATATATATATATATATATATATATATATATATATATATATTATTTTTCCTGTTCAAACTTTTCAAGCCTAATTTATAAGCTAGTCTTTTTTTTAAGAAAAGATAGTCTGCTACTGTTTCATTCAAAGCGAAAGTGAATTAAACAACAATACGAGACAAGTGAGTCTCACGAACCGAAAAAAAAACAAAAAAAAAAAACAAACAAACAAACAAAACCACTAGGCACAGAAGCGACCCCACAGCTCTCTAAGAGAGCGAACCTCAGCCAGAACGCAATCCAAGGTACATTTTTTTAGCTCAAAAATTTTTCTATTCCGTTCCAACCAGATTACCCACTAGTAGGCAGTGATCATCCTCTTCCCAGAGAACCACCTCTGCAACTGCAAATATCCCACAAGTCGTCAGCCGAAGAGCAGTGACGAATCAACGATTTATTAATGAACAGATGCATCAGTACGGCTTTAGTGCAAGAACAGTTCATAAACAGGTGATTCACCAATTCGTTCTCCTCTAAACAGAAGGTACATCTCTCATCAACATTCCAACCATATTTACATTGATTATCCACCATACGCACCCTACCTCTAATGACAAGCCAAGTAAAGATCTTCACCTTCAGGGAGACTCTTATCTTCCATAATCGATTGAAACGTATAACCCCAACCCCACTATCATGCAAGAAAGTATATATCAACTTGACAGTAAAGCGTTTCGACGAGGTCCACCTCCATCTGATTCCGTCTCTTCTATTACAGAGAGCCACTTCAAGGACCTTCACCTTCAACTGCCTAATCGCATCCCTATTAAGGTGAGAGTCCTGCTCCATCCCTTTTAGGATTTTCTGCCACTTCAACCCCCTAACTCCCCAGCAATCCTTAACCCTGCGATCCTTGCACCGTGCGCTGCTAAAAATAATCGAAAATAAGGTGCAATAAGGCACTTGCCCAGCCCAAATATTTGTCCACTAGTTTATTCTCCTTCCGTCACCCACATAGTACGTCACTCCGCACTTAAAGATCTCCCTTATCGTCAAAACGCTGCGCCACCAGTGTGAACACGACTTAAAAGCTGTACCTTCCCTAAGAGGTCTCCTTCGAGAGTAGTATAAACTATGAATAAGCGGGCCCCAAAGATTGTTGTTATCCGAGAGGAACTTCCACTACCATTTCGCAAGTAGAGCTGTATTCATATCTTCAAGATCCAAAACTCTCAACCCACCGTTTTTTCTGCTCCTACAAACGGTCTTCCACCCGACAAGGCATTGCCCACCCGTTACCTTAGTCTCCCCCTTCCAAAAAAATGCCCTTCTGAGAGCTACAATACGTTTAAGAACCCATCTGGGTGCTCTAAAGATAGGGAAGTAGTATAACGAAATGTTAGTGAACACCAAATTCACAAAGGTCAGCCTACCTCCTTGAGAAAGAGTTTAGCTTGTCAACCTCCCAATCTCCTCTCGACTCTACTGATGGCAAGCCACCAATCCTCCTTCCGTAAACGCCCAGCAGATAACGGTAACCCTGGGTACCGGATCGGAAGGCTCCCTACCTTACATCCCAAAATAGCCACCAAACTCTCCCCCCGTTGCACTCTGCCTTCCGTATAGAATAATTCGGTCTTACTCCTATTAATTTTAAGTCCCGATGCCCACTAATAACTGCTACACAAACAGTAAATTATTCACCTGCATTCTCTTGGTTTTACAAAAGAAGAACGTATCGTCAGCATACTGGATCAGCGCAACCTCGGCCTGATCGTTAGGCCCAATCCCCTTCCAGAGCCCGTTAGAAATTGCTTTCTCTATCATCCTAGTCAGTCCTTCTGCTACCAATAGAAATAGAAAAGATGAAAGCGGGTCCCCTTGTCGGAGTCCTCTAGTTGTTTTGATCCACTTAGTTGCGACCACATTTACCAATACAACTACTTTAGCATTGGGAATACAAAGTTCAATCCATCTACACCACTTGCTATCAGCCCCAAGCCACTTAAAAATGTTCAACAGATAGTCCCAGTTCACTCTATCATATACTTTCTCGAAATCCGCTTAAATTCCAACGATCTCTTTCTTATTTTTGCTGCTCCAACTAAGTATTTCGTTCACCGAATCAAAGGAATCGAGAATAGACCGGCCTTTGAGGAAGGCTGCCTGACTGCGAAAGATAATTCCGTTCATGACCCCTTCGAGTCTATTTGCAAGCACCTTAGATATAATCTTTTGCACTCCGTTAATTAAGCTAATAGCCCTAAAGTCATTAGCAGATAAGGCCCCCTCTTTCTTAGGAATTAGGCAAGAAATCCAACGATCTGGGATCAAAGTGGCCGTCAAAAAAATCTTGGAAGATATTCATTTATAAGCTAGGTTATGGCTGTCCCCCCTGCACTATTGGCGGGTAAGTTTATCTTGTACCAACTGCATTAAACAGATAAAAAAGATATGTTTCAGTGAATTCTCATAACAAAATTACTTCAGCAGCTTTGATGACAAAGTCATCTCTCGATCATAATCATACAACATATTAAATAAGTGATGTTAATTTGGAGGAAATTGAATCAGCTCTTGGTTGAGAAACGACCCAGAAAATCCAAGGATAAGAAAGAAAAATTTAAATTTGCTCCTTCGGTGTCCCGGTCAAAACAAGTATCTTATGCTCTTTCCACCATTATCTTACCATCACTTTCACAGCACTTGAATATATAATAAATAGTATGGAAATCAGAAAACCAGCTATTGAGATGGAAGCACGTTGAAATAATAGTCAAAAAATAAGAGCAGAATGAATTGGTCATCCCATAGAGAACTAGGAAGAGATCCAATTATTATTATTATTATTTAATATACTTTTGGGAAAATTCTTATCCATCACAATATTATTTTTATTTATTTATTTTGAGTAAAGGAGAAGGTAGAGGCTAAGCCCTTAAATCCTTCATTAGTTAGCTATGGAAGAAGTAAAAGGGGCTCACCAAAGCTAGAATGAAAAAATGGAACAAAACATTAAAGAGAGCAACAAAAATGCAGAGAAGATAGAAAAGTGAAAAAAAATAATCTATACCTATATATTAATCCTCAACTTTTTTTGTTGACGTGGCGTATTCTCCACAGAGTTTGAAACATTTTCTATTTTTTTTTATTTTTTACGATGAGATGTCTACTCTCTCTCTCCTTTGGCACCTCACAACCCCTCATCTTCCCAACCCCCCATCTTCCACCTCTCTCTCTCTACAATTTAATCTCCCACCTCTTTTTCTCTCTCTCCTTCTCTCTCTTTCTACACCACGATCCTCTTCTTCTTTCTTCTCTCTCTCTCTCTTAGATCGCGGTTAGGATACGATGCAAGCGACTAGGAACGCGATCCGTCTTTTGATATCGTCGTCCTCTTCCTCTCCGATCTCCAATCTCCACCTATGGAGGTGGAAGAGGAGGTCTCCTCTACAGCGCGGGTTCTATGCCTTTCGCTCAGCCCACCGCCGCCGCGAGCTCTGCCCTCGACAAGTGTGAGGTCACCAATTGAGCTCTCGGCCTCCTCAAATCCATCCCCTTCGTCGACCCCGCCAAGGTTTGATCTCTTTCCCTATCGATTTCATTCTCTAATCTCCTGAGATCGTCGTCCTCTTCCTCTCCAATCTTCGCCCATGGATGTGGAAGAGGAGGCCTCCTCTATAGTGGGGGATCTAGGGATTTCGCTCAGCCCGTCATCACCGCCGCCGCCGCAGCAAGATCCGCCCTCGACAAGCACGAGGTCACCAATCGAGTCCTTGGCCTCCTCAGATCCTTCCCCTTCGTCGATCCCGCCAAGGTTTGATCTCTTCCCTTTAAGGTATTGATTTGAATGAGAGGATAAAAGATCCTCATGATGCAAGAATACATCAAAGTCCTCTTCCTCTCCAATCTTCGCCCATGGATGTGGAAGAGGAGGCCTCCTCTATAGTGCGGGATCTAGGGATTTCGCTCAGCCCGTCATCACCGCCGCCGCCGCAGCAAGATCCGCCCTCGACAAGCACAAGGTCACCAATCGAGTCCTTGGCCTCCTCAGATCCTTCCCCTTCGTCGATCCCGCCAAGGTTTGATCTCTTCCCTTTAAGGTATTGATTTGAATGAGAGGATAAAAGATCCTCATGATGCAAGAATACATCAAAATCTGAGCCGTTTCAAAGTTTCATTCAAATTATTGTACAATAATAACCTCTTTGTTTAATTTATTTATGTAATATTTGATTCTTTTTTCCCCTAATATTACAAGTATAATAATTTATATCTTTTAAAAATTACTTTGTTGGATTGATCCATCAAAGGCAAAGTGTTTTGCAATGCCGCTTCCTATACACTGACGACTAACCAATTGCCTCCATTTTTGTGGCTATATAATAACAACTCTCATTAAGTTGTTCGTCATTGTGCTGCTACTTAGTGTACATCATCAGTTTTTTAACATTTTTTTTACTCCTTTTGGTACTAATTCTGATGATTCTTCTTTTTTTTTTTTTTATTCAAAATTTTATATTGTTTGTTCTATTCTTCTTTCTTTTTTTATTCCTTCCTCATGTTGAAACTAGAAATGTTGAAACTACTGATATGTTTCATTACTTAATTTTTTAGCAATTTTTTTCCTATTCTTTTGTTATTAAATGATTAGATAGTTTTTAAAATTACATATTCTAATGCTTTCTTTATATTATTATTTTGTTTTACATTTATATTTTTCTGAGTTTTCAAATCATTTAAATTTCACGGTTGCTGCACAAACTAATGAAAATGAGTGATTACTATTTTGATCTTAGTTGTGGGACGAAGTTACAACTTCTAATTAAGAATTTATTCCACATGTTTTATTTCATTGTTTTTATTTTCAATCTCTTCTCTATAAACTATTCATTTTTTGCGCTGTTTAATATTTTGTTGTCAATTGTTTAGTAGGCTACTGATTTGAATGAGAGGATAAAAGATCTTTATAATACAAGAATACATCAAGATCTGAGCTTTTGTTTTAAAGTTTCATTCAAATTATTCTACAATAATAGTCTCTTTGTTTAATTTATTTCTATGTAATTTGATTCTTTTTTACCCCTAATGTTCTAAGTATAACAATTGATTTCTTTTAAAAATTTATGTAGTAGAATTCTAATTCTAATATAATAAGCAAGTTCGGCAAAATACAAAGATTACATATGTGACTTAATTCAATTGGACCATAAATTGTACCATTTCAACACAACAGGCAAGCAAAGAAAAAGGAAAAAAAGCGGAGGAGAACACATTCAACAATAGGCGATAAAGGTCTTTTATTGCAATTTTTGTATCTTCTCATGAATCAAAGTACATATTTTGTCTATGTAAATAGAATTTTTTTTTTTTTTGCAAATTTATCATGTTTTTTAGAAATCCGTATATAAGTAAATAATTTTTTGTTAAATATATTTCAATATTTTCATGTGGTATATTGAGGTGCGAAATTCTAATCTCAATTGCAAAAATTATTTCAATTCCAAGGCACAAAACATAAAATATGTGAGATAAAACAATCTCGAGTTTGTATGTTTGAAATTACTTCAAATTGCCAACTATAAACATGTTATTTTAAATCAGTGCTTTTATCTTTGGTGCAGGAATTATGAGACATTCAACAGTGGCGGCTGAACCTGCAACAGCGGCGTCCGCCACCTACAGTGCACTCCAGGATAGTATGTAGGATCACAAAAAAAAAGAAAAAAAAAAATCTGATTCATATCTTAGAATTTAGATTTCGATTGGTTGATTGTTGAAAGATGTCGTGTTTTTTTTTTTTTTTTTTTTTTTTTTTTTTTTTTTTTTTTTTTTTTTTTTTTTTTTTTTTTTTTTTTTTTTTTTTTTTTTATTTTTATTGTGTGGTTATTTTTTACATTTGTTGATTTGTTTTGTAACTGAAATTGAAGCGCAGTTGTGGATTATGTTATGTCATGTGGATGTATTTAGTTGTAGTGGTTATGTATTTGTTCAGTTATTTTAGTATCTGTTGCATCTCTAATTCTATCATTGTACTTGCTTTGCCATGCATGTATAGAAGAGTCTTTGTCACGCCCCGGAACCCGGGCTCGTCAACAGATCCGCCGTGCACACGGAATTTCCCGCGTACACGAAGCGCTGGTAACCTGCTCCGATATAATATGAACAGTAAAAGAGCATAATATCGAGTTGAATAGAAGAACCACATAGTATTTCAGACTGGAAATACAAATACAACTGTAATAAGTACAATAATCTCCCAGCTCACCAAAATAGTACATCCAGCTGGCGGAAGCCAGACCCAAAATAAAAGGAGAATATCACAGTCTGAATGGAGGGTGCATTGTCTGTCTAATAGCTCTCAGCCTCACAGGAGATCTATCTATTCAGCGATCCCCTTACCTTTATCCGCTGCCGATGGCCTAGCGGCTCCCGCAGACGACTCTGCAAAAGAAAGGGGGAGAAAGGGACAGAAAAAAAAAATAACAATGGGGGTGAGAACTACCAGATAAACCAGTAGCCTCCCCTAGTGGGTAAAACCTCAACTCTGACGCACCCACTAGGACTACTAGAGGCAACAGGAAAGAACAGTTGTAAGCTATAAAGACTGCTGATAAAAAGGAAACTACCACCATCATGCCTCTAAATGCCAAGCAATAGAATAATTAAATGTATGAATCAGTGTATAAATGCCTGTCTGAATGAACTCAATCTGGGTCACTAGCAAAACTGGTACTTCCTGCTGTGCCTTGCCAAATCGGGTATAACGCCGATGGGGATAGTATTTGCCAAATCGGGTATGCCGATAGGGGATAATGTTGGCCAAATCGGGGTGCCGATAGGGGATAATGTTGTGATACACTCCGGAGTGGCACTCGAGGGGAGCGACCCACACGAGTAAAGTATCTCAGTAATAAGTATCAGAGGTGCCATAAATTAGCAGGACTGGATCATGACTATGATCAAAGTGGGAAACCATCCACTAGGACAACCCGATCCCAACTGACACAATAAACCAGACTCAACCCCAATCTGATGCAAGGATAACTCATCTGGTCGACCGCCTACTGTCCACGGTCACCGCAATACCCCACAAGTCCACAATCTAGCACAATCTTGGCTACACTATCCCAAACCCCTGCTCACACTTGAGCAACAACATCTGAATGCAAAGGACAACAATAAAACATGTTCAAATCCCAATATGATAGTGTAGCAATGAATAGTGGCCTTACCTGATGTCCGGGCATGCATGCAACTGTTTTTATTTTTAAAAGTTGTAAAATAGAGTCAAAGGTTTAAAATAATTGATTTACTGAATAAAAGTCATTTGCATGCGAGATCATAGCCTTTGTCTCAATCACAGTGTCCCAGTATAAGTTATCATATCATTTGTGGGGTTACATTAATTTTTAGGGGAGTTTTATCCCAGCGGTCCTTGTCATTTGTCACATTAATTTGTCCCAATGGTTCTCATTAATTGTCCTGTTAGTTGTCCTGTTAGTAGTCCTGTTAGTAGTCCTGTTAGTTGTCCCAATGGTTCTCATTAATTGTCATATTTTAGGGGGATTTCTAGTAATCCCAGTGAGCTTGTCAAAAATGAGGTAAGCAACAACCGCCCACCTTGAACAGCTCAAACGACACCCCAGGTAGTCTCCTGGTTGTCCACAGTCCTCAAATCCTGCAAATCAACGCTCCCGGTATAAATACAAATCTCAAAAAGTACAATATTTGCTGTTTTTCAGACAGCACGGGAAAAGAGGAATTTTTCACCTCTAAAATGAGCTCCTAAATTCTCAGAAAAATCACGGTTGCGTTCCTCGCGAAGAGTAGATCAAAATCGACTCTTTAAACGCCTCGATCTGACGCTCCTACGTCAAGATAAAAATCGGAGAAGTCGGTGCTGTCCAAAAATTACCACAGCAAAAAGGGGGGTCAAAGAGGACCTAAAAACTGTGCCAAAAGTACGAAACGGAGCAAAATAATCATACGGAAATCGAAGCCCTACCTCTTACGGTCGCGCTGCCACAAAAATCGTCCAAAAATTCCACCCGGTTAGCCCGCAGTGAATTTTCGACGGAACTGCGACGGAAAATGGGCCTAAAAAGAAAATCGTCGCAGTGCGCCGCGTCGCAGATATCTCACTATCTGTAACTCCTAAATTCCTGAGATTCTAGAGAGAGAAAGAAGAGAGAGAGGAACAACTTTCATATTTGGCACTTTTTCTGATTCTCTCTCTTGGCTCGGAATCCAAGGTGCAAAGAGAGGGGGTGGGGGACTCCTATATATAGTGGGCCAAAAGGGAATATTCCCACACGGGATCTGGATCCAAACACGAAACACCGAAACGGACCATCCAGGAAGCGCGACGTGTCGCCCAAACAGGAAACAGCTGGTGCAGGGCCAATGGAAAAGCGCCACGTGTCCACGTGGGGCGTGTGTCTGCCCGTGCTCCGGGTCTTCCGGAAGGTTGTCGGCCTATAGGAGCATGCCACGTGTCACCGTCCCACGGCTTCTAGAAGCCGGCCACCAATGAAAAGCTGCCACGTGGCAGATGGAACCCTCGGTGCTCCTGGTGCACGCTTGGCCCATGGACCGTGCACCGAGCCTGCTGCCCGCGCCTGCCCGCGCCTGCCCGCGCTGCCCGCGCCGCTTTCCTCCGCGCTCCGCCGCTGCCCCGCTGCTGCGCCGCTGCCCGCCGCCGTGCGCCGCCGCCCGCCGCCGCTCGCCGGCGGCCGCCGCCGGCCGGAACAGTAATTCCGGCCGGCCGGAACAGTAATTCCGGTGAACAGTACCAAAGTGCCGAAAAATAAAGCGAATATACCATTTTGACCGTTTTCGCGTGCTGAGTCCGATTTTGCCGTCCGTTTCGCCAAATTCTCATCCGAAATTTTGTAAAAAGCTCCCGGAAAATCCCATTTGCTCCGATTTTCGCGCAGAGTCAATTTTAAATATCCAATTTCGTTTTTACAAGCTCCGAAGCCCTGTACAAGCTCCCCGCAGTCACTGTTTAATGTTGCACAGTTCCTGCGGGAGTCCGGATCATCACAGTCTTTGTCCGTATGGACAGAAAATTTTCTGTACATGTGACGGCCTGTTCAAGTCCTGAATTTCAAATTATAAATTCTGATTAAAAAATAAATAAATTACTGTATTTTTTGAAATTCGTAGCGTGACAACAATATTTTTTGGTTAATTTTTATTTCTACTCTTTGTAATACTACATCATATTAAATATTTTTTTCTATAATTTTTTAATTAATAAATTATTATTTTTTTAAAATTTAATATCCGCCGCATCGCGCGGATTACTTCACCCGTAATAATAAGAAAAGAAAAGAATTACAAGTAACCGTGACGAATTAGATTTCATTAACCCCAACTCTGCTGACGGTTTTCTTGCCCCAGCCATCCCAATTGTATGTTAGCGTGGTCAAAATTTGATCTATTGTTAGAGCTTTTTGTGGAAATATTGAGCTTATCCTTTCAACTCAAAAATCTATTCTCAATTTGATCGGGTCCTCCTTTATGTGGGGCTATTTTAACAATGTGTTTGTCGTTCCACATCACTGACCTAGAATCAAAAATAAAATAGATGGGAGTTATGGTCCTACAATAAGGCGTCTCCTTCACACACAAGTAGCTTATTGAAGGAGCTGTGTTGTAATCACCTATAACAAACTATCACCTTTCTTCTAAAGAAAGGGGGAAAAAACAAAGTTATTCAGCTCGTCCCTAATCTCTATATGGCGTCTCCTTCCCTGCTCGCTTCGCTGCATCAGTGTGACACACAAATCTAAGCTGACTCACGCATTACATAACTATAATTTATAATCACAACACCACACAAACCTACCTCCTTATGATTTGAAAGTAAAAGAATACAGTGTTTACTGAGGTTATGAATTATTAACGGATAGAACCCAAAATTAAAGAGGTGCCTTATGGCATGTAAGCAAGAAGTAAAAACACCGTCCACTCAGATAACAAAATTCAACAGACGGAGCAGCCAAATAATCCGAAGCTAGAGATTACCCGAGGGAGCTACCCTCTCACCTTCGTATACTTATTTGCAGAAATTTCCAAATCTTAATGATGATGATGATGGTCATCATGTTCACCGTGGCCATCAGGAAGTCCACCTGCACCTATCACCTCAAGCTGTAGAAATGCAAAGAAATCTTACCTGGTAAATAAGAAATTACTGGACAGAATAGTGTCTGATTTCACCATTTAATTTTGTATCAAATACTCCTACGTGAAGGATTCAGATTATCACAATTGCTTACCGTAAAGTACTGTGAGCACACGGGGCATTCATGTGGCTTTCCTTTCTCCAACCAAAACCATACAACATCGTGTTCATCCTCTGCACTTACATAAAAATAGTTTAGTAAAAATGTCAACTGAACTCAACTTAAACTTGCCTCATCAAAGTAGATAAAACCATTTTATTTCCAACATCTATTATGCTTTCATTTAGTCAAAGATTAGTCAAAGGCGACATTGGTGAGACTAGGAGACGAGAAGGAACAATGGTGAAAGTTATAACCAGTACAGTAATTCAACATAGCTATTGCACGTACCGCCTTCACCTCCGGGGCAACCGACTATCCTTTTGTCGTAGTAGGACTGAATGAAAGCAGGTGCTTCCTACAAATAAGAAGCAGCTTCCATGTTAACATAAAAGGTTCAACATCTGCCAAATAAAAAACAGAATGCTGCAAATAAGGGATTTGCAATATAAGTTAATCATGCAGATTAGCAAATGATTATTTATATAAGTGGGTGTTAAGTGAACACTGAATTTGTACTGCTCTCATTTTAATGTGCATATTGGTACATCCATATCTTACCAAACAGATACAGATATATATTATTGATGGTTGTCAGTACAGAAACCTATAGCTTCACAGAAAGAACATATATAAAAATAGCTATAAGATAGAAATTAAGGAAAGTTCAGCAGCTAAAAAAATGCAAAATGAGCTAAGCTATAATATGCAAACCTCGATAATCAGAAGGAAGGATGAATACCACATTCATCAGAAGACCAAATATGTCATCAAATATAGTACAAGAGCAATAGACAATAATTTGAAAGTGCACAAGGATGCTCATTCACATAAGGGATAGTTTATGTTCCAAAAGTAGCATGATGACTCGAGTAGAAGGCTAAAATAAGAAAATTGACCACAAAACAAATAGCAGGTGTAGTTTCAGTTATTATTAAAATATATGGATGATATGAATATAAAAATATTATGAGCTGAAGGGCATTTAACAGCACCATTTTAACCTTGCCTAATATTTTGATTATAAAAGAACAGTATTGAACACTCGGAGTGAAGTATAAACTCCACATGGATAACACAGACCAAGCATAGTGTTCAAGCTAACTTTCAGATACACCTTTATAGAGAGATAGAATCAGTACTTGCCTGAAACACACACACACACACACACACACACACACACACACACACACACACACAGAAAAATCAGCTTCTGTACCTGATCTAAGTCACATGTACCATCCATAGGAAGATATATATAGGAAAAGAAGATGACATTCCCATGATCATGCTTAATTCCAAATTGATTAGTTTCTTCTCATTTGGTTTGTCAAAATGAGAAGAGATATTTGCCTACACTCAAGCTTGATATTTATCGAAATGCCAACATAATAAATCTCAAACATAGAGAAAATCTTTTCAAAAGTCTTTAAACTCAACTTGAAATGGCCGTTTCATCGTCACAACTTCATTTTTTTTTCATTAAAGGAGAGAGAAGAAGAGAGTGATGCCTCTCATATTTCTAAATGATAACCTTCTAATTACTTTAAAATGAGTAAGGCCCTCTCTTCATACAGATATCAAAATAAAATTATGTACACTGCAGATGTTCGGACAAAAGGGAAACACCACAGTATAAAATAATGATCTGCTCTAATCCATTACCCAGCAGGGAAACCATCAATGTCCCACCATTTATTCCCAAGAACACCTATCATTTAACTACTCTAGTTCAGGGAAATGACCACAGCAAACAAAACAAGCAATTTTAAGGGAAAATTAGCGTCTCCTTTACGGTCATGCAAAATGGTACTTGGTGTAATTATTGTGCTTAAATCGTTTATTACTAATTTGAATAGACGCTAGGGAGATTTGGATGTGTCTGGTCTCCAGGTTAATAGTGAGGATTTGATAAACTATCTTCGGCAAGATATCCTGGTCTTAGGTGGTGCGATGTTGAAGGCTCAAGAGATTAATTGGTCCAAGTATCAGATTGATATCTACAACCGGCTTTCTTTCTTGCTTTGGAAGGTGCGCCCGATGAATGTCTTGGGAATTACCTTCTTTCATCTGATGAGTGAGGTATGCTTCCGGGACCGAGATCCAGCCCCTCCCTCAAATAAGGTTTTAAACTTGACTAGACCGTTTTCGTTCTTCGAATTACGCTAGTGGAGACTAATTCTTTCCGGCTAATGAAGATACTACTCCTTTTTTGGGGGAAAGCTGGTGGCCTTTTTTACAAACGATTCATATCCAAACATATATAGCAAAATTAGATACTCCAAATGGCCACCGATCCAAATAAAACCAACAACACATTTCAAATCCTGAGGATAAAGAACTTTCAAAATCAACAGCAAAAACTGAAACATATTAGCAGCGCGTGCTAACCTTCGAGCCGAATGGGCCGACTGGAGCATCCATATCAAACCGCTTCCCCCCCTAAATCCATACAATAAGAGATGATAGCAACATTATCATCACCCCTCAAAACCAAAACATAACACCAAATGCTAAATTGAAATATCTGAGCAAATAGAGGAGGAGAAAACCAGGTACCTGGAGCTCGGCCTCGATCTCCTCCCGCTCGAGCCCCGTCGCGATCGGCATCACGTCCTCCAGTCTCTTCTTCGCCGTCGCACTATCTGTAAACCGAATTGACGTAATCGGAACCCTAAATCCGAATCGAAACCCTAAGAAGGGCGAGGAGATCACGGGAAGGGGAGGGTACCGAGAGTGGAGAAGAAGAGCGGAGCCGTCCTCTGCAACGGCGAGGAGCGGGGCGCGGAGGACATGGAGGAGGCCCCAGTGTTGAGGCGAGATCGCCATGGGAGAAGTGGTCGAAGCTGAGTACTCACCCTCCTCCACATCTTTGCCGTTTCCTTCTCTCCGTCGCCGTCGCCGCCGCCGCCCTTTTTACGCTTTCTAATTGTTTTCGGCAATGGCGCACAATAGCAAAAGAGGAGCGTGCGGCGAGGATTTTAGCACACTAATCCTTATAAAAAATATTATTTTAAAATTTTATTTATCATTTTTACACAAACAATGAATAATGTCACAGAAATTTTTTAAAAACGATAAACTATTTATCCTTTATTATATCTATTTTTATTTTATAAAAAAGAGAAAAGCGGTTTGTGTAGAGGGTAGAAATTTATTGGTGCACCGGGTCAACCAAGAATCGGATCCTAATTAATAATTTGAGAAATATTTAAAAATTTAAATTTAAATAAAAGTCAACATTGATAAGATCGGCAGTTTGAATAAAATATATTATGAAAAATTGGTTTCAAAAAAATATATTTTTTTTGAGAGATGCTGACGGTTGGGACCAACTACTAAATTATAAAATGTTGAAGGTTGGACCAATTTGGATTCTTTCTATACTGTAACGTGGTTTAGAAGTGAACTAACGTAGTTTAACTCTAATCCTCTCTGCGTTCTGAATCTTATTACTTAGTTGATTTTTCTGTTGAATGAAGCGGACAGTTTATTATTTTTCTCTCAAAAGATTTTGGGTTTGAATGTTAGGAGATCGGTGGTGGGCTGGGTTTGGACTATAATTGCGGAAGAAAGAGATCTGTCAAGTAGTGATGAACCCATACCAGCTGGGGGGGAGACCAAGTGTAGAATATTTTGATGCTGCAAACTAGCAATCAGTTACTGATCATAAATTGCAAACATATCAAAATATGATGCTATCAAACGAATGTAATGTGTAATGGTTTAATGCCACAGCTCTGTAATCAAACAGAGGAGATTGTGATGACTGCAAAGTCGCAGCCCGAGGATTTTGCAAGAACCCAAAACCGGAAAAGGAAGCAGCTTCTAGTTTCTCCAACATACATAAATAATTATAACTTAAATGGAAACATATGCATAGATTACAAGTTTTTTTTTTAGAGTAAATGTACAGATTGCAAGTTAGTTTTCTGTAGCCCCTACCTTTATATTTCTCTCTGTCCCTCCCTTCCTTTACATGACCTGTGGTCTAAAGAAGACAAACATATGGAAGGAAAAAGGAAACCAACTTTTGTATGCGGAACCGAAACGCAATGACCAATTAATTTATTTGCTATGAATAATCTACAATTACGGCTCCTCACTAGATCATTTGCGCTATGCCCAACACCCTTAGCATTTTTAATTAGCTTTGTCATCACCTCTCCAGGCATTGTGTGTGATCAACAAGTAAGAACATGAGATTTTGTGGAAGTATGGCGTAGATTGAGATATTGGAGCTCCCCTAGCTAGTAAGCCTACATCATCTGGTACCGTGGTACGTACGTATGTAATTCCCAGATGCCAGTATATATATATATATATATATATATATATATATATATATATATGATAGATCCAAGTAAGTCAACGCACTCACATTCTGAGGGCGCGTTTGGTAAGGGGGATAAGGGGGGAATACCCCCCTTATCCCCGTGTCCATACCCAAACGGGAACAGAATTTTGGGGAATCCGGATTCTAGGCAACCTGGAATAGTAGGTATGGAATCGGGAATACCAATTCCAGTAAATTGGTGGAATTAGGAGGAACCCAACTTTGGCGCTGGGTTCGAGGCAGCCTTGCTTTCTTCTCCCCAAGCTTGCTTTACTCTTCTCCGATCTCCTTCTCCGATCTCCTTCTTCTCCGATCTCCTTCTCCGATCTCCTTCTTCTCCGATCTCCTTCTCCGATCTCCTTCTTTTAATTTAATTTAAATTAAAATTAAAATTAATTTTAATTTAAATTTAAAATTAAATTTAAATTTTAATTTTAAATTTAAAATTTTAAAATTAATTTTTAAATTTTAAAAGATATTTAAATTTCTAAATTTTAAAATTTAAAATTTTTTATTTAATAAATATTATTTTTTTTAACTTATTTTTTAATAAATCTAAAAATTTTATTTTATTTCATTTTTGAAAAAAAAATTATTAATTTTAAATTTATAGCAGTTATACAATTATTTTATAAATTTTATAAAATTTATATAAATTTAAAAATTAAAATTTTTACTCCCACTTAAAATTTAAAAATTAATTTTTATTTACTCTCATTTAAAATTTTTACTCCCACTTAAAATTTAAAAATTAATTTTATTTACTCTCATTTAAAATTTTTACTCTCACTTAAACTTTAATTTTTATTATGTATTTTTTAAAATTTGTATAAATTTAAAAATTAAAATTTTTAAAAATTTAAAAATTAATTTTTATTTACTCTCATTTAAAATATTACTCCCACTTAAACTTTAATTTTTATTATGTATTTTTTAAAATTTATATAAATTTAAAAATTAAAATTTTTACTCCCACTTAAAATTTATCACTTATCAATTCTTCTTATTCCTCTATACTCAACCAAACACAATTTTTTCCTATTCATCTTATTCTCCTTATTCCTATATAATTTACCAAACACAATTTCCTTTAATCCCGGTATAACTCATAAAACCAACCAAACGCAAATTTACACCAATTCCTGCTAATACCAGAATCTATACCTATCCCCGGTATAACAAAATTTTTCTAATCCCCGAACCAAACGCTACCTGAGAGAACCCTTTTACGGAATCTGGTGAAGAAATCTGCTTTGCTGTACCATCAAGCTCACGGGGTTTGGAATTAACGTAGTTGAATTGTCCTATGCATTGAGCTACCGTTTGTTTCGGAGCTAGAACAGGGAATGAGAAGTTTATCCTTCTTATTCTATCAAACGCATCAAAAATTATTCGGTATAGTAGTTCTAGTACAAGCAGAATAAGCTGGAACAACAGTTCTTACCTATTATATTATAATTTTTTTTTTTTTTTACCAAACTACCCCTCCTCCCGTCCTTTCTCTCTTTCCAATACACTCTCATCATCACAAATCCCTCTCTCTCCTTTCTCTTTTTTCCTTCCCAATACACTCTCATCATCACAAATCCCTCTCTCTCCTCTCTCTCTTTTCCTTCCCAATACACTCTAATCATCACAACCTCTTTATTCTTCTTATTCTCCATCCTCATACCAAACACAAAATCTCTTATTCCTGGAACCGAACCAAACGCTTTTTCGCTCTTGTTCCGTACTTTATACCTATCCCCAGAATAGCTAGTTCTAGCTTATTTCGTTACCAAACTGTATCTGAGGATACTCTCTGTGAGTCTCTCCATTTTTGCATCTCAACCGGAACTTCATTTAGCTGAAATTATATAGCTATCCACAATGCTAGCTATATCTCAAGGATCATTCTATCTTCTTTCAAGTACTAGCATATATAGCTAAATTTTGCGACGAGAAAACAAGGGGGTCTTTATTACCTACATGGAATTTTGCTGCAAATTAATATTTCAGAGACCAGCTAAAGCAGAGCTAGCGCATGCTGCCATGCTTCAGGAGTCTTCTTAATTTGTGGATCGAGCATGGACATGGCCCCGTCCGATTGCCATGAGGGCGAGAGGGAGGCCACCGCACTCCTCGACAACCTCTTCGATCAGCCTGACTTGTGACATGTATATTTATATTCTTGGGTCAGAGCTGATCTCACTTCTTCGCCGAGCTTGGATTGGACCACGAGTCATTAGAGTACTCCAAGCATTCCATCTTGAACTTGTCGTGTGCTTCGCATACTCCCGGATTCAATTTTTGGACAGTATGCTTGATCCAAAGAACAGCTCTTCGGTCCAACTGCCATGCGCGGACGCAAGCAGCTGACACCATTTTGTTATTTGTTTCAAGGTTCATTTAATTTTATATATATATATATATACTCGTATGAGTATAAACCTTTTTGTACTTATAGCTTTTTCACTTTTGGATGAAGTATGAAGTAATGTGCAGTTAGAATGATAGTGATCCTCCTAGAATTTATTAGATTGTTGAAAAAATAGTAAAAATTTTACAAACTACTATAATTATAACCGCACATTCTTTCGACAAAAATTTATGAGTATAAAATTTATTTACTCATAAAAGTATAGTAGCCGGACCTATATATATATATATATCCAAAATAAGCTATGGGAATGAAGGTTAATTTGTTAGATTAATTAAGTATATTTTATGTTATTCAAACATTTCCTGCACCACAAGGAAAAGAAGCAGCCCACGAAACTCTACCAGACATCTTCAAACCTGCCTAAACAAGTCATTCCCAACAAGCCAAACGTGACCACCAAGTTAAGCGCAATCTTTGCCTGCGCCGACCTTGTGTATTCAGTATGTCCTGCATAGCAGCACTCAATATTTAATATTCAGTATTGGAGAATCAAAATCTAATTCTAATTAAATTAATTCCATTGTTATAATCTATGATATCTAGGGATGGCCTAACGTGTAAGAAACTATAAATTTTAAAATTATATTTTTTATAGATAAGCAGCTCAAGAATTAATAGCACAAAAAAAAAAACAATGTTGAACAAAATAATTGTAGGTTGCTTATTATATATATATATATATATATATATATATTTATTTATTTATTTTTTTTCTTTTTTTAATAAATCATAAAAAAAATAATTTTTAAAAATAGAAACATCATAAATATCATAAAAATTATTCAACAAGTTAAATTGGTTAATTACAAATGCCATAAAATTTAGAGTTATTAATTGGTAATTTTAACTTTGATATTTTTCGTTTACATAGAATTTAAGTGCGCACACAATGCACCAGGTGCATGTAATAATTTATCTAAAATAAAATTTTTAAGAAAAATACTAGATGTATTTTTTTAATGAAATGTACATTTTTCATTCATCTCATTCACCCCGGGCCAGGATATCTTCGGTGTAACACATACATGTCTCGGCTATGAGACTGACACGTGGACCCTTCCAGTGTAGGCCCCACATGTCGACGTGATAATCGTGATGTTACAAACGTTACGCTGCAAAATTAGCGAGAGCCCCAAAATGGGGGCGTTTAACGCTCTTCGCAATCCACCCTACGAAACAGATCATGAGCCGTCCGTTTCATATCCTTCAACTTTGATCCGAATCGTAGGTTGGACGGCGATCTCTCTCGGTGGAAGCAGATATGCTTCCGATCCAACGGCTGATATCAACCGACGCCTCGTTTTGGATTACGTCGTCACGCAAAAGATCGGGTATAAGATACTAATCCGAATTTTAATTACTCTCGACCATTTCTCAATTAATATTTTCCATAAATTATTACTTGGCCGAAGCCCCCGAAAAAAGAAAAAAAAAAAAAAAAACAGCAAAGAATCCGAGAAGAGAGTTTGAAAAGGTCGCGACGGAAAAGGGAAGAGAGGATTATTCGGTGCTCTTCTTCTTGGTTTTGATCGTAAATTTTGCATCGTTCTCCACTTGAAGGTAAGTTTTTTTTTTTTTTTTTTTGTTCATATTCACCTCTGTTTTTTCACTATTTATTTGCGCGATTAATAGTTGGTAATTATCTCTATAATGTCCCATGATGCTGAGAATTCGATTGTTTATTTATTTATTTTTAAATCGGCAGTTTCTATGATTGTTCAGTTTCTTTTTCTTTTTTTTTTTTTTTTTATTTTTTTTTTTTTTTTTTCATCCTGTGTTGTTTAGATTAATGTATAAAATAATCGAAATTTCGCAAAAAATTAAATAAAGAAAAAACAAGCACATAAATTTATTTTTTCTGTTTATTTTGACGTGGTATTTGGTGATACTTAGCGATTTTACTGTAATTTAGGCAACTTGGGTTGTCGAAGGAACTTTGTGGAGGTTTTTCAGTTTAAGATTTTAGTTAGTGTCTTATTTTTCACGATTTTATTCGACATTTTCTTCGATGTGTTCTTCGATCGATCGGATTTGTCTTTGATTGATGTGATTCTTTTCGTTGTTCAAATGTAAGCGGCATTGCAACAACTTTCTCTCCCAAATGCAAGTGTTCGTTATATGAGTTTCCCAGTGTTATTTACTTGTTGTAGTTTAGGTTTGATTCGTGTATAATGGACGACCTAGTTATCCAGTTTAAAAAGATCTGGAGCATTCTATTAGCTACTTTTAATTTCTTACACCCTGCGATGTCATGAATGTTTGTTGGGCAATCAACTATTTGTTCGATCGGGATTTTCGTTGGAGTTCTTAGGTTTTGCTCTTTTTTTTTTTTTTTTTTTTTTTCTTTTTTTTTTTCATATGCATGGATTACAATTGATGAGTGCACCCTTGATGGATTACAATAGATATCAGCCGTCGATATCAACCATTTGGTACCTGCTTATAACTTATCTTTCTACTATGTTGTCTGGACTAGGTTTTGGAAACTCCAATTCGTCATGAGATTTAAGAAAGGGAGCAAGATAGAAGTACTGAACAAGACCGACGTGCCTTCAGGCTCCTGGAAGACTGCCGAGATAGTCTCGGGTAATGGGCATACGTATTTTGTTAGATACGATCAACATTATCCGCAAAGTGGGGCGGATGTAAAAAGAGTGTCTAGAAAGGACATTAGACCTTGTCCTCCTCCAAAAGAAGACCCAATTCATTGGGTTTCTGGTGACATTCTTGAGGCCTTTGATAACGGATCGTGGAAGCTCGCAGAAGTGTCGAGTGTGGTCGATAGGCATTACTGTTTTGTTAGGCTTCTTGGGTACTCTCGAGTTTTCAGAACCCACTTTTCCAGCCTCAGATTGCGGCAACTATGGCAGGACGACAAATGGGTTGTGATTCGGAAGGTACTTTACTATTATCATATATCTTCTTCATCCAACTATCTTCGCATGTATTGTTTTTATATCAAGCTTCATTAATATTTTTTATGTTTTTCCTTGGTAGAGTTTTTTTTTTAAAACATGATGCTCAATCTAGTAGCCCCTCTCTAGTAGTGGTTCTTGCTTTTGTTGTACTTCGTCTCAGTAGTACTATCTATATCCGAAACTACTTTTCTACGTATTGCGATTTAAGATTATCTTTATAATTTTGCTGATCAATTTTCCATTTGCTAGGATTCTATCAAGCGTACCGGTGAAGGATGGAAATCCCATGAATTAGTGAACTGTTGTGTAGGGGACAGTCAAATTCCATCCATGAGCAATAATGTTCTTGAAGGAACTTCTGGGAATTTATCTAGAGGCAGGAAGAGAAAGTCAGTTGTTTTATCACCTCCTGTTAAAGCATCTAATGAAGTATGCAAAAAGATGCGAGAAATCGAGAGAGGTGGAACGCGGTACCAAATGGTTGGAAATTGCTCACCACATTTGCTGGAAATGGTAGATGCGTTTGTTTCACCAACAATATCACTGGGTAAAGAAAAGGTGCATTCGTCTGTAGACAGAAGAAAAACTGGCAGAAGAACAAATGTTGATTATGACTATTGTCTTGCAGCAAGTTCGCTACCTATTGATGCTGAGAGCACCTCATCTTCTGTTGGTAGTTGTAGTGTTAGCGCTGGTCTCTGCAGATCAGCACAGTATTCTCTAGCTGATCATGGCCAAAACTTTTGTAGTAACTTCAGTGATGAAGATGAAACTTCCTGTGAGTTAAGAGAACCTTCTATCTTGATGGAAAAGGAGTTGAAAGAAGAAACTCATTTGCTAGAGCTGCATGCCTACCGTTCAACTATGATGGCATTGTATGCTTCTGGACCTATTAGTTGGGAACAGGAAGTGCTGATGACGAATCTGCGGCTTGAGCTAAACATTTCCAATGATGAACATTTACTGGAGCTAAAGAACTTAGTGTATTCTAAAAGTCCTTCTGATTAGGCAGGAGCCGTTTGTAGGTCATTGCTGGATATTCTTATATGCCAGTAAGTGCTTTATTTTTTTAACATTGTTTTATTCCATTTTAAGCTGGGAACAATTTTTTAGCTGCTTTTCAAGTGCTCATTTTCTTTATTTGTTGTGGAAGCAGCGACGAGTCTTGGGAAATTATGATGTATCATATATTTTAAAGAATTGAAGTCTACCTAATGCTTTTTTACCTAAATTTGGGTTCAGTTGTTCTGATTATTGTTGTCCAGTTGGCACTAATATCAGCACTATTACCTAATGCTTTCTTGTAGTATGGTGTTGTAGGAGGCCAAATTGAACATTTTCTTGATACTTTTGCTTCTCTTATTTAGAATTTGGGTACTTCTTATCCAACTTCAAGTGTTTCATTTTTTTGGACATATTTAATACCTTTTGTCCATTTTCCAGGGCCAAAGTTGGAGGCCTTTAAAGCACGCTTCATAGATCTGTGCTAATGGTCATTGTCACATTTCTTTGTACTTCAAACAGTGGCGACTTTCTATTTGATATTACAAATAAGCCAATATGTGATGGCCAACTGGTACTTTTATTTCCTAAATCCTATGTGAGCTTATTTTTTACCTGCTGTACTAGTTATAACGGCATCTGATTTTCCTACATCAAATGAATACAAAATGACTTTTTATATAAAGATTGAATTGCAAGAAACATGATTGTTTGATGATTGAAAAGAATTAGTTCATTGTTGGCTGTTAATATAGGGTCACATATTTGCACGAGTTGAAGCACAAGTGATGCTGTCAAAGTACTACATTCCCGTCATTATGCTAGTAATTAATTGTTCTATTTAACAACTGAATTATCTTGTTTCTCCTTGCGCATTATGATAAGATTCTGAAAGAGCCCCACACTCTAATCAGCATTAACAACTAATAAGTTCATCATGTTTAGGATTATTGTTACCAATGTCATTCTCCTTTGAACGTACAATTTTGTTTAGAACGTTGCTTCTTTACTTGATTCTGTTTCTTTTTTCTTCTATTTATCTTTATTTCTTTTTGAAAAACATATAGCTTTATATCAGATGCTATTTTCCACTTTAACCTATGTATTGTTTTAGTTTTTTTTACCTTTTCAGCCATATGTTTCATGTTCCTTTAAGAAAACCACTGGATATGGTTTTCTTTATAGCTAGCATCAATAATGGTGGTTTATAGGTCGTGTGAATATGTCGGTGCCAATAGCTGCATTGGGATGACACAACTTGAGGTATCTAAATTCTTATAATTTGCCAGAAAGAGACACCTTAACCTGTAAATTTTGACCCTCACATTACTTGCATTGGTCTTTGATAAAAATGATTGAATTAAACTTTCTTATGGCTAATTTCTCCTCTTCAGTGCCTGGAGGACTTTAAAATTAATCGTTACTAGTTACTTCTTGATCAAATAATTCTCCTAATTAAAATTCTAAATGATACTCTTTCTGTAAGTTGCGGACTATTTAGTAGAATTTTTCCATTTAGAATTTAAAATATTAACTTTTCTGCTTGGTTCAATGTGAATAAAATAATTAATGAGCAATATTCAGGTGGGGTTAATGAATTTGTGGGAAGCCTCCAGTGCAGACATCAACATGTGAGAACTGCCTTCCAAATATCGAGAGTGGTAATCCTTTTCTTGTGGTAATCCTTTTCTTTCACATACTTCCTCAACAATTTTGATATTTAATAAATATCAAAAAGTTGCATTCCTTTTTAATGGTGTCTTTCACTCTTTTTGCTGTTGTTGTTCCTTTCCCTTTTTTACGCAAGTATGTGATATTAATTTGGATTAAAAAAAAGCTTGAGTTACAAGATGCAATCTTTGGACTTGCTAATGGATTTCGTCAGTGAAGTTGTATTTAAGTTTGTGATTACTTGATCAACCGTTGGAATAAATAGGATTAACTTTATAGAACAGCTGCAAATATGACTTTGGTATTATTTTCGACCGTTTTGATTTAACATTTATGTATCTTTTAGTCCATGGCTCCAGGCATCTAATTCATATTAGCCTCAATGTCCTTTTGGCACAACCTTTCAGTTGAATTCAGTTAATTTCTGTTCAGTGGACTCGTCTTCACACTTTGTTAACCACTCTTGTAATGGAATGACAGGAACTCTGCTCTCTTTGTTTTTGACATGAGTAAATTAACCTTGCTATTACATTGTTAAGAAGAAAGCTTGGCAATTGAGTTTATACATCATGAATTTGTAATTTTTATTTGTAAGATTATATTGGTTTACTAAACTGCTAGATTGTAGTTCGGATATAATAACTCTAGCTGGTCGGGCAATGCAATTTCTATTGCAGATGTTCTGCCATGCGTGTAGGTACGTCAGTTAATTTTTTATATAGTGGAATAGAAGTATTTTTATACCGTCTATTTTAGATAAGCAAAGTGTCAAGAGATCAGTTTTATTACTCTTTTTTTTCCCTTTCTTATTATTGCAGACTTTGTGACAGGAAGTTGTACATCCAGCTACTTCAGTTTGGATGGTTCCTCATAACATGCAGTTGTTGCTGGAAATGATAACATCTGGTAGTCATTCTTCTGAAAATAGCACTTCTAATACAACATAATAGAATTAAAACTAGATAGCTTCTGGGATGTAATGTTGATTAGTAATATAGGATGTAATTAACTGAGTTACCCAGTCTGGCGTTTAGTTATTGAGCCAGTTCGCATTTTTTCTGACCTACATATGACTAAAATCTTTAATTGGTATTGTGATATGATTATTGTTTTTCTCTTTTCCTGTACATTACACAACAGTATACAGCAGTAAATCTTCGACCAGCTATTGTCACTTGGCTCCAATCAACATCTAATCTTGAACTTTTAATTATGACTTTGGCAAAGTAGGTTTGAGAAAGTAGTTGAATCGGCTGGGCGCCTGGGATGGTTGTGACATTTCGCTAACTTTCAGTGGCTGGCTAATACATATTATTAGGTGAAAATATTGTTATCAATAAATAATGTGAGCAAAGACTGATAACAATTGATTGATGGAAACCTTCATTAAAAATATAGGCCTTGAGAAGAAAAATACCAGATCGAAAAATAAAAAATATAAAAATCTCTGACTGCATCATATCTGATCTGTAACCTAACAAATGTTCACATTTAATGACTGATATAATTAACATAAATTTCTATATTATTTATTAATCTGCTTGGAAGACTTCTTCCTACATGACCAAAAAATAGAGCAAGACAAGAATAAAGGAAACCAATTTCAAAGAAGCAGCCCCCAATTTTATCATATGATAATCAATTCTAAATCAATCTTGTTCACTAAATATAAAGGAAATCTGAAGTGTTTTCCTCTTCATTTTTGACAGAAAGTTGTGTAGCTTCAATTTTCATGGTTAGCTATTGAAGTTGGTAGACCTTGTTCTTTTTTATTATTCAAGTTAATTGAGACACAGACTGATATTGAACATGATAAGAAGGAAATTATACTATGAAACCATGGGGAGGTGGAGTTCAGAGAAAATACTTGTGGATGATTGATTGCTCTTAGTTGGTGTGCAGAGGATGAAAGGAGACAGCAGATGGTTTATAAGATTTAGTAAAGATGTGTGTAGCTAATGATGTGATGCCTTAATTAGATGGATTTCAAGCATTTTTAAATGCTTTCAGCTGTTTATGTTTCCCTTTTTTCTCTTTTTATTTTTGGGGTAAGGGGAGTATTATGATGCATGAAAAACTCATTAATGACGACTAAATGACCTAGCAGTTCTTGTTATTCAAGGATTGTGTGCAAAGAAAAAGACGAAATCAGTTCCAACTACCTGTTTTTAGTACCGTGTATTCTCAGTATTTTTGCCCCAATTCAAACTTTGATGCAATAAATTCCAATACTATGCAGGGTGCAGTGGTCAGACTTTCTCAGAGTACTCAGATACGGCATCAGCAAAGCCCAACACCCAATGCTGGTGCCAAGAAACAATGTTGTGATTTTGCTGTACCTCAACAGTCCAGTTGAGTTAATATCCTGGTGGGCCCAGACATGGGCCAAAATTAATTCCTTATCAGCATTATGCCTTCAGTGGTGCTGATATTGCAGGCTTGAAGTTAAATATGCAATAGGCATTTATTGATCACCAGGCCACATGAATCTTGTGTTTATCTATTCGTAAATCATTAGAGCAAGATATTCATGGATACGGTATTACACACGTCCTCTCTTCTTCATGTGCTTTGGAGCTGCTTTTAACCTTCTATGCTCTAATTTATTCCTTTCACCTATTCATTGAAAGGAGCACTACACTATTCGGTTATCTTAGTCATTCTTTTCTCTTTATTCATTGGGTTCTAAATGTTTACCATTCTCTTGCAAGAGTTCTCTGTGGTTGGTGGAACCAGGCGGTAATGAAAAGAAGAGGTGTGTTGTACATCTTTCTATGCTTGGTGTTTGGCCCACCATATCGGTTCACTCATTCCTTTGTGCAGATTGAATATACTCATGTGACGATTAGAACCGAATCACGTGCCAGGCATGTGATGGGTAGGATACCTGGATGCATTTTATGATTAGCATCTCCACCGGGATACTTGACCCCTTTCCATTGGACTCAAATCATCGGCTGTTAGGTTAGTTAATTAAGGTACCTAGCTATATAACTTTGCTTTTTTTAAACTACTATTGTATGAAGCTTTAATTATATTATTGTATGGAGCTACCACAACTCATCAGCTCGAAATGCATTCTCTCTCTATCTTTATATTTGCATTATTGAAATGTATATCATGTAGTAGTACTTCTAGTTTACCCTTGAAAACTTTTCAGCTACCTATCTCATCTTTTAATCTTACTTATTCTTGTCCATGATTTGCATAACAATGTCACCGCACTATAAACTCACAAATATGAGAGGGAACCTTTTAAGCCAAATAAAGCAGTAGATATATTTATTAAACAACAGTAGTACTAATCTATAGTCATAATATATATGTCTTGCATGACCATAATAAGGCCAAATATGTGTCAGGCCCTTAAATGTTTTCCACAGAGGATTTTACTTGAAGAGCTTCAGACTTGGTGATTGAAGTGCGAAAATGTTTGATGCCTTAACAATTTGCTGATGGCCGAGAAATTGTTGAAGATTCCATGTGGAGTGTGGATGCACAAAAGTAAGTTGCATGAGAAGTTCATCATTGTGAAAAGAATTAGTGAATATGCACACATGGTTGATATGACTTAGGAGTTATAGAAAAGTGCAATGCCCCAAAGATGATTATGGTGTTGCTAGATTTCTTGTTGGTGGATTAAGATTGTGAAGGATAACATACAAAAGGCTTAAATTAGATTATTGAAAAATTTCTGTCTGAGAAACATGTGCTTAGAGAGAAATACACTATTGCTAGAATGAATAAGCAGTTCTATATCTGGTCTTTGCGTGAAAATATGTGAGATGATTAGATTGCATATAGCCGTAGGTGGAAACTTTAGGAATTTTATATTTGGATCCAACGTGAAAATTCGTGACTGAACCACCCTCCTGCATCTAGATGTTGATCGGATGGTTAAAAGGACTCAGATTATAGCTTATGCTTACCGAGAACATGTATTAGAATATGCTCATTTGGAGATGCATGTTTGCATGCTCATGATTTCTTTCTTGGAGTCTATGCAATCAATGGTAAATTCATCTTCGGAAAAAGTATAATTGGTCATATGTGAGGAAAAAGGTGAGCTAGTGGTGTGATCAATTAAAAAACATCGGAACGAAGCACGAGACAATCAACTAGGCTAATGGCTACATAGAGATGGGCTCCTTGGTATACTGCTAATAAGCCTATTTAATCCCAAAATGCAGCTGTAACCAACCAACCAACCAACCAACCTCTGTAGAAGAGAAGGGTGTATTGAGATAAAAAAGGAAAAGTATGGTTCCTTTGTACATGGCAAGAGACCCTCCAATCATAGAGCGAGGGAACTAGAGAAGATTGTGATGCTGCGGCTGTTTAGAGCAGTCCGACAGATTGGCACAAATCAAGGGCCAGGGTATCTGGCGTTTAGTTAGGGGCAGACAAAGGCCAATGAATAAAGAAATGAGCTTTTATTAATTGACAGTTATAGAATGAAGCCATTGATCTAGTGGAATTTACTAGGGAAATGCACATAAACTAAAATACTAAAGAGGAGAGTGTCATGTGGGGGGCATCCTCCTCCCAAGGTCCTCCTGGCTCTTATTTATGGGGCTTTGAGGCCTCATATGAGCTGGAATCCATGAGGTGTAGAGTCCAAGCATGCCGAGCTAGCTATGTTTCTTAGAGAAGAGTTGGATCGACGGTTGGATGGACCTCGATCACAGTTGTGTAAAAGATCGTTGGTCGGACAGCTGTCGGTCCCCGTGCCTAACGACCAACAACTCGGTGGCCCCACCTCAATAGCAGCATGTGCTTTGTAACATTCTACGTTAGGGTTTTTGGGCTTGATTGAGATTTGCAGTTGCGATCTTGATGTACCCAATAAGTCCCTAATCGGCCTCTTTATGTTCTTGAAGTTTTGAAAATCCCATTGACCTAGGTACCAACTAAGAGCAGGCACCAACTTAAGAAAAGGCGATCCCCCGTATAGACATTATGGTTTGGCTGCCTTAGAATCATGATAACACTTCGTCAAAGATTCCCCACTCTCGCATTTTTGTGTCCCTCGCACTCAAACATGCTAATTTCTTCTGATTGTTAACTTGAAGATTTTTAATCTACAGAATAGAATACAACCATAAATTCCAAAGTCAGAGCCTCCAATGTCAGCTTTAACTCATCTCTGTGGAGCCTAAATTGGCTTGTTGGTTATTTTAAGAGTTGACTCAAGCATTCTAGGATGAAGGTAGTAGCTGTTGAAACTTCCAGTCATTCTGATCTGATGCTAGCTAATAAGGTTTAATCTAATCTGAAAGTACATTACTCATCCTTATCATAGAAATATAGTAACACTAGTGGTATAAATAAGTGATTTTGCTAACTTTATCATTCCGTTATAGAACTAATTAATAAGATTGACACCTTAGGTGCACATGATTCCATGTACTATTGGTTTTTTTCTGATTTGATCAGGTATATCAAAATACAAATGTGCCACATGAGGAGGGTAGAAAAGAAATTTCGAGGGGAGGGTTGACTTCCCTTTTCTTTTTCTTTTTTTTTTTTTTTTGCCACAATCAACTTCTCTATTTGCTCACGGAGACTAATTTGAGATTACTCACGGCCTTCATCTAATTTAAGACACGTTGTTGATAAGCACTTGATTATTGTACCATTTCTCAGCTGCATAGTGAATTATTTAAGGATAATTCTGAAGATGTTTTAAACTTATGCAGGTTTGTATCCAGCTCAAGTGTCTCTTAGTTAGTAACTCTCGAAACATGGAGTTTTGAACCCTTTAAGTAGAGATATATCATTCTAGGATTAAGATTTATTTATTTTCTCTTTTGATATTACAGCAAGGAAATAAGGGAATCAAAAAGTGATATATAATAGTGAGAATGAAACAGGGTATGTAGATTGGACCCAGCAGGAGAATCAATTAAGTAATAAACAAAGGAGTCTAGGAAGAGAAAGGACGAGGCATGATGCCTAATAGTAAGACATGATCTCCACTCTTGTTTCCTGCCTGCCCTCCTCTTCTGATCATCAAGCCATTTTTGAATTGTGTTGAGCCAGCAAAATGCCTCTCACCGTTGAGAATGGAAGCTTCCTCTTGTTCCTACCATCTGCCTCTCCCTCTGAGCACAATCACATGAGTGCTCAAAAAAGTAGAGACCTATTAGGGCAATTAGCATTGATTATATGGCCACCATTCTCTTACTATTAAGCATGCTTGCCCACACAGATATTCCTTATAGTATGGAGAGTGGCTATCTATTCTATTCCTGCTATGAGGTTTTTTTTTTTTTTTTTTTTTTTCAAAAAAAAAAAAAAAAAAAAAATCCCCTATTAGTTTCTCATGGTTCTTTCACATCTTTTGAGATTACCTTGGCGATGATCAAGGGCGAGCCGCCTAATGCATCGGTATAAAAGCACTACCTTGCTTGTCGGCAGGGAGGGGGGGGATGACCCTATATATGTCTGTTATTTGGTAAATTAGAGACCATAATTAAAGAGGAGTGCTTAATCTTAAACAAATTGTTTAAATATTGAGAGGTAATTATGGAGAGAGATGGGTCACATGCACCGTGATGCGCCTCCTCTATTATTTTTTATGTATGGGAAGAATGAAAGTTGCTGGAATTAAGAAAGGATGATGCCCTCTTGTCACATGCTTTGATGGGGACCAGCAACACATGAGAACACACATCTATATCTCCTAAGTGGGAGGTGGGGGGCCCTTAGGAGATCTCAAAAAAGGTTGCTTTCAATGTTAATATCATCTATTTGGCTCAAACATACAAGAGTTGAAAGGCCAAGCATCCCTAAAGGTGGAGTGTGTCAATAAGGCTTGTATGTTGTGCCACAGTGAGCTTAACTGGCCTCTCTAGTGGGAAGAAGGAAAGAAAAGCCAAAGCTTGGAGAAAGTGCTCCACCTGGCCAATGCAATAGGTTTTTGCTTTTATCATCAAACAAGTAAAAGAGGAGAGCTTTTGTCATGTGGGGTGTACTTGGAGTCCTGTTTCACAGATTGATTTATATGATATGTAGTGATCCAATGATTGTCAGGGTGTTGCCATGATTGAGTTATGCATTACCATTACATGCTCTGTTCATTGGACTCGACCTGTGATCAATGCTCACTTTATGTAAATGAATAATGCTGTTCTCACACTCTTTACCTTAAAGACTTGCATTAATTTTCTCACACTTTACTGGTCCCAAGCCCATAACACATGGGATCAAGCTTTTAGGGTAGGAAAATATTCCTTTTTCCACTTACAATACAAAATTCTGCTAGCAATAATTTATGCTGATTTTACGGTTTTCATTCTTTCTTCTATCGCGCATTTTTCTTCTTTTCAATTTAAATCTTTCATGTTGGCATTTAGTTAAATTATTGTAGAATATATTATTTAGCATAAGATTGAATGCTTCGAATATTCTCTTTTTTATTTGCATGTAAAACAATATATTACAACAGACTCGCGACCTTACGTAGTTGGCTAAGGACGTGATGGTTGATATTTACCTTACGTAGTTGGCTAAGAGCTTAATGGTTGATATTTAAAATTTTAAATTTAAAATTCACTTGCTTCGTTTTTTTTAGTTGAATTTATTTGAAAAAAAAAATAAACGTAGTAGCTCGTCACATGCTTATCGGCTGCGAAAATATAATTTGGGGAGATTGTGTGGGACCACGTGAATAGTGAATCACACTAATCCTGTAAAAAGGAGCGGGGACATCATTACTTGTAAATAACTAAATATAGCATTACACTTTGATGGGCATTGATATATACACATGGGAGCGTGTGGTTGGTCGTTTTGACGAGGATATGCGTCGAAGAGATTGTGCAATTGTTGTTGTGCAACAAATTAAATGGTCGAAAGCTTCATCTCCATACCGTTTCGAAGGCTTAAATCATATTAATTGAGGATCATCTTCTTCACAGATAACTGTACGTCATCATCTAGGTGTTTTTCTTTATGTAAGGTTAAGTTAACGTGATTGAAATTTGCGATAGGAGCCTAAACATGAGGTGTTATTTTGGTTAACGAGTAATCAATCCTTTGCTAGAATCTTGTAAAGATTTTCTTTCTTGTATGTTTTTTATTCTTCTTTTTATTTTATTTTTTCTTGTAATTAGCAGCTACCTAAATAATTCTGAGTGAATTTTAACTTAAGAGGCCGTTTGACGGTAACAATAGATGTCAGCCATTGCTCTCTAGTGACTAATGAGATGGATGGCAGACTTGGATTTTCGAATGCATTAGAACGTTAAATTATTGGCGGGAGATGGGGACGACCGGTGGCAGGATCATCCATAAGAGCAGAGCAGTGGCAGGTGCAGGTGCAGGTGCAGGGAGGCGTTCATCAAATGAGCGTCAGCGCAGAGGAACAAATGCGTACAAATGCGGTTGACTGAGGACTGGGTCCCACGGCGTCAGCAGGGGGGCGAGTGCAGAGGTGGGAGAGGTGATATATACAATACGGGGTGTAACAGTGCCGGCGCTCTGGTCGGTAGCAAACGGCTTCGTCAGTGACAGCTATCCCCTGCAGCCTCCAAAGCATTGACAATGCACTTTATACATAACACTGCTCACCGCATAAAATTCCAAATTCTTTTTAAAAATAAAATAAAATTTTTTATTTATTATATTCTTTTTATCTCTCTGGTGACCTTTGCGGCCCAATTAGCATATGTACTTTTTTTTTTTTTCCCTTTTTTTTTTTTTGCAGCTGTACATTTTATTTGGCGCTTCTGCTGTCCCTTTAACAGCTGTGGATAATCTCCCAAACTTTAATCTTTCTTTTTTCTTTTTTTCCTTTTTTTTTTTTTATCGTGTTATTATAGATTTTTTTTTTTTTTTTTTTTTTTTTTTTTTTTTTTTTTTAAGAGAGAAAGGTAGCATGCTACCCGCTTTGTTTATTTTTAAAATAAACTTAGATAAAAATATGAAGCAACTAGATTTCGAACTCGGATTACAAATATCAACCACCAAGTCGTTTGCCACTTGCAAGAGTACTTTTGATATTATAGAGTTGTTTTGGAAGGGGACATATTCAAAGAGCTTATTTGAAGTACAGTGGGCTTCGACCCGAAAGCGCGCGCCCATAGCACAGTAGCAAGAGAGAAGAAGAACAATTCCAAAGCCACCCATTTGGGAGTTAATTCTGAACAGTAAAAGTAATAAACTTTGAAATCTCTGTGTCTACAACAGGACCAGAGAGGAGTGAGAGGAAATAGAAAAAAAAAAAATATTAACATTGTGGGATCGGGATAAACAAATATAAGTCGTATTGAAGAGATGATGAGAAATAGCATGTATACAATTACATACACCAAAGCCATGCAAAAGGAACCAAAGAGGACTTGGTGGGGTTTTCCTGTCATTTTAAGCCTAAAAGGGTTGATCCGTGATCCGTGATCCGTGATCCGATCTGTTAAAAGAGAAGACGTGGAAAGAGGGAAGGGGTGATTTCCCGTGGTAACTTGTACATCCGAGGAGGAAGGGATGGGAAATGTTAGCGTTGGTGTTGGCTCGGAGACTACCAACCAACCAACCAACCAACCTTATCTATCTAATAATCTAATAAAGACACCTACTAATAAAAAGGGGGAGCGGAGGGCGGCGGGACAAGTCACAAGTACACAGTGCAGGGGTGTTTCAGTCATTTTTGGCGGTTCTATGGGTCGGCAAGAATGAACGGATCGATGATCGATCATCTGTGGTTGGGGGGATCGGATGGGTTGGGCGAGAGGGGTCGGAAGATGACGGGGGCGCCGTATTGCGGGTAGAGGAGCATGAGGACGGTGGGGGCGTGGACGTAGGTGGGGGAGAGGCGGAAGGCGAAGCGCTGCAGGATGATGGCCATCGTGAGCTTGGCCTCCAGCAGCGCCAGGTTCTGCCCGATGCACATCCGGGCCCCCAGCCCAAACGGGATGAAGGCCGTCGGATGCCGGGCCGCACGGGCCACCCCCTCCGCGAACCGGCCCGGGTTGAACTGGGCCGCGTCCGGGCCCCACAGCCGCGCGTCGTGGTGGACGCCCATGATCGGGATCAGCACCTCCGTGTCCCGCGGGATCTCGTACCCACCCAGCTTCACGTCCACCTTCGCCCGCCTGATCGTCGCCACCGCCGGAGGGTAAAGCCGCAGCGTCTCGTTCAGTATCATCCCCACCTGCGTTTTTGTTATTACGTACCAGTTAAACAGACACTACATCTACATCTACATCTACATATACATATACATGCACCACCACCACCATGCACCTTTGGGTTGGGTTGGGTTGGGTTGGTTTGGTTCCATCCCGTCCCCCGTCCCCCGTCCCGTTACGTATAGTCTCATCTCGTTTTATTAATAATAATTAATAATTAATAATAATGAGATTTACTAAGAAAAAAAAAAAAACAAACGAGACAGTAAGAGAAAGAGAAAGGAAAGAGAAAGAAGGCGGGCGGGCGGGCGGCATTATTGGTCGTGAGAAATGACGAAAGTGCCCTTACCGTTTTGAGCTTGGCGAGGTGGTCGCGGGTGGGGAGGGCGCGTGAGCCGCACACGCTGAGGACCTCGGCGCGGGCACGCTCCTGCCAGTCGGGGTGCATGGCAAGGAGCACGGTGGTCCACGTCAGCAGGTTCGACGTGGTCTGCTTCCCCGCGAAGAAGAACGTCTTGCACTCCTCCACGATGTCGTGCACCGTGATCGCCGCCGCCGCCGCCGCGCGATCGCGATCTCGATCTCCATCTCGATCTCGAACTCGATCTCTTCCGGCCAAAGACGGCGGCCTCGCGTTGATCATCAATCCTAACAAGTCTTTAGCGCAGCCGTCGGGCTTTTCTCCGGCCGAGTCCGAGTCGGAGTCCTCCTTTCGCCGGCCAATGAGCCGCACCAGATTCTTCCTTATCTCCTTGTCCAATTTCCACGAGCTCGTATTCTTCTTGGTCGGCAAGAATCTGCACATTATATCATCGTCGTCAGATTGCCAGCAGTAATAATATCTCTCTGCAGGCCAGGCCAGGCCAGGCCAGGCCAGGCCCCCCCCTCCTCCTCCTAAATTGGGCGTCGATTTAAGGAAATGAATGCTTGTTAAAAGGGCGAACCTGTAGCCGGGGATGAGGACCTTGCGGAAGGCCTCGGAGGCGAAGCCCATCAGCTGGGTCTGCAGCTGGAAGACGGCTTTGCCGTCCTCGTAGCTGCGGCCGAAGGCGGTGCGCGTGATGGCGTCCTCGGTCACGATCTGGAACCAGTCCGCCACGTCGATCTCCACCTCCCCCGCCGCCGTCGACATAGTCGCCCACTTGTCCACCATGTCCACCACCGTCTTCCCGATGTAAGGTATCAGCAGCTGAACCAATTTATTTATTTATTTATTTATTTATTTATTTATTTATTAAAAAAATGAATTATAGTAGAAAGAGTGTAAAATTGGCAAAGTAAGGGGGATGAGAGTAAAAATTAGCTAGATTATATAATATATAAATAGATTTGAGAGTAAGGAGTTGGTAGCTACGGTCACAGTACATACAGGACATGATCAGAAAAAGAGAGGACTAGAGCACCTTGAGGTTGTCCATGTGGAAGGTGGGGGTGAGGACCTTGCGGTGGTGGGCCCACTTCTCGCCCCGGAGGCTGACGAGGCCCTCGCCCTCGAGCTGGCGGACCATGGGGTGCGACTCGTAGCGGTCGAAGGACTCGGAGCGGGACAGCAGTATCTCCCGGATCAGCTCCGGCTCCGCGATCGCCAGCCGCGCCGTGGGCCCGAACCATATCAGAAATGTCGACCCTGCCAACAATACGCCACGCACTCCCACTTTTATTTAACTTTTAAAAAATTATTATGACTCAAATGCCATGATATATGCATTATGCTACTACTACCTATATGCTTTACTACCACCATACCATACCATCCCCATCCATCCTTCCTTCCTTCCTTCCTTCCTTCCTTCCTTCCTTCCTTCCTTAACTCAATCTCCTCCTCCTCCTCCTCCTTATTCTTATTTTTGTTTTTCTCTTCTTTTTATTTTTTTTTTAAAAATAAAAATAAAAATAATTTAATCTTAATCTTAATCTTAATCTTAATCTTAAATTTAAGTTAATCTTAAATTTACTTATTTAAGTTAATATAAGTAATTAATTAGTAATGACACAGCTAGCTAGCTAGTTAGTTAGTTAGTTTATTAATTGAGGAGGTCCAATCGAGGGGATGAGAGAAGAGAAGGGGAATTAAAGGGAAAGGGAAAGGAAATGGGGTGTGTCAGTGTGTAATATCGACCGGAGCTGCCTAGGAGGTTGCAAGCAGGGGACAAGGAAAGGGAGAGAGATAACAACAGCGAACAACTCCCCTCCGAGAACTTGAGAGAGCGAACAACTCCCCTCCGAGAACTTGAGAGCTACAGCTACTGCAGCAAAAACTCTTCAAAAAGAGTCAGAGTGTGGATATATAGGGGGTAATAAAAACCCAAGGTGGTGGTAGTTGCTACTTATTCCTACTACCACTGCAGCAGAGAGCCCATACGGCCATCTGTTTAGACAGACAGAGAGAGAAAGAAAGAGAGAGATGCTGATCACCAATAATTAAGTACAAATTAAGAGGAGGAGGAGGAGGAGGAGGAGGAGAAGAAACAAACACGAGTTAATAAGAGTTATTACTGTAGAAAAAAGAAAGAAAAAATAATAATTTTTTTTTTTTTTAAAAAAAAAAAAAAAAAAAAAAAAAAAAAAAAAAAAAGTGAGAAACTAGTAGTAGAAGATAAGGCACGAGATACCCGGATTAGAAAACAAAAAAAAATTACCGAGTTATTGGTAGTTTGCATCGGCAGTCCCATAAGCCACACATAGCCTCCCTGTAGACATGTATGATTCCGACCGATACGAAAATGGTAAAAAGGTGAATTTGCAGCAGATGAATCATGAATAGCCCCACCACCACCTCAAGCACAAAAAAGGCTGACACCACTCAAAAGGAGTAAAACCCCAACACCCCAAATAAAAGGAAGAACATATATATATATATATATATATATATATATATATATATATATATATATATTAAAAAAAAGCAGCAGCTAAGTAATAATAATAATAATAATAATAATAATAATAATAATAATAATAAGGAGCGGTACTTCCCATCCCGACCACAACACAAGCAAAAGAGATAATGATGATGATTCTAGCAAAGCGCAAAGCTTAAACACTGAGAACCCATAAGGTAGCTAGGATTCAACGGACAGAAACACAATTAATTAGAAGAAGGAATTAAATACGACAGTAAGGAATCGGCCGGAGAGAGCCCAGTGATCAGGAGAGAAGAAGAAGAGAGAGAGAGAGAGAGAGAAAGAGAGTAGGGAGTAGGGAGTGTGTATAGTATACAAGGTGAGTGCGTGGGTGCGTAGGTAGGTACGTACCGTAGATCTTCTTCCAATGGTGGTAGAAGGCGAGGACTCGGGGGAGGATGTTGTGGGAGGTCCGGGGCAGCATTGGCTTGGAGGAGGCGTCCAACATGAGGGCTACCATCTCCCTCACGCAGCCGAGGAGGAAGCGGTAGGGCGGGCCCCGTATCCCTTGCCTGGCGAAGTGCTTCTCCAACCGCTTCGGCTTCCACCACAGCACCTCCGCCGCCACGTACATGCACGCCCCCACCACGCTCCCTGCCCACACCCACCTCACCATCGCCCACGCCCACGCCCACGCCCACGCCCACGCCCACGCCCAATCCATCATTCTTTTCTTATATAAAATATTTATCTATATCTTCTATATATCTGCTGATAATTAATTAGCTCTGCCCTCTTCTCCTCCTCCTCCTTAATTCTCTTCGATCCCGATCTCTCTCGAGGCGTAGAGATTAGTTAATTACCAAAGAAGACGAAGACGAAGACGAAGACGAAGACGAAGAAAAAGGCAATACTTCCTAGCTCTGTGGGTTTGTTGCCCAAATTCGTAGCTTATAGCTTATACGAATGGGGGATGGGGGGCGCCTTTTTCTTTTTTCTTTTTTTTTTTATCAAGAAAAAAGCTGGAGAACGGAGGGATTTTTGAGAGAGAGAGAGAGAGAGAGTTATGAGGGGGGAGAGAGATGAATAGGGAGAGTGGGGCTTTTTATAGTGGGGAAGAGATAGAGATAGAGAGAGAGACAGAGACAGAGAGGGTGCGTAGCAAGGCCGGCGCCGTTGGCTTCGCCGTCGGGGTTATAGGGGGGGGTCAACGAAAGCGCATTCTTCATGTCTAATGACCAAAATACCCTTTTGGGGTTTTAGGGTTAATTAATTAACTAATTTAATAGGGTTGGTTCTACCTCGAGTTTTTTTTTAAAAACGATTCAAATTTTTTTAAAAAAAAAAAAAAAAAAAAAAAAAAAACAGAGAGATAGACAGAGAGAGACACAGAGAGGTGGTGAGAATTTAAATTTTGATTTTAAATATTATTTTATTTTACTTAAAAAATATATATAAATAATTTGAGTTACTCATCTTCCCTTTTGGGAAAAAAAAGGGAGTGCATATAAGAGACAAGGGAAATTAAATGGAGAAATTAGAAGTAGTGTAACAGAAGAAGAATAAGACTGCCACTTGTTATGATTGTGTTCTGAATGCCAGGCCCATTATGAGCCGCTGCATTTATTTTTTGTTTGTTTCTCATCTTAAGCTCCGGAAATAGGGGGCTGCATTAAAAAGCTCGAGTAATCCTATTCCTTTAAATTTATTTATTTATTTATTTATGATGTGTGTATAAATTTTACATTTTAATATTTTTTTTCTAGCTAGGATTTTTTACACTTATTTTATTACATTTTTTTAAAAAAATTATAAATTTATTGGAGTTTTTTATACTCTTATTATTATATTCAAAATGTATAAAAATAAACGCTCTACATCTATATCCCATGGTTATATAATAATTTTTTTTTTAAAGATTGAATATCTGCCACGTCATAAAATTTTAACTTTAAATAAATTAATAAATTTGTTCTGATTATATTAATTAATATTCATATTAAATATTTAAATATTATTTTTTAATAATAATTTAAATTTTAACAGAATAATAATTATTTTATATTTTACATAATATAACAATTCAACCAAGATGCATGTGCTTCCGCTTTGTGGTCATATACAAGTGATAGCTTGCTTAAATTGATCAAAGTAGTATTTATGATGCTTAAAAGAATAAAGAATTGAGTGGATTCCTACTTAATTTCTTACAGGAATAATAAATTCAAGGAATGAACTCCAAAAAGGAATGATGCCTTTTGTTATAAGAAATAAACAGAGTTTCATAAAAAGCAATGCTAAGGTACGAAGCAATGCTAAAACACGATAAGCTAGAGACAAAGTCAAAAGTTTAATTAGCATAGCAGAGACGACATGAATAATAATTTTTTTTTTATTTTAAATCATAAATTCGTATATTTTTTATATTTAATATAAAAAAATGCACTAAGACTAGTTCCCTAGGACCTGTTTGGTAACGAGTTAAGACAGAACTAGCTAATCCAGGAATAAGTATAAAGTACGGAACTAGTATAAAAAAATATTTGGAATGGTTCCAGTAATAAGAGATTTTGTGTTTGGTATGATAATAAGGAATAAGATGAATAAAGAGTATTAGCTGGGATAAATTATTTTTTTGCCTTCAACTTTATTATGTAATAATGAAGTGAAAGAGGATGACTCGGTAGACGTGAGAGAGTATTTAAGAAAAAAATAAAAGGGTGGTTGGAAAGAGTGAGAACAGTAATTTCAGCTTATTTTAGTTGTACTGGAATAAGCTATACCGATTAATTCCATGTGCGTTTGAAAAAATAAAAAAGATATCCTCATATTCTCTATTTTAATCCATTTTCAAACACCCCCTAATATTTTAGATACATCAATTCTTTGTTTTACCTTTGCTAAGATATTGAAAATAAATTTGCTGATTTACCCAGTTTTACTATATAAATCTCTGTGCTTCATATTATTAATTTCTTTCATTATAAAAACTAAAAAAAAACAAAAACTACAACACAATAATTTTAATTTTTGAAAAGATAAAAACATAGAGAGGTTCGAGTAATAATTTCTTTGATGCATATTCTCCAATCAAGGAGGGGCACATGCCCTCCCCCCGTTCGAATGTACGTTGATACCCTAAACCTAATAACATAAGATGCTCAAGGTGAATACAAGTGGGAAAAAAAAAAAAAAAAAAAAGAAAAAAAAAAAAGGTTAAACTATTTTACTGTAAAAATTAACCAAGTATTATTACTTTGCAAGCATAAAACTGGGCTTGCCAACTGGCATTGCAGATCAAGAGACTGAGCTATTTTTGTCACAAGCTGACCTAACACTGAACTGAAAAGATGTTTTGTTTGGTCCATATTGGTTGAACAAAAGTAATAGTTGATGCAAATGATTAGTATTGTCAGTATTTGAATGTCAGGTGATTTTCCGTGAAATAAACGGATTATTCATTTTTTTTTTTTTTTTTTTTTTTTTTTTTTTGGCCTCTTCACCATTCTTTTTGGCTTCTTCACCAGCTAATGATAATAACAAGTCCATCCACAGCTGCCTAATTCATCCATTCTGAAAACACACTATGTCTGGAACAGATTATTGAAGTACAGTTCACTATTAACTCGGATTTGTTAATAATTAGTTACTTTATATAATTACAAAATAAAAACAAATATCGTCGAATTTATATTTTATTATATTTATTTATTTATTTTAATTTTAGAAATAAAATATTAAATATGGAGAATTGAAGCACCTTGCTGTCCATGGCAATTTTAGTTATTAAAGTAAGTGATTGTTTTACATACATCTTAATTATGAGCCTTATTATCCTAATTTTAGAAGCTCTTTTATTAAGGCATACACACATATATATATATATATGCATATACCAGTTGAATCAACCAAAGAAATTTTTGGGGAGGAGTGAGAGGGGAATTGTCCAATTGACTAGGAAAAAGACCAGCAAAGTGAGAGATGATCGAATACTCCAACATCCCAAAGTGAAACTCTACAAACTTAAATCTGACCTGGACGATTGAAAGTTGAATATTCAAATTAAACCTAACTTTTCCCATTTGGTCCCTCCCTCTTTTCTGGTGTTTACTTCAATAAGCATAGACCACAGCAGATTGTTGTGTTTAAATATTCGGATTGAAAACTAGTTTCTCTCCGAATTAAATTATATTTGTCTGGTTGAATATAAAATATATAAATATTTAAAGTATGACGGTTATTTTATATAATTTAGTATGATATTATAATAAAAATTTATGATTTCAAATTTTATCAGATTTCTAGCATCATTTATTTTTTTTCTATTTAATTAAGTCCACGTCTTGAATTAAGCTATTTAAAAATTTCGAGTTCAATCGTAGCAGCTTAAACTTTTAGAGGAGTTAAAATTTTCTTCTATTTAATTAAAATCAAGTCGTTCTTGAATATATTTAAAAGACATCAACGCAATACAATAGGTGTTTCACATAATTTAACATGTCTATTTTTTTATAAAGGATTGAAGCCATTGGATTACTACTCTAGGATTACGTTACATGTCTGGCTAGGAAAAAAAAAAAAAAAAAAAAAAGGGGTAAAAGAAAAGAAAGGGAAATACATTCTTATACTTAAGAGGACTGGCTTGGCAATTTCACAGTTTTCTATAAAGGACAAGCATCTTTGGAATAAACTGGGATGCATGAACCGCGAGGCGTTATGATGTGTAATACCCATGTAAACAGCTAGGTGTATTTCCATAGAAGAAAAGAAAGAGGGAAAACAAATTTAAAATTAAAGTGGAATGTAGAATTCACAAGCAACTTTACTTAAAGAAGAATAAACATAATTAAATCTCTATTATTAACTAATTAGGAGTAGAGGTATAGATCAGGAGAGTGTGATTTGGGAGAAATAGATGTCTCCATTAATATTCAGCAAATATCTTATTTCAATTTTCAATGCCCACCCAAACTATTAGATAATTATTGTGGTAAGTATGGTGGGCACCGAGCTTAAGAAATAGATTATTATTATTATTATTATTATTATTATTATTACATTTTCTCTCCATACACTCTGGAAGGAAGGAGATAACTAACGGGTAAAGTGATGATGAATATATTCATAGATGAGATTGGCCGGGACAGAAAGGTTAAGAGCGGGCTGACGTGGCAGACCGGGTGGGGAGGAAATTAAGAGTAACTGTTGAATGGTGATGGAGTGGTGTGGGAGGGGGCAGGGGGGGCACAAGGAGAGGAGAGGGGGGGGGGAGAGATTAGGATGGGTTTTGGAAGGATACACATAAATAAGGGCACATGGGGAACAAGAGGGGGAGGGGAAGAGTAGGGAGGGGAGGCTCTTTCTCCGCTACCAATGGGCCGATATATGCCGCCCCCAAGGACAGGTTGTCCCTTGTTGGTGGGCCCCCGATAAATGATGATGATGATGATAATGTGATTTAGATGTACATATATACATACATAACATCATACATACGCCCAACAGCAACAGCAACAGCAACAGCACACAGAGAAGAGAAGCGGAGAGGAGGAGATGGGCCCACACCAGTTTTGAGGGAGGGGAGGAGAGGAGAGGAGAGGGGGCACACCCTCCCTTACCTATGTCTTAATGCGACCGAAACATTGCGGGGCCCGCCTGCTCCCGACGGGTCGCACCCCAACCCACCCACCCCAACCCCAACCCCAACCCCAACCCCAACCCACCCTACTCTGTAGCTCGGGTCCGGGGTCCGGGGTCCGGGGTCCGAGCCGCGGGCTCGGGTAGCCTTGGGCTCACCACTGTCACGGCATGGCTATATTATAATTTACTCTCTTCTTCTTGTCCGAGGAAATTTTGCAGTAATTGAAATCGGAACGAAATTTTGACATGGGTTGCTTAATTATTGTTTGATTTGCAGTAGAGATAAGATTTCACCTCGAGTTTGAGACCCAAAAATGAGTGTTGATTTCTTTTTCTACCGAAAGGAAAGATGAGCACGAAAGACAATAATAGTTCACATTCTCATCCTAATTAAAAAGCTGCAGCTAATTAAGAGTGAAAAATATAAAAATAAAAAAAAAATACCTGCTAATATATATGCTGCATACTTACTTAGCTAAGATCCTTTACTTAAATGGACTGACTTCACTGTATCCAATCTGTTAATGACTACTTAATTGTGGCACTTTGTAAGTACCCTTAACATTAAGGTGAGCTCTGAAGCATCAATTTTGATCTTAATTTGCATTATCATTCACATATTGATCATGCAGAAGCTATCTCTAATTGTCTTTAGTTAATGAGTTGTTTTTAATTTATCATAACATAATCTATATATATATATATATAGACATTTTCTAATTAAAAGGCTCTTAATTAATTAGTTTCTGAAAAGCATGATATGAGTAGATAAAGAAGTTTCAGAAACTTAATTGAAGAAAACACACGAGTCTTATGTAATTAACCATTAGAAATTAAACCATAGGATTCGATCATAAGACTAACAGATGCACTGTAAACAAGTCTTTTTTTGGGTCTTCTAAAGGTCATTGATTGCCTTTTCATGTCTATTTTAATCAACATGCATGAGCTTACAATCCGATACCATGTCCTAATCTCAGGGCCTACTACTATTAATGAGATCAATTGGATATTATATCATCTCCAGCTAATATGCACAAGAAGTGAAATATCTCTTTGTCAGGATTGGAAACTCACTAGACAATACATTAATATTTGTATTAAATAAAATAGTAGGTATGCACCCTTATCTCTGCATAAGTTTGGGATGTATTAAGACACAGGCATCAAAATCTTGCTCAAATCTCTTTTCTATAGGACCCACGAAATAAGAACAAAACAAGTAGATTAGTTGACTGAATCGAGAGGAGGTTCAAATTTGGAGACATGATGTGTAGAGTTGGTATAGTTTTAGCTCACCGCCAATGTTTTTGTCTAATAATCTTTACCTCCACTATGCAAAATTATAAATGAGAGAATATATGTTTGTGACCGTTCTCGCTTTGAAGGGCCTTAATTTAGCTAGCTAGTTGTTCTATACATTGGAGTGGAATGTATGTCATTGCACTGTAACTTGTTTTGGTACCATCGTCCACTATTAATTGCTATTTATCATTAGGCACCTATATATATATATATATATATATATATATATATATATATATATGTGAAACTGTAGGTGTTCATCTTTTAGATTAGTAGGTATAGCATACATACCTAGGTTAAGTTTAACATTCTATATGGTGATAGTTACGAGTTCAGTCGTGCTGGCCCTCTAAATATATATCAGTCTTAAGAATCTAATGTATAGAATTTGGCTACTGTGTTGGTACAAGTATCAAATAATTGGTGCTTATAATTTTTCTACCGTTAGATCTAATTCTTTGATTAATTCTATTTTTTATATTATACTATTCCACCAATCACTCACTAAATCTAAAGAGCCCGCTATCATCATAACCGTATATTTCACATCCAAAAATAAAAAACTTACAAACATAAATAACTTATACTTTTACAAACATAAAAACTCAATTCTGTATATATATATATATATATATATATATATATATATATATATATATATATATATATATATATATATATACATGGTAGCGATCAGAAAAAATATGTAAGTGTATTAATTAATAAAAAGAGAACATGCACGAAAATTTTAACTCAAAAATAAAGAATTTATTTTTTAAAAGTGATCTAAACTAAAAATATAAAACACTACAACAAAATTATGTTATAGCGACACTTTTAAATATTGCTAAATACTAAAAAAATTATAGCTGAAAAAAAATACCGACACTTGTTATTAGTGCTGCTATATATGCCGTCGATAGAATGTATAGCGACACATTACTATAATGTGTCACAAAAATATATCCCTATAATGTAATTTTGAATATAGATGGATTATAAATGGAATACTTATAAAAAAATATTATAAATATGTGTTTCTATAATCTAATTTTATTATAACAAAATAATAAAATTCCAATTAAAAATTTTAAAAACTAACTATTTAAGCCCGTAGTGAACTACGTTAGATATGATCGGTAACTTCAGATAATATGTATATATTGTTTCATCATAAGCATGGAATGGTAGGATGGGAGCTTGATTTACATAATAATAGATGCATGCTATATATGCAACCCATACTGTACGTACGTATTCCAGCTGACTTTTAAGCCCACGATCTTTAATTAATAATCTAATATGTAAATAAGCAGTGGCTAGGCATGCTAATTAAACACCTATCGGTTTTTTTTTTTTTTTTGTAGGTTTAGACTTCTAGCTGGCGTGCTAATTATGTGCGATGACTTAAGCATATAATTAAACGGGGTCCCATTATTGGCCTTGTCAAGTGATGTCACGAATTATAAGGATTTATCATATACACCGCATCAATAAGACTCGAAAGTTTTCCTTTGAGTTTAGGACCGTTTGGCACTTATAAAAAAATAAAATAATTTTTTTTTTTTTACATCGTATTTGATATTTAAAAAATTTTAATATTTTGTAAAAATATTACTCTATTTTTACTATTTAGATTGTAATTTTTTTAAAAAAAATTCTATTTTAAATTAAATTTTCAATACAAAAAATTAAATTTAAAAATATATTTTTTAATTTTTAATTTTAAAATTTTAAAATTAGGATTTAAATTTTAAATTTAAAAATTTCAAAATTGAATTTGAATTTTAAAATTTTAAAATTTGAATTTTAAATTTAAAAATTTAAAATTTAAATTTTAAATTTTAAAATTTTAAAATGTGAATGTGAAATTTTAAATTTTAAATTTCAAATTAAAAAATTTCAAATATAAAATTTAAAATTTAAATTAAAATTTAAATTAAAATTTAAATTTAAATATAAAATTAAAATTAAAATTAAAATTTAAAATTTAAAATTAAAATTTAAAATTTAAAATTAAAATTTAAAATTAAAATTTAAAATTTAAAATTAATTTAAAATTAAAATTAAATTTAAAATTTAAAATTTAAAATTTTTAAAAAATGGTGAAATGCGAAAGAGGGCGAGAGAAGTCGTACGTAGAAATAGAAAAATTTTTTTTTTGCCCGTCTGAACTCTTTTTTTTTTTTTCTCCAAAAATATTTAGAAATCTCAATAATACGTCATTATCTTTTTACATTGTTAGACCATCCAAACAGGTAACTAATAAAGAAACAATGTTTTTTTAAAAATAAAGTAAAGTGCTCCAAAATTCTATTTCAAAAATTTTCCAAACGAACTCTTAAAGAACAATTTTCTTTGAAGTTTACTGCATATATCTAGCCAGTGAAAATTATATACATATAGAGTTATAGACTAAATAAGTTGCTAATATCTAATATATAAAATATTAAAATTAAAACTATTATTATTTGTTTGAAATTAAAATTTTAAGTTAATAAATTAACTTGTTTTACTTCTTTTTTTTTTTTGTTTTATTAATTTCTTCTGTGATGAATTAGCTTGTCCCAACTCTATTTTTGTTTTTCTTTCTTGGCCCCATCTGAGGTTGTTAAAAATACCATAAATATCGGAAGGAGCTTTGTCCTTGGCACAACCTTTTTCTTTTGTTTTTTTTCTTTTTTTTTTGGGGTGGGGGGTTGATCTTTTTTTTTGGTGGTTGGGGTTTTATCTTCTAATAAAAAGAGAGACAATTAAAAGAAAGAAAGATGAAACGCTCGCATGTTTTTTCGCACGGAAGAGGACAAAATAGGAGATGTAATAATCACACAAGGGGACCTTTCAAAGGAAGGCGCCCAAAATAATTAATTTTGCCAACTTGGGGAGCCCAAAAAAAAAAAAAAAAAAACCGTTACGTTTTTTGCACTCCTCCTCTCTCCCCCTTATCGAATCAGGCTTCGTCCTCCTCTTCCTCTAGACGCCAATAAATGATGTCAGTAAAGCTGCCATGAAGTGCCAGTTTTGAGACGCGAGAGAGAGAGAGAGAGAGGGGGGGGGGGGGGGGGTGGGGAGGGTGTGTGTTGGATTGTTGTTGTTGACAAGCTTGATTAAGTATTGAACCAGCATGCATTGAATTTATTATATAATTAAATTTCGTTTTTTTGCAACATATATAGTTGTTGTGTTAGTGGTACAATAGTAAAGAGTGCAGAATGTTTTTTTGCAACTGATTAAAACTTTTTTTTTAGAAAAGTGTTGGAGTAGAAAAAATAGCATTAGCCAACAGTCAGTCAGTTTGGCTCATGTTTTTAGCCTATGCCGACGAATAAAAAAATAATACATATTCAGCTCGGCTCATGTGCTTATCAACGTGGATAAATAAAAAGATAATATATATTCGACTCAGCTCATGTGTTTAGCCTACATAGACGAATAGAGAGATAATACATGATATGATATGTTTGGAAAAGGAAACGATAAAGAAAGTGGGGAGTGCTATCGTAGCCGGCAAGAAATCGGCCAAAACAGGTCCCACTGTGTAAGGAACATGGCCACAATACTCTACGATATAAATCGTCCAATAACCGCAAGGGATGTACTTACTGACGGGAACTTTATAAATAATAGAAGGATGTGTGCAATAGAGGTCTTTCCCAAATATAAAATTACTGTCTTTTTTTTTTTTTTTTTTTTAGAACGAAATATAGCATGTTACCGTTTCATTCAAAAAATTAATAAATTTAGTAATAATTCTAAACTCTAAACCCTAAAAATTACTGTCTTTATTCTGTTTTTGGTAATCCTTAACTTATAGTCTAATTTTTATTTTTCTGTAGTCTGAACTTTAGATTTTTTTAATCTCTGTAGATCCTCTTTTATTAATAAAATAAAATTAGTTTGGCTCGAGCATTCAACTGAATATGATTTCTTGAGTTTTCAAAGTTGGATAGTTAAGGAGGAATTCAGTTGATCCGATCCATTCTTAACCAAATAGTTTAATTGTGGCGCGTTTGAGGGATATGCAGTTTTGAGGACACTTTTGACTCATTCAACAGCTTGACTCAGTCAAAATAGTAATTAATTTCATGTGGCACAACATTACGAGGTACCCTTTTGAGTTTTGTGTCTTTTGGAGTTCGTAATTTAAACTAACATTAAAGCATGTCTAATTTTTTTTTAAAAAAAGCAAAAATTGTTTATTCCACGACGAATTGGATCACACTAACTAGGTATTGTGTTATTAAATAGCTTGTTAGTTTTACAAAGAAATCAATGCTGAAACTCTCTTTTTCACCGTGAACTTCCGAATAAAACACTAGCCAATGATAAATCAATAACTTTTATGTTTATATTCAACATTATTCACGAGCATTCCAAAGCTATTTGTAGCTCTACTATATAGTCCCATCTTAACTATATAGTCCCATCTTATTTGTATAATATGCTATTTGAATAGTGCTATTATATAAAACAACATTGTACCTATTGTTTTCATCCATGTAGTTTTTGGACAGATCTATTTGGATTTTTTTAAAAATTAACTCTAAATTTTTTTAATATTTACAAACTAATCCTCTCAATTTTTTTTATTTTTTTTTTGTAAAACTAATCTTCTTTTTTCAAGCTCGGTACAATGTTGGTGTTGTTACTTGAAGGCGGTGAATCGTTCACCGCCTTCGGTGCATACGCTGAAGGCGGTGAATCATAAAAATCCTATGAAGGCGGTGAATCATTCACCGTCTTCTGTATATATAATGGAGGTGGTGAATCATTCACTGCTTTCTCCATATTAAATGAAAACGGTGAATAATTCACCGTCTTCAGTGTATACTCCATGACCGTCAATTTTTACAAAAATTGTCTAAGTCCTCATGGCCTTTGGTATAATGTATAAGGCGCTGAACGATTCAGCGTCTTTAGCATAAATACTAAAAGTGTTGAATCGTTCAGCTCATTTAACTTTTATGCTAAAAGGTGCCGAATGATTTAACGCGTTTAGCGTAAACGCTAAAGGCGCCGAATGATTTAACGCGTTTAGCGTAAACGCTAAAGGCGCCGAATCGTTCAGCGCCTTTAGCGTTTAACGCCTTTAGCACAGCCACCCGCCAGCATAACTTTTTTAAGTCAAAAAAATAAAATTTTGTACAATAAAGTGAACAACATATAGATTTTAAACCAAAAGCGACAATACAAACTCAGATTGTACAATAAATTTTACAACAATCAGATGAGTAATAAAGAAAGATCAATATCACAAAAATGAGTTTTATACCATAAAACTAAGTTTAATACAAACTCAAAATATGAATAGTAACTCAATATTGAGTTAAAACTCAACACGCCCACGCCCATGAGGAACAACAAGATCATTAATCGGTATGTCATCGAAAGACTCGACAGCTGCCGCCTGATCAAGCTCCTCGATAATACCGCCCTCATCATGCTCTGGAATATGCTGGATCTCCTGTGACGATGATGACGAGGGACGACGACGTGAATATGTAGAAGTAAAAGATGTCCGTGATACTGGTGGCGGGAGTGACGCTGACGTCGAAGAAAATGTCGTATGGGCCTGAATAGGAGGAGATGGAGATCGTGACACCTGAAAGGACGTAAATTGTTAGTTAATTTGAATTTGAAGACATAATTTGAAAGTTCTGATGATATGAAGGTACCTGATGACTCGATATGAAGCTATCTGTTGGGAAGGCCTGCATTTTATTTATAAATTAAATTTATTTATATATATATATATATAATACCAATGCCCTCTCTATATGTCCACGAGGATGAAAAGTACATCGGAGAACGCTGTACTGAACGATATATCCATCTTCTCGCAATCGTTCAGTACCATTGCATGTATATGGATGCCGCCCGTAGTGGATCCTCACCAGCAGTCGGGAGCTGATCAACAATGTGATGTAATCTCTCAGACCACCTCTTAATGTGTGCAGAGTGAAATGCAATCCAATCTTCATCCGGACGCCCACGTGATGTCATATGTCGGATGGACTCCACATTGAGAGCTATATGTTGAAGAAGACCGAACTGCCGCAGGACTCGGTCTGGTACATGCATCTCTACAATATGAAAGCAGATGATGACTGTTCTTAAACGCCAGACTTGCGAGCCCTGTATACAGAAGTCTGATAATGCGGCTAAAATTTCATTTGTGTACGACATCTATATAACCTATTAATAACACAAAATGATCAGTTAATATAAAAATATTTGAAAAAAAATATATTTAAAGTATTGAATAAAATATCTATATAGCTGCGTCTCTCTCTGCTGATCCAACTCATCTTTATAAAACTCAATGTCAGTGGTCCTGACATTAGCTCCAAATCGTAGTCCTCCAGCGTTGGCCATCTAAATTATAAAATACATATATTAGCTGCAATTACATTTGAAATACAAAAATTTACTATATCAAATAAACGTCTCACCGGCAACCCAGAGGTCGATCTACTATATCGGGTAGCGCTAGGACGCTTGTAGGTCGGCCGATATGAATGTGGTCCCAAGTCCAAATCTAAAAATTAACACAAACGGCTAAATATAATAAATAAAATATTAAATACCAATATATTAATATAATACTGAAATTAAAATATTAGATATTATAACTGTAATAGGGTCCAAAAATAACAACATTCGGCCTTCCCGTTCAGTGAAGTAGGTCCTAGCGCTCGATATAGATATGCCAAGATAGCTGCACCCTACGCATAAGCCCCACAAATATCAAAATCAGCCAAAAAAGGTAGTCACTTTAGGTGAACTCTGTGTCTAGTGGGGTTGGAAAACAAACTACAATCGATTTGATATAACATATATGCACGGACTGTAGCTGCCACTACTCCTACAGGGGCATCTAGATGAATATGGCCATACTGCTTATATAGCCACGTTAGACGTATTTGCGACCCCGTGATATTGTCGGGCACAGCTCCCAACAATGCCTCGCATAGAGCCTCAAAGTCTTGCAGTGCAGTTCCCATCACTGGCGGACCGTCGACACGAAGATCAGAAATAACCACCACATTCTGTAGTGTGACGATCATCTCACCATGGCAAAAGTGGAACATCTGGGTCTCCGGTCCCTACCTCTCGAAAAGGGCGGCTAGTAAAGCCTGATCCAGCTGCACGCGTCTCATTCATGCTACCCCGTAAAATCCAGACTGTCGGAGTAGATCTAGTACAACTGGATGGTCAAGCTCCTACTGGTTGAGCTTGCGCCCATACTATGAAAACTGCACAGCACGATATCCCTTTGATGCAAAAAAATATAGTTAGCGCTTATATCAATTCAGCTCATTTATATTACGATAAATATCAAATAAAATTCTATAACTCTTACCTCAGTCCTAATAAATGATGAAGATGCTACTCTGATAGGGCCGAAGGATCAATTGGTCCCGCGTCCTTGTGATCTGTCATCTGCAATATGTAATCTACATATTAGTAACATAATAGCTAAAAAAAGTAAAATATTAAGACAGCATAAATAAAATTGTGGAAGTCATACGCCAACGTCCTTGTTGCACTCTTTCTATGTTTTGTGGACACGTGCTCCTATAGTTTCCTGGTTGTCCTGCTTGTTTACAAATCGAGCATTTTCCTCGTTGGCCACCCCCCTCGTCGATTATATTACGAATACGTGTAGATCGTGGACGACATTTATTTCTTCATATAGGATCGGAACGTATCGCGAGTAATTTTTTTCGACCGTCGATATATTTTGGACCATTCTCATCCATAACTAACTATCAATCCCAATGAACACTTAGTGGCATGCGACGATTAGCCATGTTAACTACAAAAAAAAAATATTAATTTATAAAACTATTATACTACAATTCTGAGAGAGACCGTGAGAGTATCCTCTCCCGATTTGAGATCTCTCAATGTGAGAGAGAGTGTGTGAGAGAGTGAGAGATAGTGAGAACGTGAGAATACTCTCACTGTGAGAGATCTCACAGTGAGTTCTCTCTCACAGTGAAATCTCTCACTGTGAGAGCTCTCTCTATTTGAGAGAAAGAGAGGGACAGTGACGGTCATCTCACTGTGAGCTCGAGAGGGACAGTGAGAGATCTCACTGAGATATCTCACAGTGAATCTATCTCTCACTGTTCTCTCACTGTGAGAGCTCACAGTGAGATCTCTCAGTGAGAGAGAAGCTCTCACTATGAGATCTCACAATGAGAGAGAGAGTGTGAGATAGAGAGAGAGGGAAAGGGCTAGTGAGAGAGAGAGGGAAAAATCTCTCTCTCAGTTAGAGAGAGTGAGGAACAGTGATCTCTCACTGTTCTCTCACTATGAGATCTCTCACAGTGAGAGAACAGTGATAGAGAGAGTGTGAGATAGAGAGAGAGAGGGAGGGATCTCTCTTTCAGTTAGAGAGAGAGATGGGGACAGTAAGAGAGAGGGAGAGGGAAATGAGGCAACCTGCTATGCCGATGGCGATGGCGACGGGTGATGGTGGCGACGGCAAAGAGACGCGTGGAGAGAGAGGGAGAGGGGGAGTGGGGGAATACTGTGTGATTGTGAAGAGGGGAAAGTGAGGAGGGCACTATGCCGTGCGGCGTTTTGTTTATAAAGAAGGCGCTGAATGATTTAGCGCCTTTAGCGTTTATGCCAAAAGCGCTGAATCGTTTAGCGCCTTTAGTGTAATGCTAAAGACGTTGAGTTGTTCAGCGTCTTCTTTATTGTATTAAAGACGCTGAATTGTTCAGCGTTTTCTTCATTGTATTAAAGATGCTGAACGATTCAGCGGGTTTAGCACAACAACTACACAAGCTAATTTCCCAGGACTTAGCGAAATTTTGCTAAGTGCTGGAAAATGCGCTGAAGGCGGTGAATGTATACTAAAGGCGGTAAATGATTTACCGCCTTCAGCATATATATTAAAAACGGTGAATAGTTCATCGCCTTCAGTAGCAAAAGCAGGGTTAGATTTGTAAAAAAAAGTTACATAGAATTATTTTACAAATTTTAAAAATTTATAAAATTATCTTTAAAAAAAAGTTGAATGTATTTACTCTCCTTTTCTTTTTCCCATGGGTAGCATATGCAAACTTATATACTGTTTAAACACTATTCCGTGTACCATCATTAAATCCAATCCCATATTTATTGCTATAAATAGGAAAAGAGTGCTTGCCCTCTCATCCTGGTGAATATACTCCAAACAAACGAATAAATCAAAACTATTATACACGCAAGAATATTTTTCCGAATCTTTTTCTTCCTATTTGTAGCAAAATGATTCAATAACGAAATCCAACATCACTTAACAGTAGCAGCGCGAGCCTTTTTTCCACCTCCCAAGAGGGGAAACTACTGCATGGACTAGGTCCACCACAATATCCAAAACTATTGTTAGTAATGACGACTCTATTATCTGCCTATTCAGTAGTTTCATAAAATTGTAAGAAAAGAACTTTACATCAAATTTTATAAGATATTGAAAGCTTCCTCCACCTCCACTCATTAATGTAGTTGCTAGTCAAATCATAAAAATTATTATTTGTGTTTTTTTTCTCTTCCTTTTTTTTGTTTTTTTGTTTTTTAATTCCTCTTAGATATTTTTGACATGATATTCTAAAGAGTTTTTTTTAGTATTATGTAACAAATGTTTAGGAATTATTATCCGAATACTATGTGTTTATAGGATAACATGGCAGTTAGTTTTAGGAGAGCGGAACATGGTGAACCTGGTCCAGGTACCAATTTCTCCTTAATAATAATAATAATAGGGAAAAAAAAAAAAAAAGTGCTAAAAGCAATAGCGCATTAGCGCTTTGTACTCGAGGCGGTAATTGGTCATTTATATTTGGGCTGCGGTGGGCCCAACTCTACTCAGCTACTGAATTGGACGGGTGAGATCAGGGATAATTATGTGGGCCCGGCTCAGTACGGGCCCACCAATGGGTGGCTTCCGTCCACGCAATCGACGGAGTGACGCGTCGCGGTTCGTGAGCCGGCGCGAAAGCGGGTGGGGCCCAGTTGTGGTCAAATCATCCGCCGTGACACGTGGCATCCAATCATTTACGTTTACGCTTTATATCTCCTGTCCACCCACACACACACACACACACACCCCCCCGCTCTCTCCAAATGCGGGCCCCACGCCCGTCCCCTCCCGTCCCCCTCCCCCAATGTTCCATCCTCTCAGACATTTTTTGTCCTATTACTCTAATTACTAAACTGCCCCTGAAACACCGGAGCCTGAGTTGCCAACGTACAACAACACCCCCTGTAATTAATCATTTTCACCAATTAATAATAACTCTTTCAATTTTTTACAGATAAATAATTCCAACGAAAATTTTGCATTAAAAAAAAAAAAAAATGCTAGGTGTACATCCCTACATTCTATATCCCACCTTATTCTGGAATGAGTATTATTTTACTTGTCACATGGAGTGACGCGTGAAATTCATCCCATTCCAGAATAAGGTGGAATATAAGATATATATCTCTAAAGAGATGTATATTTATATATACCCTAAAAGAATATATTATAACTGTACGCAAAAATAGTATCGAATTGTTTTAAGATATAAACAGCTAGCTAGTAACTAGAGACTCCATGGCTAGTTTCAATTGTGCCATTAAGAAAGAATGTCAACTCTTTTTTTTTTTTAAGTTGTCCAAAGCATGAGAGAGAAGGACAAACCACGTTAATAGTTGCACATGATATTTTGGATCCTATTTAATGCTAATTTATCTATCTTGTTCGTTCGTTATTATAGTCAAAAAAATAATTTTAATTTATTTTAATATTATTTTTTTTAATATAAAAATAATAAATTATTTGTTTTGTTTATTTTTTTAAAAAAATAAACTCAGCTGAAAATAAAAAAAATAATTAAAATTTAAATTTGAGATCTTACGTACCAACGGGCTATGCTAGATACGATCGTTCTTTTCAAAAAAAAAATTTTAATTTTATGTTGCTATTTAGTTAGAGATTTTCTAAATTCTCTCTTTTTATATTTCTTAAACTAATTTAGCCACATTTTATGATATTTAAAAAATAACTATGACGGCCAAAACACATTAGAATGAAAAAAAAAAAAAAAAAAAAAAACTTTGTTTATTAAATTCGGTATCAATATTTTTTGTAAAATGGACCAGCTTTAACAATTTACAACTCATGCCAAATACAAATTTTAGAACCCAATAAAAAAAAGGAAAAACAGAGGCACTCTTTTTTTTTGATACGTAACCCTATTTCAATTTATTACTTCTTTCTGAAATGTGGTGCACAAGCGTTTTCTAATTGGCACAATATATATATATATATATATATATATATATATATATATATATATATATATATATATATATATATATATATATATATATATATTATTGCGCATATTAATTAATTTTTCAAAAGGACAAGGGGTGAAAAGGAAATTAATTGTTAGGGGGTTGGGAGTGCAAAGATAACAACCTCTGCAACGCCCGGATCTTGTTCCCAAAAAGTAATATATGCTGTACCACCACCCAACTCCTCCTCATCTCTCGAGATGTGACCTTTTTCTCTCATCTTTTAACTTTGTTATCCAGCTCCAACCATCTGCTCTATCCACATTCTCTCTCTCTCTCTCTCTCTCTCTCTCTCTCTCTCTCTCCACTCTTACCTTCCTACACATATTATTAGTGAATCAATTAAGATCCTGTTTGATTGAAAAATAAAGAAATTTTTTTTTATTTCCTCTTTGTCCCTTAATTTTTATCAAACAAGAAAGAAAAAAAATATAAAAATAAAAGTTTAAAATAATCTTAGCTTAACGGTTGTTTTAAAATAATTCGTTAATTTTTATTCCACCTCCCCTGAAATAAGGTTTATACATAGGAATAATGAATGAATTTTTTTTTATTTTTTGCTTTAGCTTAGCTTCCTATCTTGAGACTATATTTACTAAAATATACTATTTACTAATTATGTTTACTAATTTTATTTAATAAAATATGCTATAAAATATAAAAATTTATTTTATATTTTATTTACTAATTAAATTTACTAATTATTATTTACTAAAATATAAAATATACTATAAAATAAAAAATTTTATTTTATTTAGGTAAGATATAATTTATTAACAATTAAATTATCATTTTAATTAATTTATAATAATTAAAATTAATTTATATATATAAGGTAAGGGTAAAATTGGTATTTTGATAAAAAATCTATTATCTTTTTCTACTATTCTCCACTAACTCATAATTTTAACCAAACATAATTTTTTTATTTCAGAGAATACCATCTTTTTCTACTATTCTCCACTAACTCATAATTTTAACCAAACATAATTTTTTTATTTCAGAGAATACCAATTTTTGAACCAAACGTAATTTAACTTTTATACTTGATTATCCCGGAATAGCAAACTATCCCTAAGAGATTAATCAAGTAATGTCATTGTATTCAAATTTAATATTAACAAATATTTTTATCAAAATTAATTCATTTACTAAATTTTACTATATATATTCTAAGATGCTCTTTTTAATTCTTTCTTAAGAGCAGAGAATTAATTTTAGCACTTCTATCTTTTTATTTGTAACTTGTATTTACAGTATTTATATATTTAAAAATATGTTATGATAATTTTTTATTGATATTAAAAAATTTAAAAAATATATAAATTTTTAAATGGATAAAATATATAATTTAATTATGTCTTACTTTTGAATATACAGATAGCATTTTTTTAAAAAAAATAAAAAATAAAAAATTAATTTATAACAAGAATTAACATTGATGCCTAATTTTTTTGGGTTGGAGATAAACATTGAGAAGTGATGGTATGAAAAAAAAAAAAAAAAAAAAAAAAGGTGATTTATTATTTTTCACTATTATAGTGAGGATGGTGATTTGTTAGTTGCGATAAGATGGAAGATAAGATGGAAGAGAAAGAAAGGTCACATGGGCAATGTGTTTGTTGTGTCCCTTTTGGAGGCTGCTAGGGATGTTAGCTTTTGTACATAAATATATGTGTTATGTGTTGATGATGCTCATGCACCGGCCATGTCCTGCAAACCCCAGCAATAAAAAAAGGTCTCTTCTTCCATGTGCTCCATCTTTTCACAACAGGGAACCCCCCACTCACCCCCTCCCCACCCCCCCAAAGTGAGATCCGCGTGACTTAAAATGACGGCTGCGGACTATTTTGCCCCTGCTCACCCTTTTTGGACTTTTGTGTTGCATTCCTATTCATGTTCATCGCGCCCGCGAGCAATTCAATTTAATTTAATTAACTTAATTGATTTATAGAGTGCTTGAATTGATTGAAAGTTATAAGTACCAGATTATAATTGATCGATCGTTGTTGTTCCGTCGACAAATGGCAAAATAATAACAATACTGGTTGAATGGCTTGCATGCATGAATCATAGCAACTGTGAACCTCGATCCTCTTTTTTTTTTTTTTGTGTGTGTGTGTGTGTGTAATAAAAAAAACTGAGATTTTTTTTGAAGAAAATTGGCACACATTAATTAATTCTGTATTAATTCCTTAAACACCTTTCTGATTTTCAATGTTTAAGTGGTACAAAAACTGCCATTGTCAAGCACAATAAAGTTTGTTAACTAAAGTCATGTACTATTGCACATCTTACTTCACGAATTTTCCGATTAATTTGTCAACAATGATTCGTCACGAGTAAGGACACCTATATATATATATATATATATATATATATATATATATATATATATATATATATATATATATATATATATATATGTAGTCTTTTCCTTCTTTTCTATTGTTTTTACTTAAACTTTTTTGCACTCAAATTGGAATTATCTGCTAAGTTCTTTAAGCACAGATTCTCCACTAAAGAAAAATCAGTCAAAGGTAATTAGGTGGAACATTATGGGTCCAAGTAGGCGTTGATTCGTCTCTCATTCTAAACTTTCGGTTACACATTCCAACACCAACAAATTAGTGGGCCTTCTTATGTAAGCATGGAGGATTAGTTGAAGACCCAAATTAACCTTCATCTAGTTCCTACGCATGAAAATATGTGGGCCCCTAAAGCAATTGCACCATGAATAAATACTTTTAATTAATCAGATCAATGACTTGCTCATCATAGGGTTTTGATAGCAAGTAGACTAAGCGTTCATTGCATGCTGAAACAATTGGAGATCGGAGGAGCGAATCTCTCAAGCTAGCGTATCATCTGATGTAATTGGAAATCACACAAAAGTTGTGATTAATGCTGAATGATCACATCTTTGAAGTGGTAATTCAGAAAGGTGAGCATCAGATTCAGCTGACATTGGAAGGGTCTAATTAAGTCAAAAATTCAATTGCACTAGTTGTTAACATATCTTTCATATAATTATCATGCCATACCCACTAGCCCTCTAATCCAAAAAAACAGCAGTCACATATATATATATATTTCAGTACGAATAAAAAGTTTAAAGCTTTTGCTGCAATCGAAAGCTATTTGGAGCATATAGACCTTAATTATCAACAGAAAATCCAATGTGAACCAAATTTCTGGTAGATATGGAAAGAAGCTGCATGCAGAAATGAAAGAAATTAATTTACGAGCTATTAGCCAAACAAACTCGATCAAAGTCAAGCTCATATTAAAGACAAAGAAGACAATTATTCTCAAGCATCCATCAGCTCCGCAACTGCGTTCCGAATAAAGCTTTTTGAAACAATAATTAAATAAGTGTACAAATCAAACTACCAACAATAAGGAGCGTCAGCTCTTGGAAGTTTATGCCCACAAAGCTGTTTGTCAAAAGCTTCTTAGGACTAGCATTAATTTAAAACAACTCTTGTGATGTGAGCGAATTAACTGTAAACACTTGGATAATGAATGGTCGGTCCGTGAACCCCAACCAACAATCCAAACAAACAAAAATTAAAATTAGCCTTACACCTCAACTTAATTCACGAGTCATGACAAAGAGCGAACCACGTACATTAGGTTCATGTACACCTCCTTGAGTTAATCTACACTTTGAGCTGCAACTACGCGTTTGGGCACTGGAGCCCAATGTGACCCAAACAACCAAAATAGTTGGTTTGAACATAAATTATAAGGGTTAGTCCCAAAACACAATATATATATATATATATCATTTAATTTGAATGATCATCAATAAATTAAGGGCATAATTAATTAAGGAGCAGCAATATTGCTGTTTAATATGTGGATGGTATTGAGAAAATGGTGAACAGCTGTTTCCATTGAAGATATATATATATATATATATATATATATATATATATATATATAGGTAGGCCAATATTGATATTTGTAAAGTATAAAGCATATTGAACATGAGAAGATATATTAATTGTGTCTAATTGAATTAAGTTTTCAATTGTGCGCAATCTGAATCTCATGACCAACCGACCAGCCTGATCCTAACTTTGGGTAGAGTTGGGAATGGGATTAAAATCCTTGTAGGCACACAAATTAGAAAGGAATTAACTTGCCCGACAAAACCAGATGAGGACACCAAGGATCCAAAATAATCAATTTAAAATGATTGATGAGCTTAATTATCTGATACGTGAAAATACTATTTACATTATGTACAGAGCAAGCCTATATATGTAGCTAATTGTTATCATCCAATATTAGGCTAGTAAAGGTTCAATTATTGACCGTGGGAGTACTCGATAAAAGTCGAGGCATGCAGTAAAGATTACAGAAGAACAAAACCGGCGACGATTAATATTGGCCATGCATTCATGTGAAGGAATTAACGCTAGAGAAATTCTTTGAAATTTCCAAGTTTTGAAAAAGGGGTGGAAGGAGGGATACATGCATGCATGTACATATATAATGATGGATAATCCATGAAATATATATATATATATAATGATTGATAATTCATGAAATATATATATAGTTGATCTACTGATGGATGTAGTAGTAGTGGATGACTTTTGGAAGGGTGGGTGTAGAGTGAGTCATGTATATTTAGCACCATCCCACTAAAACTGTAGGGGCCGGGGAGGAGCAACTGCGGTCTAATTCAACTCCGACCACCCACCGACAAACGCGCAGTCACACCATGCTAATGCCAAGGCTGTGTTATGTTATGTTACTGTATTCATCGATCCCCACCTCCATCTCTTTCTCTCTCTCTCTCCAATCCCTCCAAAATATGCCGACCCATTTCTTTCAGTCCCCATCTTTGTAGTTATGTTGTCTCTTTCCTTAAATGCACTTGCCCGGCTCTCTCTCTCTCTCTCTCTCTCTCTCTCTCTCTCTCTCCCCCTCTACTGTACTGTACAATTTTGGGTTTTCTCTCTTGTGTAACAACATGTTACCCTAAAAGCTTAAACTTCAATAGAACTCAGAAACTATATGATGGATTTGTGTTAAATTGAGAGAAAATAAGAACTTGGAATCTAACAGGACTTTACTTGGATACCGTATGAAATAATTGATAGTTCTAACAGCTCAAACTGTCCATGAACGATACTTTTTAATATTTTCATGCTCCGACATCTTTTTTTCTCTCTCTAGGTATTGTACCAAAGGCGCGGCCCCACGCATGGATGGGAAGGGACATGGCATAGTGGTGGCTAAGCACAAGAAAATGCCTGCTTTAAATGCGCAGATTCTCGAAACGTATTATTGTCTCTCCAACAAGGAGTGACTATGAAATGTACATCACCTCAAAGCTAATGAAAACGCTTGGGTTAGCACAAATGTGATGCATGAATAGTATTATAGAAATGACCGTTGCCAACAGGTGCATGGACGTCGATCCATGTGACCTTGCACTCCTCTGTATATTTAAAAATCCAAAACATAGTTTATGATTTTATAGCCTATGGGTTGGATTAATTTCCCCAAGAGACATGGCTCCAATAAGTGTACTACGACGTGAAAGTCCAGTGGGCCCAGCCCATTAACATCGCTTGGTGGGTCATGGCCCACATTAATACTAGGATGTGTCGGTCTACAGCCTAACCCAGCCAAAGCCTCCCAATCAAAATGTTGTGGGCCTTAACCGTTTGGGCCCAATTAGGCTCAGAAGGATCCAGCCATGTGCTTTTGCCGTAAGACAAGGCCCGTCAAACCTCCTCACGGGCATGAGGCCTAGAAAGACCTAGTATATGTACTATGTACTATGTACTATGTATGTAGTAGCCTTGTTTGAGAGTGCTGGTGGGTGAGGTTAAAAAAGTACTATATCAAAAATTCTCTCCTGCTGCTCTCTCTTGCAAATTCATCTAGGATCTGCTTTCCAGGTTTTTATCCATGAAATGCTCTACTAGAGATCAGTGTATGTAAAGCACAAGTAAAAGTGAAAGCAAACAAACAGATAGATGTTTTCACCTATAAATTAATTCTAACTTCCACTGCACATCTGACATGTAAACAGCAGTACAGATAGTTCTAGAAGAAAAGGGAGAGGGAAAGTAAGAGTCCGCATTAAGAAAAAGTCTTTACCTTAATTACACAGCATTTTTGAAATGATTGCCTCTTTCTTCAGTAACCCCTCTATCCACATACTCTACCCCTTTTGTCCTACTGAGAACATCAAGATCCTCCACCAGCATGTACTTGGATATGTATAGATCGAAATAAAAATAGAAACTGCAATTACACTACCCTGTAGCTGTTTTTTGTAACATTATTCTGACAAGAAGGCTACCTTGTAGACATTGCAGCTTTAATATAAAGAAAAATAGATGAAACCAACAAACAGTTCACCCTACTCAGTAGTGAGTAGTGCTCCTAAATGCATTGCAGAACCAGGATATAACCGAACTAGCAACAGGATTTACTATAGTTTTCATTTCACAAACTGCGAGATGAGATACAAATGTACAGCACAGGCTAATGCAAATTGATGTTATGCAGTACACTGAAACTGGATTCTAATAACTTTGTCAGGCATGCTACATATATCTCTGATACATACGTGTAAGTCATTCACAAAAGAACAATTTGAAGTAAATGCGAATGCCGCTCGTAAAAAGGCCCATTCGAGAAAAAAAAAATAAAATCTACTTATTGCTGATATTACGAGAAAAAAAATTATAAAGTAGCAGAGCACAGGTTACAAGTCAAGAGTAAATAAATAGCAGGCATAATTCGAGGAAAGTAGCCAATTAAATTAAGAAACAGCATAGCATGGTTTCAAAATTATCGATAATGGGAGAAAACAGGCCTTATTGGGTGCTGAGAAAACAATAATTGTCTCAGTGCAGAGCAAGATAAAATAATTTAAATACACAATTATGAGAGAGCCAAACCAATTGGAAATCATAATCCTTACAAGAACTGAGGATGAAAAGCTCTAGCAGACTAACATTTTATTGAAGCATCTCAGCTTAGAAATAGAGATTCACGAAAAATGATTTGGCCAAAACAGAAACTTATTAAAAAACCACAACAGAAAATCTGGAAAAGCAGTGCCAACAACTACCGTTAAAGGGCTCCAACCCTCCAACCCATCGCCGGAGTACCAGACACACTAAGTTATGAAATTCAAACTTCAATGAGATTTCTTTTAAACACTCTACTAAGGTTGTTGTTTAAACACCAAAAATATATCAAGCATAAGAGACCCCCACTCAATCAAAGGCTTCATCATCATCATCTGGAAGTGGTTGCGCTGCTGCAGCTGCGATCTCAGTTTCGTACCTAACAGAAAGAAAAAAATTTAGCTCATAGTTAGAGCAAAATAACGTCACCAATTATTTAAAAAAATAATAGTAATAGTTTAGCATTAGAAGGAACAAAAACAAAAAACAATATATTGCAAGTGATCCTCATACAATCCAGTATTGTGGTTAGTTTCAAAATAAAAATTAAAAGATATAAAGCTAGATGCAAACCACAACTATATCATACGTTTACCCCCAAAACCGCATCGCCTTCCTTAGTCATGGTTTGTGGCATGAACAAGTGACTCTATGGCATACGGCAAGAATATTCATTATTCATTCATCATAAATAAGCATAGTATTCGCCATAAACACCAAACCTCTAGCATGGTGCAGCTTATGAATGGACCATAGGATCTTAAATAAGCATAGAAAGTCTCTTTCACTTACAGTAGTTGCACAGCAAGATCAACATGAACCTCTGGAGGAGCGAGGGCAGGTGATTCAACAAAATGAAGATTTGTATCCCTGCATAGGACATAATATCATTTGTAGGGCAACATTCAAGCATTAAAGAAAAATAAAATTTGTATTCAAAAGTAAAATTACTAGTTTACCCTGCAAGCTTTCTGGCTAAATAGAGAAAAGGCTTCTCAAAGTTGTAATTGCTCTTAGCAGAGATTTCATAATACTGAAGATTCTTCTTCCTGTGGAATGTTACCATTTTAGCTTTTACTTGCCTGTTCTTTACATCAACTTTGTTTCCACAGAGAACAATGGGAATGTTCTCACAAACCCTGTTTAAAACCACAAACAGACATAAGCATGACACTGAAAAATATCCAATGGCTAAAATGGGGAATTAAAGAGAAGAGAAAAAATGTCCAAAAAAACTGAAGAACTTACCGGCATAAATCTCTGTGCCAAGTGGGAACGTTTTTGTAGGTGAGCCTTGCAGTAACATCAAACATGATTTTTGTAGGTGAGCTTTAAGGATTACCCCCACAACCCATCACTTTCAAGAGATAAGAAAAGAATAGGGTAGAAATTGGAAAAGGGAAACCAGTAATGTCCCTTTTGATCTAGTAAGCAATTGACAGAATGAGAACTACTGATCATTGTACCTAATTTACCAAAATCATGACTCATGATTGTACCAAAACCCGATAACAGGTGATTACAAAAAGGCTTTGTGTCCAGGAAACAGAAGCAAATTGCTATAGAACACTGACAAAGATACACAATGTGCAACGCTTAATTTCAGAGATACTACGCTGCATAAGAACAGAAACAAACAACGCTCACTAGTATCCATCGCGAAGCCCGCCGAACTTCTCCTGCCCAGCAGTATCCCAGCAGTAGAAGCGGATTTTCCCACAGTTGGTGTGGAAATCCAACGGATGCACCTCAACACCGATAGTTGCTGCCGTACAGTAATCAAAGATCCATCGCTATAACAGAACCAACAAAAGTAAAAAAAAAAAAAAGAAAAAAAGACGTCTACTTCGTGGCACAGCAGATCAAAATCTTACGTTCGTATTTCTTCTCAAACTCTCCCGTAAGATGCCTCTTCACAAATGTGGTTTTGCCTGCAACAACAGATTACAAAACTTGGCATAAAGCTCCCATTAATCAACCGATTAAGACGATAAAAAATTGATACAAAAAAAGTCAGAAAAGGCGGGACTTCAAGTGATCTAAGCTCTAGTAAGTGCAAAAGCAACTCATTTCGTTTTGAGAAACGAATCGACTACCTGTCCCTCCATCGCCAACGATCACGAGCTTAAAGCTAGGGTAATCCACCGTTTGCTGGTTCGGAAGAGCCTGCAACAGAAATCAGAACGAAGAACGAAGGAACCGGATCACATCACACACTCCACGAACCCTAGAACTCGAAACGCTAGATTACGCGCTGAACGCGAAAATTTGAGCTGAGGAAGAAGGAGGAGGAGAAGAAGATACCATTTGCGATTTGCTTTACCCACCCTTCGATGTGGTGGCTCCTCCAAATCGAGAAGAAGGGTTTTGGAGGAGGGAGCTGGGATTGTAAGTTTGTAACATTGCTGAGAGCGATATATAAGCGCGGGGTTCAGGCATCGATCCCACGCGACCCTCCGAGGTTCCCCGGCTTAAAAATGACGCGGCTAAAGCAAGCCGTTGGATCAGATCCCGCTCTCGCGCTAATTTAATTGACGCCGTACAACACGCACTAGATGAAATCTGCCGTTGATTCTGGAATTGATAGATGATTGTTGGGCTCCTAATGGGCCTAGCTCAGTCCAAGGCCAATTCTCATCGCGGCATTACTCAACTTTCCTAATTTTTTAACTCAGGCCCATTCGCTACAGGCTGGGTCAGGGACTATCATAAATCCCAGATCATCCTTTAATACAAGTGATGTCAATAATTACTCTGTAACTCTGTGTAAATTAATAATCTGGATGTCTTTTTTTTTTTCTTTTTTTCTTTTTTTTCTCTTATTTGAGAAAAATCTTATCAAGAATCCAAATGTATATTAGCTCAAATACTATATATTGAGAAAGAGAATATATATATATATATATATATATATATATATATATATATATATATATATATATCATCACTGTTGAGAATGATCAAGACATATCAAATTAAACACATCCATTCTATATATAGAAACTTTTAAGCTAGCACTCCTCGCCTGCTTGCACCACAATCGTGCAATTAATACAAAACTCAGCAGCAATAATACTATCAATAATAATAAACTGGCTCATGAGTGTAAGATCACCAATTGATCAATAGCCCAGTTATTGCAGATTGAATGGAACCACCACGGCCGTGCAATTACAGAATTAACATTCTTCTTCTCCTTATTCGTCTTCTTCTCTCTCCGGCTTTCTACAGGCTTTTCCCACTGCGCACGCTGAGGACGGCGACGTTGTCAAGGACGGGCCCGCAGAGGGAGCTGAGGTCGTCGCTGCGGGTATTGTAGTAGGAGCTCAAGAAGACGATCCGGGTGCGGGCAGATGTGGCGCGGAAGCGGAGGGCGGCGCGCTTGAACCCACCGGTGCCCTTGGAGTCGTAGGCGACCTTGAGGCTGTCGCGGGCGGCATAGGCCTCGACCATGAGGGAGCCCATGCAGGTGTTGTTGGCATCGCCGACGGAGAAGGAGAGGACATAGGAGCGGCCGGGGACGGTGCGGATGACCTGGGAGAGGGCGCTCTCCTTGCCCGCAAGGAGCTCAACAGCGCGGCTTCCCTGCGGGACGGAGAAGTGGGCGGCGTCCAGGTACCTGACGGCCTTCAGGGACTCCACCATCCACCCGGGGATCGGGCAGTGATCGTCCACCGTGTTCGACGGGATCAGCACCCCCCAGCTCGTGTTTGGCAGGATGTACGGCCCCTCCTCAAAGTCACCGTTCTTCACCAAGTTCTCTGTATATGTATATATATATATCCGCTCAAATTCATTCAAATATTATATTATATATTTATTTATTAAATTTGGTGATCATTACATTCACTGATTGAATTTTAATCATATTCAGTAAATATATATATATATATATATATATATATATATATATATATATATATATATATATGAATTGAAATCATTCGTTGGATTAAATTGATCAGTACGTAGTATATATACGTACTGTTGGTGAGCTTGGGCGGATAGAGGGCCTTCATGGCGACGGAGTCGATGAGGGGCCCACAAGCAGGATCGTCCGTAACTCCGGGGTTGTGTATGATGACGTCGACATCGTCGGACTTGGCGATCCAGGCCCAGGAGTAGGAGTCCCAGCCGTTGCTGCTGTACATGGTCTGCATGGCAAGCATCCCGGACTGCCCCGACGCCGACAGGTTGAGCTGCTCCGCCTGCGCGCACGTCCTCGCCGCGCTGAACGTCAGCGAGTAGCGGAGCCCCTCGCTGACCTTCACCCGCTGCTTGATCGACGCCTCGTTCCCGAGCCTCACCGCGTAGGAGCCCTCCGGCACCACCAGGAGCATGTCGCCCTGCTTGTGCCCCGACTCAATGTATTCTACGTACCCGGATATCTCCCAGGACGGGATCGCCCTGCGGCTCGTCACCTGCGTCCCGTTCAGCTCCGACTGCGCCGGCCCCTGCTCGAAGTTCCCATTCGGCAGCAAACCTGAATTTTTTTTTTTTTTTTTTTTTTTTTTTTTTTTTTTTTCAGGAGGGAGGAGAGAAGCGAGTTAATTACTAGAAGAACTTTCACTCTCAAGCAAAAATAATAGTAAAAAATGAATTATCTCGCCGAATCCCGAATTCCTGCTGAATCCCGGTTCCCGAATGAATATTTATTATTATTATTATTATTATAGGTTGTCCTCGTAATTAGTATCGAGTTGTATTTGTTCTAGTTAATCCGAATCAAGATGCCCTCATTATGTTGTCAGAGCATAAATTAAACAACTGATCAACCATGAGGACTCAGGGAAGGTGATCTCTAAATTAATTAAGGATTCTCATGCTATAATAAGAAAATATTGCAGGAAAAATTGTGTAGGAGATCGCAAATCACAGTATAAATGAAATAAATGATATATAACGAGCTTTCTGTTATATATAATTAGTGCATCAAGTACTCTTTTTCTCAGCTCAACTTATAATTTTGTCCCAGAATTTGTTATATATCCTTACCACTATCTAAAATTTTCCTTTTTAATTCCTTAGTTCCTTCATCAAATTTAACCATATAAGGGGCTGTATGAGGCCATGAATTCAGACAGCGAGAAGCCAGCAAGTTCTGCAAACTCGACTTCATGCCCATCCAGTCAAATCGAAAGCTTAAGTCTCTATGTAATCTGAATGGGGTATAGGATAATTTCGCAAATTCAGTGTCAAAACAAACACCTACACTGTTGACTTTTTCAAAACAACGTGGAAAAAGTTTACTATGTACTAATCACACCACACCATTCATATTCTAACCAATCAAATCTCTCGAGAAAAATATAATAATTTTTTAAAAAAATTATAATGAGAGGAGTGAAATTTAGAGATTCAATATAATTGTTTGGAGACATGCCATGTCATTTTTCTGACTGCAAAAGGTAATTAAGTCTCAATATTTATTAATCCTTACCGGATACGGGAGGCAGATGACTGCTGTCTGAAGATAGACTGGACTTAACATAATAAAATAAACCAACACTAATTATTCTCTCACATGGTCTTGCCTTCATATAATTATTTGAATGCTATCTTAAGAATTAATAAAGTCGAACTTTCACCGTATACTATTATGCCAGAGTATACTGTTATGTCAGAACTAAAATATGCTCCACCATAGGTTTGCATTTAAGGTGCTTGGCTAACTCTGCCGAAGATCATAAAGGCACCTTCTTTTTTTACTTCTTTTTGAATTAAATAGAATTCCTTTTGAAATGTTGAACATGCGAAAGTAATTTTTGACCTAATTGATCAAGTGTTTGTGAGTTGGAAATTTGGTTACTGCACATGCATACTACTTTGATCAGTAAGCTATATATAGCAGATTTAAGAAAAGCTAGCCAGCTGCATGCATGCACGTACGGTGATAAAAATTTCTTCTACAAGCTCATCAATGCTTTAGATGAATCCTGTTGGCAAAGCTCTTATATGCCACGCACCAAGTTCAACAAAAAATAAAGAAAAAGAATATATATATATATATATATATATATATATATATATATATATATATATATATATATATACACACGCATTTGAAATATATATATATAATATATAAAATTCGTGCTTTATATTAGAAGATTAAATGTGATGTGCACGTTGAACTTCATTATATGTCACTCTTTGCTTGGAATAATTTTCTTTTTGGCAAAAGTTTTGTGTTGTTACTTGTTTATTACAGTAAAATAAGTATTAATTTATCACTAGAAACTTATATAAATTAAATAAAAAATTATATAAAACTAAGAAATTTATGAGAGTACGTTGAACTTAGAACTTTATGTTCTACTACTATATGATAAAGATAGTGTGCATAGAAGAGAATTTAATGACAAAGATAGATGATTTTGATGATATGTATGAAACCATATTATAAGAGTGATCGAGATCTTACCCTCGGTGAAGGCAACACTAATGTGAGCGATCGCACACAGTAGCAATAAGGTTCCAACAATGGCTACAATTCCCATTTTTAGAGAGAAAGAGAGAGAGAGAGAGAGAGAGAGAGAGAGAGAGAGAGAGGGGGGGGGGGGGGGGGGGGGGGGGGGGGAGGAGAGTAGAGATGATTGAGAAGTGAGATGAATGAACAAGTGATGGTCGAGCGTACAGGGACGACACGGTGCTTAAATGGATGCCCGCCTCAGAAAAAGCCCCTCGATTATCAACGTATCCTCGAAATTGCCATTGAGCTTAATAAGTATCTTGGTCTGTTGACGACTCGGTCCATTATTCGGGCGTAATTTTAGGCTAAATATATATATCAGTAATTGCACTGATTAATTTACCCACCCATTTAATGACCCTCTCTAAATTACTTCTGGAGCCCACGCAGTTGAGTACACGTGTCGTATAGAATCTTGACATAGTTCTAATTTTGTTGTAAAATGACGATTATGACCACGAGGGTCAGGAACTCACATGGATAAGGCTGGCATCAGAAACCAAGTCGATTCGTCCTCACGGCCTCGTGGGGTAACTGGCCTGCTCCCTTTCCGAGGGCTCTTTCGTCATTTCATATATATCCATAATATCCTCCAGCAATAAGTGTTCAAGCTTTAATTACAGCCGTTAACCTCGTTCGACACGCCAATCCTCAAACTCCGCCTTCTTTTATGATGAGCTGCAGAAGACCATTGCTCTTGGGGAGCATTTTGAGGTCATATCTTCAATCAATTAATTGTTTAAATGTAATCACAAATGACTAGGAATGCTAACGAATCGACTCACGATTGACTAATATATAAATGCATGTTTTATATATATATATATATATATATATATCTTCATTAATTTACACATTTTACAATATTGATTAATTTATAGGCTCTCTGATGTTATGATCAAGTTAACAATGATTTAAGTCGGATTTGGGACTGCAGGGCTTAGCTTGTAGTGTGATCTTACTGTGCCAGACCATAATTACAAAATTCATTACCATATGCTAATTAATATATATAAGAACTGTAATTAATAATTGTAATTTGAAATCTATATATGGCTTTATTCACCCATTACCTACATACTGTGCGAGATAAATTGCACACATGATAACTGAGATTTAAGCACACATATATAATAAAACATTAGTTTGTTAATGCTTGTGACTCATTAATTGAGACGCGCGGTGGCATTAATTGATGGAGTGTTTGGAGATGGTTAACTTAATTAATCAGCAAGTGATCGACCTTTGCCACTGCTTGCATGGCAGAGCATATATGTAACAAACCACATGGGATAGATTCGCATAAAATAAAAATGCTACAAATTAATTAAAGGTGTGAATGGTCCCAGAAAGGCCTTCCCCAGCAAGTATCAGAAGACACACAGTACACCTCTGTCTTTAATGATCTCAGTGCTAGCTATATACTACACCAAGTATTAAGCAACAGCACTGCATTGTGGAAACTTGTTCTTCTTAACACTATCTCAGAGATGAGCTAGTCGTGCATCTTTTTCTCCTTAATTTGTGTGTTAATTAATCCGATGTCGAGGTCGGCATAGGTCCTTAGCTTGTTTGGAGGGAATCATGCATGTGCTCTTCTGGTGGTTATCATGTGCTAATTAAACTTGGAAATTTGTGAGCTTCAGCATGCATGTGCGGCGCACGTGGCCGTTCAATGATGAGGACGATCGATCTTTGTAGAACCAAAACAAATTAATCACAACAATTAATAATTAATTTGGCTTAATTAATTTTCAGTTAGTTAATAATTAGCAAGAAGAGTACTACTACTCATGCGCACTGATGATGGATCGAGAGGCATCCATATATACATGGGCAGTGTATATGATTTTATGACTGATCACAATATCAAATTTATGACTTGCAGTGATTGATTAACAACTTGAACGGGAAAAATATAATTAGCGGAACCGATTAAGGCACCGACAGAAGGCCCAAGGTTTTCAGATGAAGCAAGTTGTAGAATACGGATCGAGCTGGCATCTGCATTGGCCATTGAGCATGCAATGGATGGATGCCGACCGGACCTAATCAATCGATCCCGCAAGGCCATCGATCGTAACAATATTAATCACTGACCGCCATCCTGCCAAGTCAGAAAAGCAATTCAAGGCCTTTTAACTCTCTCTGCTACATCTCTTATTTTAAGAATCGATATCAATAGAATACTTTTATTGTTTACAGTACAGAGATTTATTGCGTATTGCTAGCCAAGATTCGGATTGTTTTGTAAAAACTGTTTGTTGGCAATGCTCTTTCTTTCTCAAGAGCGACATGGCGCTTTGAATGCAATCACGCCAAGTTGCTCTCGATCCACATAAAGCAAGGGGGGCACAATTGGATCATTAACTCATTTTTCATATCATATATATATATATATGATGCAGAAGAGAGCGTACATTTAATTAGGACCGAATCACTTGTATCTGAGACAAGCTAGTAATTCGCCAATGGCTCTTATATCAGTTACAGCTAGCGTGAGTCAATTATAGCAGATATAGTTGTAGTATTGTATATCTTATCAGCGTATCGGAGCATTATAATTTGTTGATGCATTAGGTATCTTTTTATGTGGATCTCCAGTTGGTAAAACAATTCCATGTAATCTTAGGTTTTCTTGACTTTTTTAAGTCGGCTATTTTAGTTCACCTTTTGTTTCGCCTGACTAGCGTGCAAATTAAGCAATGCCAAAACATACCGAAAGGTTCATGCTCATGCAGTTTGGGATAAATTTTCTCCAATGTATAAAATTCTTTTCATTAATTAGCTCAGCAATCGAAAGGAAAACTGTTGTCAAATTTTCTCTCCATAAAAATGCCTTGGTCTTTAGCATGCAGGAGCCTCGAAATAGTGCTTCACTATGCTCCCATTGTTTTGCCAAACTGATCCCTATTCATTACGGACTCGGGTTGAGATACCCGTAATAATACTAGTTGGATCAAATATGATTCGTGTAGGTGGTGTTAAACTCGAGGATGACCTATTCGTGACGAACTCAACACTTCACCCAAACAGAATAGACTCCGATTGAGATACCTTTATTAATATTACTACTTGGGTCGAATGTGTGGTGTAAATGGTGTTAGCTTCCAGTCTAATAATCCATTCGTGGCCAACCCAACACTTCACGTGAAAACTAAAAAGAACAGTAGTATTTTTTTTTTTAGATAATATTGTTAAATTATACTTTAAAAATAAAAATATAAAAATTCGTTGCAACAAAAGAAAAAAAATTTCAACCATTGTTTTGGTCTTTCATCTTCAAAAATAATATTAAATTTTGGAAATCAAGTTTTCAAAATTTTAAATTTTAAATTTAAATCTTTATTCCTCAAAATTCAATTTTTTTATTTTTAAATTTCAAATTTTAAATTAAAATTTTCATTTTTCATTTTTTAAATTTCAAATTAAAATTTTTAAATTTTTTAATTTCAAATTTTAAATTTTATAATATTGATTTTCAAATTTTAAACTTTTAAATTTTAATTTTTAAAATAATAAATTTTAATTTAAAATTATTATTTTTAATTTTAAAATTAAAAATTTTAATTTCATATTAAAATTTATTTTTAAAATTTATATTTCAAAATTTTCAATTTGAAATTTTATAATTTCAAATTTTAAAATTTTGAAAATTTGAATTTTTAAATTTTAAATTTTATACAAATTTTTAATTTTTAATTTAAATTTTGATTTCAAATTATGGAATTTTTAATTTTAACATTTTAAAATATAAAATTAATATTTTTTAAAAAATTTTAAAATATAAAATTATGAAAAATCTCGTAAAATTGTGTAATGTGAATCTAAACGGTTTAAAAATGGAAACAGTAAAAAATTTTAGAGTCAAAAAGTTTTCCTATTTTATCTAAATCAAAACAACATTTTATAAACTGTACTATGCATCCAAACATAACTTTTCCTCTTCCGAGCTCTCTAGGGTTTCAATGGCGTCGTCTTCCTCCTCCGAATTCTCCTCTGGGTAATTCAACCCCTTCGCCATTAATTCCATTGCTAATGTATAGATCAGATCCAGTTTTATATGAATTGATATGAGTAATCCTTAATTATTCTCTCCTCTTTGTTGAATATGAATTGATATGATTAATCCTTAATTATTCTCTCCTCTTTGTTGAAGAGATGTTGCCGTGAAGAAGAAACAGCGCCAGGGTCCCCAATTCAAGTTCCTCGTGCCCCTTATTTATGCTCCGGTTCTTCCTCTTAGTACGTTTGTTTTTTTCTTATTTCTCCTCTTATTTTAGGTTATTTAATTTGTCTTTGTGTAAATTCGACTTATAGTTTTGTTCTTTCAATTCGAAACACTGGTTGCTTTTAACTTTTTGATTTTGTTTTTCGAATGGATTCGTTAATAGTTCGAATAGGTCTGAGGCATAATCCAGTTTTGAGGGATCGGCTGTTCTTCGGAGTTCTCGCAGGTGCTTTTGCTCACGGCGCATATTTGGTGTATCCTTCCTTCTCTCTTATTGCCTCTATACTCGTACAATGGCATCATGCTTTAATTTCATTGGTAACGTTTGAGTTTCATGTTTAAGTGGAGGCATAGTATGCCTATAATGAAATTGCTGACGATAGATACATTTCTGATTTATCTCCATTTATTAAGTAGATATAATCTGGGAACTCCTTATAAATGACTCTATAAACTCTTCATCCAACTAACTAGTTCCTTCTAGAATTTATGTTTTTTTAGGGGATGAAAGTTTCCTTATTTAACGGTTAACTTAGCATTAGCAGTTAAGATTGGTCACATCTGCCTGACATTAGCTAGTAGATTCAAATTTGTTGAGACAGATAATAATGTTAGATGAATGGTTGGTTGAATTCTTTGGTAAGACAGTTCAATATGTGAGTATTAGGTGTGGCACTGTGTTTATATGTGGTTATATGATGTGACTTTCACATTAGCAGGTTAGATTAGTTTCACCTACATAAAAAGGAACAAGCATGTTAGCTAGTTAATATTTAATCATCAAGCAGTGACAAAATTTCACCCTCTTAGATCTTTTTAGTTTGTTACTAATGTTTCCTTAAAATGCGCAATTCTACCTCTGCTAATATTGTGTTTGTACAATATGGAGAAACAATGTTTGGGAACTTTGTACAGGATAAATCCTTCAACTTGTTTATCCTTGATATTTCTTCAGAACCGATCTATATGACATCGAGAGTAAGTGAACGACATTGAGAACCCCAATGCCCATTATTGTGTTTCATCGACGGCATATTTTGCTCTGACTAGCAATTCATCAAGAGTATGTACTCTGAACTTTGTGCGCCAGTTGCTGTATGCTTTTACACACATCTTCTTTTCTTTCTTCTAGATTAGTTGCTTTTGTTTGATATAAATAATTGATGAATGCTTGGAAGCTTGCTGCTGTCTACATCATCATTGTCTACATCATCATTACTATGCTGTTTATCCTTTTGAACATTTGTCACCTATTTTATGAAGAAGTTTTGTAGTCCCGAAATCCTGATGTGAGGGGCAAGCATGTCCTGATTAAATATGCTTACATGTAGAGAAGTTTATTTCAAAACATGTGTGATAGATTTAATATATCCTTACTTCATTGAGACTCAACTTTCCATGTTATTCCACCTATGGATAACATTGTTTTCTTACTTTGTCAAGATACTGATCGGTTCTTCTTAAATACTGATTCAAAACTATTTAAACTTAAATACTGATCGGTTCTTCTTATATGTTCACTGTGATTGTGATCCTCTTTTTGAATGCTGAAGTGTTTTCGAGAATGCTAAACCTAACAAAAAGGTAACCAGGAGAAAAAAAAAAAAAAAAAAAAAAAAAAAAAAAAACTATCTGGAGCTGCTCATGCTTTCTTAATAGGGATAAAGCTGAAGGATGCATGTATAGGGAAAATTGATGAATGACAAAATGCATAGGTGTGATAATGTTGTTTTTGCTTGAGAAGTTTTGAGTTTAGAAAAAAGTTAAGGTAAGCTCATGAATGATTGAAAAATTGCTCTATAATTTGTTTCTGTTTCTCCTCTTGCAAGATGTTTTTGAGAAATAGATAGCACGCTACCTGCTTCATTCATTAGAAAAGTGAATTAAGCAGCAAAGGTGAGACAACATGTCTCTCTCGAAAAAGAAAAAAAAGATTAAAAAAAAAAAAAAGGGCTCTATCCAAATATATAACACATATATTTGAAAACTCGCCAACAAAACATATATATATATATATATATATATATATATATATATATATATATATATATATATATATATATATAGGCTAAATTACAGAAAATCCCCCTCTAATATCCCGCTTTTCCACTTTACCTCCTGTCTTTTAAAAGTCGACAATCTGCCCCCTCGAAATTATCAAAATGTTTTTAGGGGGCAACGCCGTTAACTGATGGGGTAAAATGACCATTATGTCCTTACCTTATATCGGGGAGAGAGAGAGAGAGAGAGAGAGAGAGAGAGAGAGAGAGAGAGACGAGAGGGCGACGGCGGCGGCGACCTGCGCCAGAGGAGGAGGAGGAGGACCTCCGCCGCGTGCGACCCGTTCCGGAGGAGGAGGAGGACGACGAAGAGGGCTCGGGCGATGAGCGCTTCAACGACGACGGCGGCGAAGCGGGCGCGGGCTACCCGATCCGGAGGAAGAGGAAGAGGACGACGACGACGACGGCGGCGGCGATGCGGGCGATGAGCTCTGCCGCGTGCGACCTCCGGATCGATGGGCTCTGCCGCGGCGAAGGGGACGCGGGCGATGGGCTCTCCCGATCCGGAGGAAGAGGACGACGACGACGGCGGCGAGCTCATTGCCCGCGTCGCCGCCGCCTTCGTTGTCGTCGTCCTCTTCCTCCGGATCGGGCGATGGGCGACGAGCTCTGCCGCGGCGAAGGGGACGCGGGCGATGGGCTCTCCCTCTGTGTTCGTTTTTTTTTTTTTTTTTTTTTTTTTTTTTTTTTTTTTTTTTTTTTTTTTTCTCCTCCGATGTCTCTCCCTCTTTCTTTCTTTTTTTATTTTTTATTTTATTTTATTTTTCTTTTCGAAGTCTTTTTTTTCTTTTTTCTTTTTTTTTTCTCGGAAAGTCTCTCCCTCTCTTTTTGTTCTCAAGGGTATTTTGGGTATTTTTAATTTTATTTTCAAAAAAACTGCCGGCACACTCACGGACTCGTAACGGCAGGGGGTAACTGCACATTTCGATAATTTCGAGGGGGCAGATTGTCGACTTCTAAAAGACAGGGGGGTAAAGTGGAAAAGCAGGATATTAGAGGGAGGTTTTCTGTAATTTAGCCTTATATATATATATATATATATATATATATATATATATATATATACATGAGTGCGGCTAGAATACTATCGATAGCACCAAATAATTGGTGCTATCAAGTTTTCAGCCGTTAGATGAAAAGATATACGGTTGGGATTATAGTGGTTCCCTAAGATTTTTACTATTCAACCAACCACCTAGTAAACCTTAGGGGCCCACTATAATTCCAACCGCATATTTTTTCATCCAACGGCTAAAAACTTGATAGCACCAATGGCTTGGTGCTATCGATAGTATTCCAGCCTAACTCTCTCTCTATATATATAATAATAATACGACAGCGAACTAGCTAACAGAATCAAGAGAATCGGGAGGGCGACCGCAACCACCATTCAAAATCCTGAGCCCCTCCCAAAGCTTTGAAAAGCTACGCACCCCACTAACCGCTAGCGACGGATAAGTATTCGAGTGTTGGAAAATCGTTTTGTTCCTTACATTCCACATCACCCACCAGAGCGTCGCCAAGCCGGCTAAATTCTTATTTACTAAGCTGGGACTGCCTCTATTCATCCACTTCTCCCAGACCCGTCTAATATCTTCGCCCGAGCCATCGCGGTCCAACCCCTTAAGCGCCTTCACGACACGAATCGTGTGTACACACAGTTCAGCAAGATATAATCAACGGTTTCATTCTCAGAACCGCAAAGCACACAAAGTTCGCTCCCAGTCCACCCCTTTTTGGTAAGAATGTCAGCGGTTAGTAGACGCTTTTTGAGAGCGAGACAGACAAAAATATGAACCTTTGTCGGTAGCCGAAGGTTCCAAATTTTTAAAGCACATATATCCCTAAGCCCCCCATCGTTGAGCACCATGTACGTGGACTTTACAGAAAAAACACCTTTCGCGTTCCAACGCCAAACAACACCATCGTTTCTTTGCCCAATCCTGAAGCCCTCAAGAAAGACTATAAACTCCAGGATGTGCCCACTTACAGGACCCCCCCGGGGTCGTATCCTCTCAAGATTTTAGTCCAATTCTACCCATTGCTATTAAAGCACTCACTGATTCTAAGCGATTTTGCCTCAGCCTCGTCAAACAAATTCGAAAAAATAGACTTCAACGAAACCTCTTCGCACCACCTATCTGTCCAGAAATTTATCGTTTTATCGTCCCCTAGCTCATACGACACCCCCTTTGAAAATCTGCCTAGTACCGAGGACACTCTTCTACTATTGCGAGGCCGGCCTAAAGAATTTTCCCTCCCACAACTGTCTCCTATTGGAATTATATAATGATCTGATGAGCTTGCTCCATTGTAGCTTTGGGTTAGAGAAGAAATGCCACCACCATTTGGTAAGGAGGGCGTCATTCATCGTGGTTAGATCCAAGATACCCAGCTCCCCTTCTTTCCTACTCTTGCAAACATTTCTCCATGCAACCAAACACCCTTTCCTCGAAAGTTTGGAGCCACTAGTCCAGAAGAAGTCCCTTCTAAGGGCCTCGACGCGTTTGATGAGCCATTTCGGTGCTTTGAACATAGAGAAGAAGAAAAGAGGCAGGTTAGTAAGGACAGCATTAACTAGCGTTAGCCTGCCACCCCTAGAGAGCAACTTAGCCTGCCACCCCTCGACCCTTCTTTGAATTCTATCAAGAACTCCTCTCTACTCCTCTTTTTTCAACATCCTATTTGTCAAAGATAAACCAAGATATCTTGTAGGAAAAACTCCAACTTTACAGTCTAGAATTTTCGCTAGCCTAGCAGCTGCGGCTTCATTCCTGCCTGTATAGAAGAGCTCAGATTTCTCCTTATTAACTATGAGGCCGGCGGCCCACTCAAAGAGATTCCATAAGAACTTGAGGTTCCTTAAATATTTCTTCCTAGCAGCACAAAAGAAAAGAGTATCGTCCGCATATTGTATAAGAGTAATCTTACATTCCCTTGATGGTCCTATCCTTAGGATCAGCTGATTTTTGGCCGCTTCTTCGGTCAATCAAGCAAGGCACTCGGCCACCATTAAGAACAAATATGGAGACGAAGGATCCCCTGTCTAACTCCTCTTTTACTCTTAATTCACTTAGTCGCTTCTCCGTTTACAAGCACCGTTACTTTGGCGTTTTTCACACATTGTTGTATCCAACCAGTCCATCGCACATCGAAGTCCCACCATTCCAAAACTCTGCGAAGAAAGGCCCAAAGTTTGTCATAGGCTTTCTCAAAATCGCCTTCCTCTTGCAAGATGTTGCTATCATGGTGTTTGAACTTTGGACATGAATCTCTTATTTTTTTGTCAGACTGCTTTTGATTGATGCCAAATCCTCACTGCATATCATACATTTCCTACAACTATTATCCCTACGACAGTACAGATGTCATTCTGTGATTACTGTTCCTCTATTTGATGTTGAAGTGTTTTTGACAATGCTAAACCATAAAAGAAATAAAACAAGGAAACATTAAATACAAACTTCTTTTTTGTTTTGTTTTTTCTTCGAGGAAACCAACTGTCTACATTTATGTACCGATGGAAATTTACGCTAGAATGTTCTATTCCTAATGAGACTAGTAAATAAAAAAAATCTTGAGGTAGTGCACATGATTCCATAATAATGATAGGTTGAAGGATGTACACATGTTGGAATTGGATGAATTATCCAATGCACATTGCACAGGTGTAGCGTGTTGTATTTGCTTGGAAGATTGTAAGTCCAGAGAAAGTTTGTGCATGATCAGATAATTACTCTGTAATTTGATTCTTTTTGTAGCGTGTTGTATTTGCTTGGAAGATTGTAAGTCCAGAGAAAGTTTGTGCATGATCAGATGATTACTCTGTAATTTGATTCTTTTTGTCTCATTGAGAGGTGTTGCTGTCATAGTGTTTCTGATTGATATCAGATCCTTCCACTATACCTTGCTCAACTGGCATAATAGTAGGCATAACAATTGAGTAATCTTATATTTCCTAATTAATGATCTTTAATGGTGACCATGCAATTGAGTAAAAAGTGACTAATTGGGTGCTTTAGATAGTCTGTAAAATTCTCGAATTAATGCTGGATAAATTTTCTGTCACCCAGTTAGTCAGTCCCAGTGTGGAACTGCTACTCCAAAAGATGCCAGTAGGATGAGAAGCGAGCTTCCTGCATGCTTGAGATTACTCGTCCTTTTCTTTTCCTAAAGTAATTTGAATGATCTTCGATCTCGTGATATAATATTAGATAAGAGTAAAAAAAGAGAAGATTGTTCGGACTCCAAAAAGATGTCATACTGAATCCGCATCTGGAAACGTCCGAACCTTTAATCTGACTGCGTGAGTGAGGACATTGCAAAGTAGAATATTTTGGGGAAAAAAACATTACTCATACATACATATATATATATATATATATATATATATATATATATACACCAACAAAAAGAAAAAAATAAAATAAATTAAAACTTGATAGTGATCCATTTCTCCTGGTCGTGTTGAAGAATTTGCGGGAACTAGATAGGGACGATCGACGAGGAGATCCATATTAAGAGTTAGGAGAGCGAGCGACCACTATCTCAAACATCGCTGGAACACAACACACAGACACTTATTAATCCCGAATGCTGTAGATCCCTCCGTATTTAAGGGCCGGATCGGCGAGCGACGTCGGTAGCGAGGCGAGAGGCGATGGCGGAGTGGTACATGGGGTCGTGGAAGCTCTCCATCTCCATCATCCTCATCCGGAGCTCCCTCGCCTTCTCCTCCGTGAACGCCGCGTACCTCCGCGTCCGCCGCCGCGCCGGCGCCGGCGCCGGCGCAGGCTCCGCCTCTGCCGAGTCCGTCTCCTTCTCCGCCGCCGCCCCGCCGTCGATGTAGTCCGGCTCCGCCGTCCACCCGAAGAGCGGCGCCCACCACTTCCCCCCGCAGCCGCTACGCCCGCGTACATCCGATCGCCGGTCGCCTCCCACGGCGGCGCTCGCCCGGATCGGCACCGGTGGCCGGAAAGAGAGGATCACACTAGACGCCATGAGAGAGAGAGAGAGAGAGAGAGAGAGAGAGGGGGGATGGCGAAGAGGTTGTGATTAATGTTGTTGTAGCTTATTTATGTATTTATTTATTTTGGTTTATGATGGGAGGGGGGAGAAGGGGTTTTAATAAAGGAGGAGAGACGAGTGGATAAGGTTGGAGGGGGGCCGAGCACACGTGGCGATGATCCAGCGGTTCTACATGTGGTATTTTCGCTTTTACCAAATTTGAGCACCTCGCTTTTCTCGATCGCCCCCCCACACGCGCACGCGCTTTTCTCTCGGAACCCGGGGGCGAAGGAGCCCCCGTGGTGGCGCCGGTGGCTCTAAGAAAAAGACTACAATGCCCCTCTCCTCGAAGCCTGTATCAAGGGCAAAATGGGTCATTTAAAATTTTTAAATATTTTCCGTAGAAAAAATAAATGGACGGTGATTGGAGGGATATTTTGGTCGATCCGATTTGTCCGACTGTCTATCAATCAGACTTTGGGTTGTGTTTGTTTGTGAATTGTGAGCTCTCTCTCGCGAACCCATCTCATCTCATCACATCATATCGTATTCGTCCGTTTGAAAATTTGGGACACGTGGATATTTTAAGCGACGTTAATGGATGTGGTATTTTGTTTTTTTTACGACAGACGTGTTGGACCAGTAAAAGCGCAGGAATATATTAATATGTTCGAACTTTGGAGAGCGAATATTCCATCCGTGGACCCTCCCTCCGAAGGCAAAGCTCAAAAAATAGGTGTTCTTTAACAAAAATAAAATAAAATAAAATAAAATTGACGATTGAAATTCAAAATTTAATTATTTTATATTTTTAAATATATTTATTTAAAAAATAAACAAAATAAATAATATGTAATATTTTAAAAAATAAAAATAAAAATAAAAAAAATAAAAAAAAAAATAGAGGCACAGGGGCATGGGCACCTGATTTTGATTTTTGCTTACGTGGCTACACGCCAGCACCTCAACTGAATTAGTTGCTTAGATTGACATTACTCACACTAATAACAGAATTTAGATTATTTAAATTGAATAAAAAATATTTATTATTGTGCATCTCAAATGAAGTGTATATATTTTATATTTTATTTATTTTAAAATGGAATAAAATTTAAGACATACTTTCTTAGTCAATTTCATCCCTTAAATCTGTTAGATATGTTTTTTGATTATTTTTATTTTTTAAATTATACTATTTTTTTATTCACTCATTAAATTTTAGAGGTCTACTATCATTCTAACCGCATATTTCTTAATTTAAGAATAAAAAATCTAATAGTATTACTCACTTGGTGCTATTAATAGTATAGTAGTAGTATATATATTATTTATGTTTTATTTGAGCATTTGAATATTAAACAAATACTTTTAAATAAATTTATATTTTTAAATTACACAATAAAATCTTCATATAGAATTACTTATTATTAAATAATAAAAAGCATATAGTATATGTCATATGTTATGTGAGAAGTATGATTAAATGTCTATAAATAATAGATATCATATTTAACTTTCAAATTAATTTTTTGAAATAAAATAAATTATTTTGTAGTTTTTCTACCAAATCATAGATCATAGGATCTTTCAAAGAACAAAAATCAAACTCTAATTTTCAATGACATAATATATTTTCATATCAAATAAGTTATCAGAGCTCGGCTACTGTGCTTGTACAAGCACCAAACAATTGGTGCTGGTAAGTTTTATACCGTTAGATCTAACCCTTTTATTAATTATATCTCTTAGATCATACCATTCCACCAACCACCCATTAAACCCAAGAGGCCCACCATCATTCTAACCGCACATTCCTACACTCAAGGATAAAAAACTCACAAACACAAATAACTTGGTACTTTTACAAGTATATGAGCTCAATTCTAAGTCATCATAGGGCTAACTTGGTACTTTTACAAGTATATGAGCTCAATTCTAAGTCATCATAGGGCCTAATTAAGTTAATAAGATAAGACTAAACAAGGATTAGGGTCAGGACGAATCAATAATAAATGGATCAGGATGAAATGGAAAAGATTAATTGCCCTAATCGGGACTACGCTTGGATATTAGAACACAACTGTTTTGGGAAATATTTTGAAGTCTTAATAAAGCCTACGGCAGAAGAGATCTCGGGCTAGATCTACATTAGGCCCAAGAATAAATTAACAGTCCATTTAGGCCACCTATTGCAAATTGATGTTTATAACACAATTATTACTATAACATAACATGATGGCCCATCTACCTTTTGCTCCACCGGCAGTTTGGTTAAAGATCAAAGAATACTTATAGATGTGGAGTTTATAACACAATAGCTTGTTTATCTCTGTTCATGTAGTATATCTAGATTATACAGAAAGCTCATAATTAAGGGTAAAATCAACATTTGTGAGTAGAAGAAGCATGTGAAAAACTGAATAACAGTTAATGCTGAGGAAAAGTAATTTTCATATACACAACGACACGGAAATTCTATATGGAGCGGAGCAGTGATACCTCCTAGGTCATAGCTAGATGTATAGGTGAACAGATTTGAGATTCACTTTTGCCGTATTTGCCGCCATTCAGTCATAAATTAGGTTTAGGAAAAGCAGAAACATCATCAACTCCGCCATTAACAATCGCGACAATTGGGAAAGGTCAGAGGTCGTCTGTCATTCATTAAAATTTTAAAAGATACAAATGTAGCCCCCCCAGCTAGGCAGCAAATCTTTCCCACATTGTGGTGGTTGTGGTTGTGGTTGTGGGGGAGGGGGGGGCGTGTAGGCTGGGGAGTGAGCCATTGATAGATGGTGTCATGTAAGTAAACAGTTTGGTTTACAGTCAATTCACTCAACCCCACTAAGAGTAGTAAAATGTTGGTGCAAATAATGTAGCCAGCCTTCTAGAGGGCAGTATTATGAGCTGCACGTCTCACAAAGTGAATAAACTTTGGTACTTATTTACCACAGCGCAAAGCTTAAAACTAGAATCCATCCTCCTCTTAAGGCAAAAAATTTTCAAAGAGTACAATGGAAGAGTATTATTCTGCTAAACTATATCATTTCTTTGCTTTTCAAATTTTTCATAGTATGTGGTTACCGTGAATAGTTTGCACGTTAAAAGTAAAGTAAATATTTGTTAGCTACAATTCCAATTTAAAAGTATACCAACATAAAAAGCTGCATGAGGACTTGCTCTATGCTGCCTTCCTCTTTAGCAATCGGACTCTCTGGAGATGCATCACTTTGCTGAGTTGGTCAGTTTTCGTGGGGCAAAGATATCCTCCTCAGACATTTGGAAAAATGACAAGATAGCAGGGTCTGCCCCTAAACTTAAGCTAATTATACTCATTTTTCCACTTCACTGGGTTGCTGAACTCTCCTCAGGATAAACCTGCAGAAACACAGCATGTCACTGGAAAGAAAGTATGGCCATAATAGTCTTCACACACATTTTTCTTCGAAAAGAAATGTCAGACATTTTTTTGATCATGCACCTATAAACCTTAAACAAGTTTGCACGGAGGAGGTTAAAAAACTTTGGCAAAATCTTTTTTCAATTAACATGACCGTTAAAAGATAGTCTAGGGTTATTAGATACCTGAAGAGACCTGTCTTCATTGAAGCTAACGGTTCTAAGCTTAAGTTCGCCTCTCCTGGTAGTGAATTCATCCAGTATTTCAGCATCACACACCTCATCTCTGCCACTGTCACTGCCTGAATAAGATGCGTCTCCTTCCTGTAAAAATTTCATATTATAACTTTTTCTTTTGAAAAGAATATTATTACTAAGATAATAAACATACTGGTAGAGAAATCACCAAAAAACATTAAACAACAAAAGGGAAAGTGGCAAAACACTTGGTGGTTGATACTCGAGACCCGAGTTCGAAGCCTAGTTGCTTCACATTTCCAGCTAAGTTTATTTTCAAAAATAAACGAAGCGGTAGCATGCTACTTTCTCTCAAAAAAAAAAAAAAAAAAAACAAAAGGGAAAGTGAATCTAAGTTCTGAATACCGCTCCAGATTACTTATGTACAGAGATGAAGATCTCATACCCTAAATGACAGGCTGCGATCGCGATGGACTCCAGCAATCTCTTCGTATTCAGCTGCGTCCAATTCGTAAAGGTGTTGTGGGTGGAAGAATTTTGGAAGAAGGTGCTGTCTAATGATAATCAGTATGAAGAAGGGCAGTGGGAAAAGAATTCCTGCTATTGGTATCCATGTCACTCCGAAACACAGCATGAGATATGCAAATTGGAAGAGAGTGAACACAGCTATTTCTCTGAAAGGAACCAACTCCACAAAGGATGCATGATCGCCTTCTAGCACCCTGCCAAGAAAAAATATTAGTCCCGAAAATAGAAGTTAGCATATATAACTGCTGATTGGTCAGAAAATAGTGAACAAGAATTTGAATTTTAATTACTGGCGTGTTGTGTGACATGTGCTCTCCTAAGATACTATCAGTTTCCTATTACCAAGACAACTGAAACCTCAAATGCAGGTATACCCTGCTAATATGCAAAACTGTACACATACCCATGCAAACTTGCTAATTGCATGCATATGGACGTCCTTTCGCACATATCCATCTAGTAACGCATGGATGCAACTAGATAGAGTCTTTAGCAGTTTGCATAAAAATATTGATTGTGCTGTGTATTTGAACTATTTCAAATTCTTGCGAGGGTATATATGCAAAAAATAAAATCCAAAAAAGAACAAATTGAAGAAGAAACAAACTTGTAGCGTCGTCTTGGGGTGATAAAGAGAAGTAACATCCTTTCCCAGAATTGATTTCCAGGAAGGCTATCAATGGCCATGTAAGCAAAGTAGCCCCACAGTACTGAGGTTGGTATTTTCTTGATGATTGGCATAGCTCCAAGACATGCACCAACCAGCACAGACTGCAATAGATTGCTTAATCTCTGCTCGTTCACACGAACAGGCAAATGGGCTTCTATGTGCTTCTCGGGATCGAATGGCCCTTTCAGTTCCCCTTCCTTAGTTTGGCCTCTCATAACTGCATCCTTCAGTTTCTCCAGCTCTTTAGCCACTGAATTAGCCTGCATAAGATGTGGCTTCTAATTTTTCAACTAATTGGATCATGAGAGGACTCGTAAAGAAATAACAGGCAAATTCTAAGGCTGTATTCATTTTTTTTGTTTTAAGGTTGTAAGGCTGTATTCATTAATTCTAGTAAAAGATAGAAGACTAGAGTGTAATAGTCTGACTCACATTATGTCCTGCGTCCATTTCAATGAAAACTTCTTGCATTTTGCCATAAATTTCAGAGTTGCTAGCTTGTCTCTTTATGCCCTCTTTGGCAGTTTGTACCATCTTCTTGCGAAGCAGCTACGTACACAACCGAAGAATAAGAGACAAAACTAATAGTGCTTGATTAGACCAGTAATAAGCTACCATGCCTTTAGAAAATTCGAACAAACCTGCTTCTTTAGAACAGCTAGACTTTTAGTGTGCATAGGGGATTGTGGAAGAACACCATTTGAAGGAGGAATCCCAAGTAAACCGCAGATCAAGACCTGAACATTTTGTTTATATTATATTGCAAGGAAGAAGGATATTAAAAGCCATACTTTTATGTAGTGGGAGTAGTAAATAAACAGACTAAGAAGGATATACCATGAAGCCTAGGACCAATATATCATAATGGTAGGCAGAGGGATTCTTCAGATTAAATTCCTTTTGCTGTGCCAATTGTGATGCAACACTATGGTCAAAAAAGTAGAGCCCTGCAACCATCACCGCAGGCACAATAGCGGCGAATATATATACCGGAGGAACAGAGAATAAATCCTGCAAATTGGCCTTGTATTATCATACGGAAATTAAGTTCAATGTGCAGTAGATAAGCAAATTGTGTAGTAGTTGAATAAACTATCATCGATTTGATAAGGTCTAGAGGAGAATATCATAGTTTGAGTAACACTATACAAATATGCTTTCAAACAAGATGCATATGCATTAATAATTAATTTGTGAAGTTTAACTTTTCATGCATGAATATTAAAATGCCTTTGTGACGAAAAAGTAATACTGCTATTGTTTCCCTTCCGAAAGCAGACTCTTTGACTACTTTCACTATCTAGAGTAAAAAAAATTAGTTCTCATTCAACTCCAGTTATTGGCAGTTAGGTTTAGCTTAACGGCAATGGTAGAAGAGGTTTCCATGAGTTGAATACTGCCAAACTGGATTAGTTCTTAAGACGTGGCACATCACTACGACAACCAGTTTTTTTTTTGTTTTTTTTTTTGTTTTTTTTTTCCTGAGGCCAGGTTGCCTCACCCTATAACTTAATTCATATCTTAAATGTATGAAGCGGTAGTAAGCTACTTTTTCTCAAAAAAAGATAATCTCAAGCTTCAATATTCAGTGATTAAGACGAACATAATGAGGGAAAAGAATAAGCAGAAAGTCGGCCATAAAACCAATTACCTTTGCTACAGTCCAATGATAGAGTGATTTAGACTCCCAAGGGAGCGGACTAAAGAGCCTCCTCGGAACTCCAGAAGGAACTTTGCTCGGTACTGCATAGGAGAATGCCGTCCACAATAGGACCATAAAAGGGACTCCATAATCAGCAATAAAGCTTCTAAACCACCCTGCACTCAGCCAGTGAAAATACCATTGATCACATCCGAGATATCTACTAAGAAACTCAAGAAAATTAGATATGAACAAATACTTTAAAGAGAAAAATAGAAAGTTGACAAACCTGTGCCATATGGCCATGCTCTTGCCCTTCTGCTCTTTAAGCCAGTGCACAGCACACCAACCGTGAATATAATTCCTAGTAGCCCATTTGTATAGAGCCACTGGAACTGGTACAGTGGTAGATTTTGGTCTTCACCTTTCGGCACGCTAAATTCACTCACTATTCCCTACAATTACAAAAGTTTTGGTGATGGATATTGACACTCTTAAAGTACGAGGAACTAAAAGATTGGAAGCATGTTGCAAATGTACCTTAATAGCTTCTTGAATGAACAGTACTGTGATCAACATCCCAAATAGTTCTCCAGCTATCCTTGTGAACCTGCTAATGATATCAGAAGCGTTGAACATCGCAAGGGCAAATAGCATAAAGGCAGTCCAGATACAAACCCTGTTAAAACCAGAGGAAAAGATTACACTTTCTTATTAGAAAAATCTAAAGAAATTCAGTCAACAAAGAAAGACGAATTGTACAAGTGTTCATTACCATCCGGCCCACGCCAAATACAGTCGCCCCCCAAGATCAGCACGGCCTTTGGCGAAACTGTATAAGTATGTGTACATGATAACAGTTGGCTCCGCAACTCCCACAATCAGCATGGGCTGTCCACCGATAATTGAATGTATGACACCACAGATAGCAGTAGAGGCTAATGTCTCAACTGTGCTCAGTGCTCCATCTACAGAAAGCCAACAAAACAGTGACTTGACTCATCTTATAATTCTAAAGCAAGCTGCAGACTCACAGTGAAGAAAGTAAAGCTGAATTTGAAGATATGATAATTAGCAACAGAAAAGGCACTCACCGGTATCTTTACTCAGTTGCTCTCCAAAGGCGATCACTGGAAGCGCAGATGCAAAGAAGATGTACATAGTTGGCGCCAATATTCTGAGATTGAGGGATGAGAGAGATTACTAATAGAAAAGAACAAAACGAAGAACAACAGCATAGTACACAGAAAAAGTATGAATAATCAAACCTGAAGCCAGAACGAAATCCGCCGACCCAATCTTGCTTGTAGCAGGGTACTCTTCCTTTGACATCATCGATAATCCCCCTAAAGGGTGTCCTCACAAGATCCATTTCTGGACAAGAAGGCTCAAAAAATGAGAATGAAAGTTTAAATATAAGAGAGAACATAAAAGAGGTGTAACTTACTAACATATAGAAGCTTAAAGGAAGGGAAACTAAACATTCATTTGATGTCAAAAGATTAGTTCCGAAGTAAGAAGTAAAAAAGATATGAGGAGGCAAAGTACAAACTGCATGAATGAGGTAAGTAGGTGAAGATATGGATTCCTTCGTCTACATAACACAAGAAAATTTTCATACATCCACAAATACACTGCCATGGAAACCGCTACAACGAAAACAGCTACAGCGATTAAAACTAAATTTCTTAATTAAAAAGATTGAAACTAATTTCAGGAAAAACAAAGAACAAAAAGGAAAACACTGCAATGGAAACAGATACATTTATGGCTCACGTATTTTCTCGAACTGAGGAAACAAAACTGAGTAATAAATAAAATTAAAATATCTTACCAAACCACCAGCTCCTAGAATAATTGCCAATTAATCGGAAAATGAAGGCAACCAAATATAAGAAACTGTTCTGCAGAGCATAGTGCACGTACTGTATATAGAGAAAAATCAAATTTCCTGCTAATCCTTAATCTACATTATTTTATTTTATTTTATTTTGTCTGTAAAATGGAGGATGATTCTCCATGCAGTTCGTTAATGATATAGATTTAAAAAATAAAAAAAAATAAAAAAAACATTCATGACTCCAAAATATTCTAAAAATCTGAAAAAACAAATTACCATTAAACTCTTTTTCCCTTCCACGAATATGAATTAGATCGGTCTCAATAATCAAATCAAAATATAAAACAAAAAAAGTAGGAATTAATAAGTAAATCACGCGGAAATATCACTTAGTTAAGCGCAAAGGGACTCCGATTTAATTGCTTACAAATTAGGAAACATCATGCATATTAATTGTGGTCATATATATTGGCCTTGGAAAAAAAACAAAAACAAAAGAAAACAAAGTTGTGTTCAATATGTACAAAAACACAGGAAAGGAAACTGCGAAAATATCACTTAGTTAAGCGCAAAGGGACTCCGATTTAATTGCTTACAAATTAGGAAACATCATGCATATTAATTGTGGTCATATATATTGGCTTTGGAAAAAAAACAAAAACAAAACAAAACAAAGTTGTGTTCAATATGTACAAAAACACAGGAAAGGAAACAAATAAACACAACTACACAATACCATTCTCGAACATCAATAAACCACAATACCATTCTCGATTCAATACGAGTTGGTAACAGCAGGTATACGAAAAATAAATCAAAAAAATAAGATAAATAACGAGAAAAATTCTAAAAAAAAAAAAAAAAAAAGAATTAGATGAGCGAGATTATAATGTATACCGATTACGAACGTTATTCCTCCCTCAGAGAGGGAGTTGAATTGATTATTAATTCCTGAAACCCTAACAATTTTGACGGGGAGGAGGTGATTTTAATGGCGGAGGTGTGACGCCGAAGGGCGTCAAGCGAAATGACGAGGCAGAAATAAAAACCAAAAAAAAGAGAGAACGACGAAACGGAAGCCACAGAGGCTCCCCGCTTTCTCTCTCTCTCTCTCTTCCCCTCGTTCAAAAAACACCCGCGATTCAAGGTGGGCCCATGAAGAGGACACGTGGCGGAGTTCTGTTGGACGGAATGTTCGTTGTCCCTTCGCTTTCGCGAATATCGGAGGCTCCGGAGTCGCGTTTTGGTTTTTTCGCACGAAACATTTTATTGTGTGAACCCGATGTATTTATTCACTGTAATTTTCGTAATCGTTAAATTAAATATAATTTAAACAGATTTGCAGAACAAATAACAAATATCTTAATATTATTTTATTTATTTCTTTTTTTTTAAAGTATTAATTTTGGTACCTGTATATGGTTTAATTTTTAAAGACTTTATGCACCCGTGAATCGTACGGGAATTCGAGAATATTCCCCACGCGACGACTATGACCGCCCATCACGGAATTCCAGTCTACAATCGAGTCCAGTAGTCAAACCTAGATTGTTCCGAATGAATTGGGCCACCGCATATGAAACATTCGGACCAACTTGGAAACAGCGAACGGAATTGAAATAAGCGGTTGCACCCAACCCATAGGAATCGGGCCAATTCCCTACTGTTTGCTCCATATGTATCTCGACAGATTGATTAGTGCAAAACCAAAAATTACCAGAATAATTGACACACTTTGCTACGTTATGAGGAAGCGGCACTCTTCCATTAATGCAATGCGATTTGACTCGAGGACAATAGTATGTATGTACGTCCAGCTAAGCAACCGAGTAGTGAAACTCAGTGGAGATAGCAAGTAACAGAAATTGGGCTCATCAAATTGAACGGGAGTGGCCGAGCGCAATCAAAGTGAATAACATATACTGAGGGTGATCCAGCTGGAAACGCGTGCCAGCTCAAGCTCTTCCCCGCACTGAATCTGGAGACGATTTATTTCTGAGGATATATATATAATTGCAAATCAGATCCAACATTGCGTATTAATTTGAGTAGTATGCTTTCAAGAGTTTCAGAATATTAATTAGATCACGATGTTAAGACTCAGCCCATCGGGAGACCTGCCAACTAAATGGAGATTAATTAGATCACCTCTGCTCCGCGGCAGCCTGCTGGGAGTTGTGGAAAGAGCGGAACGAGAGATTATTCAATAACCGACATACCTCTAGCGTAGATTTGGAGAGTAAAGTTGTGGCTGTGGTTAAATTTTGGGTCTCGACTTTGAGGGTTTGTGAGATCTACGTAGTTATTTTTGTTTCTTAGGGTGGAGTTGTGTTGCTGTTTTGCTTTTTCTGTTCTTTCTTTTCTTCTCCCTCTCCCCCAGTTCCCCTCCTTACCATGTATGCTTTCAAATAGGATAATCAAAAAGAGTTTCAGAATATTGTATCGGTGTACACGTAAGAAAGCATGCTCTCAGAACAAAGGTAATCGTTCATCTGTGACAGTTCTTCTCATTCGATGGCTTAGTTGAATTGTGACTAATACATGTGCACTACATGAATATGCAGTGTTAATTCTAGGTTTTCTGTGTGAGTTGATCGTTTATAGCTCAGCCATGACGTACGTATGGTTTGCTGTAGTAATCAACGAGACTTTATCTGCTGACGTATAGTTTGATTTACTGATAGACTAAGCTTTGGCTTTTGCCGTGCAAGGACACCTTCCTCAAGAGTTGGGTGGCTAGGAAACCAGCTTTCCCACAGTAAAGTTCATGATGAGATGAGCTACAGGAAATCTTGTGAGGTTTCAGGGGAAGCGAATGGTGACAGAGTTTCATTTTGTCACTATCTTCTAAGAGAGAGAGAGAGAGGGAGAGTTTTAACTTCATACAGAAGCCACCATGGAGAACCAAGCATCAGCAAGAGGCTTTATGGAGATGCTCAATAGGAATCGTGTGATATTGCTTTATTTGGAACGACATGTAGATTTGTGAGTTACATCACGAATACGTGGAGGAACTATATATGACATAAGCGTGAATATTCTCACAAGTGGTGTTACGGTGGGCCTGTAGGTAGATCTGCTCTGATGTAAAATTTGCGCGCGCTTGTGGGAGAGAGAGAGAGAGAAGTGGGGTCTTCTGAATTCAAACTGTCTACCGAAAACACCTATCAGCTGAAATGGCACCTGAAATTCTAATTAGACGGCGGGAAAGACCCCAATCCTTCATGTGGAACTATCTTTCACATGCGAAGAACACATATTTGACGCATTGTGAAACTAGCTGTGCATGCCCAGTACTGCAAGACTTCATTTATTTCGGAATATTTAGCTCTCAAAAGAGGGTAAAATAAACAGCACTACTCTGGTCAGCATATGCGCAACACACCTGCAGGCCCAGACAGGTTCAATTCTCAAAGTTCAAATAAGAGATGAAAGCAATTGACATCATCAAATGTCATGAATGACCAATCAGATACAGATTTAACAAGTTCATGACAAATTATTACAGAACAAATGTCTTTCAACACGATCAACCAGAAAAGCATATACAGATCACCTACAAAGAACACAATGAAAACAAAAATGACAAATTTCTCGTTCTTCCCTTCACCCTAGTTAGTGATCCTAGTTCTGCATATGGAACATCAATTTCTTTAAGCAAACCCATTCAGCAATTACTGATAAAACATCAGTAATGAAGGCAGAGTGAGCCCTAATGGTGGCAGGTTCTGCTGTCTTCTGTCTTATTCACCAGCAAATATGTTAGATCTTGCAACAGGTATATGCTATTCTCTAATCTATCTATTTGAGGAAATCACAATTGAACTTTCATCTCATCAACAGAAGGGCATCACGATTTCGTCCCAGTAGGCTCAGTGCTGTGGCTGCGATATGATGACCACTCAGACCAGCCATCTCAAGCTGTTCCCTTGGGGTCGCATGCTCTATATACTTGTCTGGTAGTACAATGGGCCGCCACTAAAATAAATTAAAGAAACAGTATTATTAGCAAGCCTCATTTTTTTTTCTTGTCAAAAAACAGTTAGAGAGGCCCTTAAATTTGTTTGTAGGAAGAAACATGTCAATGTTTCAACAATACTTGAAAAAAGACGGCAGAATTTTTCTTATTGCAGTGTACTGAAATATAAGATTGTACATACTAAATATTCAAGAAAGGGTTTTGGGGGGGGGGGGAGGGAGACCTTAACGCTTCTATCAAGTAAACCATCGAGTGCAATGAACTGTGAGACGTGGGAGCCAAACCCGCCAATAGTTCCTTCCTCAACAGTGATAAGAAAATCATGTTCTCTACATAGCTTTCGCACAAGATCGATGTCAAGTGGCTTGCAGAACCTCGCATTAGCAACAGTCACTTGGATGCCAAGAGAGGCAAGAAGAGATTGAGCCTTGAAGCAATTCTGAACCATCACACCATAGCCTAGTAAAGCTACATCTTTTCCCTCAACAAGAACTTCCCCCTTCCCAATCTGTAGGATGAGGTAAAATTGGAAAATAGGTTACTAATTAACTTAATTGTTAAACAAAACTCAGGGACCAATCAAATATACCTGTTAGATTCAGTCTTACTTCTAGCAAAAAAAATTGATTCTAGTTTCATGATCAGAATAGTTAGTAATATACAAAATAAAAATTTAGTAAATGCCTGCAATTTCCTGTTAAAATTTCTGATTATGAAGAACTACATTAAAAAATATGGATAATCAATAAAAAGTTAAAAGGCATCATAAGATTCATGAAGAAACAGAGAAATTTTGTTTATGTCCGAAGTTGCTATTTGTATTGTGCATGTAACAGACTGCATAATGTTTCAACATCCATGTGTCAGTCATGTACCACTGTCTAGACATCAAGCCAGGTTGCTTAGCTTGACGATCAAATCCAAGTGAAATATAATAGAACCAGAACCAGGTTGTTTAGCTTGATGATGCACTTTAAGTGAAATATAATAGAACCAGAAACAAGCAATCTTACCTCAAAGGGAGTCCCACAATTTAAAAGGCCATTTAACCCAACAACTGCACCCCGAGGATACCGGAAGCAAACTGGCCCGTCATCAATAGATGCTGCGGTGGCCACCATGTCCACAAGCTCATCTTCGTCGGACGGTGCCATCACAATCATGTTTGGTAAGCATGACATGAATGTTACATCAAAAGCTCCGCACTGGGTGGGGCCATTAGAGCCCACAAGCCCTGCGCTTGTAATTGCAAATCGAACAGGCAATCGCTGCATATCCACATCTTGGATGATCTGCAAAGAAACTTGTAAGTATTCTCACTATATGATAAGCTCATGATTTTTTTATCGGAATATATAAAAGTTTAGAGTTAGAGAAGAATAATCCGAAGTGATTTTAATAAATTTAATGTTTAGTAAATTTACAGATGTGGATACAAAATTAGCCACGGATCATTAAATATGTCTCACCATGATTTTCATAACCTTTCAGCCAAATTTTCATGGTTCACAAGAAGAACATCTTCCCAGTAAAAAAACTTCACATACAGAAGAAAAAAAAAAGATATATGATACCTGATCATACGCTCTTTGAAGAAAAGTAGATGGAATTATGCAGAATGGCTTTAAATTTCCACAGGCTAAACCGGCAGCAAAAGTGACTGCATGTTGCTCAGCCATGCCAACATCAAAAAACCTGTCAGGGAATCTGGACTGAAATAGTTGAAGTGATGGATCAACATTCATGCCCGCATGAACCACCACAATTCGTTCGTCCCTCTCTGCTTCTGATACTAAAGCTTCAACAAGGCAGTCATTGTATGTCCTTGAGAGGTTGCCATCCAAAAATCTAGAACCTGTCCTTAGAAAAGCTGAATATCAAGGCCCCTCGTGTAGGTTTAGAAAGAAAAGAAGGGAAACATGCATGGATAATCTGTGCACTTAAATGATATTACCTCGTGTAGGTTTAGAAAGAAAAGAAGGGAAACATGCATGGATAATCTGTGCACTTAAATGATATTACACTTTTATCCCCGAGATTTTCACTAATGACTTTTCAGTGCCTGAAATTTCCCATGTTTTGCAATCACATTTCTGGCTTCATCTTTATCGTATAACCCCTAAACCAAATATAATTACATGCTCTGAACACAACTCTTATTATGTAATAAGCAACCATCGTATCCCGGTAGCGAATAAAGGGGAAGGACATGAAAAAGGCTACAATGGTCATTTTACATGGCTTGGTTCACATGCAGAGCACGTGCCTTGTTGGATGTTGGATGGAAAACTGCGCCAACAATGCAATTGCAAATTGACTAAAATGTTCAAGTGGGAAGTTCAAGGTTTAGCAATAGTGAAAAAAGTCTATCCATACATTACCCAAAAGAGAAATACTCAACAAAAATTATAGAAAAATTTCATTCAGAATAATCATGTACCATGTACTTTGGGGGTTGTCTTAGTTCTAGAATTATCTTGTTGCCCCTTATTCTCTTCTGTTATAACATGTATCAGCACTGGTCCAGTAGAATCCAATGTGGCAACCTCATTAAGTACACAAATCAGATCATCAATGTTGTGTCCATCTACTGGCCCAATGTAATACAATCCAAGTTCTTCAAAGAGAGTTGCTCCAAGTGGACCCATCATACCACGGGCATACTCATCGACTTTGGCAGCAATTTCATGCATACCTTTCCCAATCCTTTTTGTGACACCCTAATAGAACAATTGTAAGAACACATAAAAAAAGAAAGAGTGTCTATCAGTTAAAATGTACAGAAAATCAAGCCTCAAATACTAATTGCTTGGATGCTCTACGAGAGAAATTTGATTCTGAGATTAAACCATGTTTGGACCAATGAAGGTTTCTCATAGCAAATTGAGCATTTCAACCCACAGATAGAAGCAGGAGAAAGAAGGAAACTGATTGGCTATATGCTCTTTAAAAAGTGTGGAATATATTAGAGTATGATGCTCTTCACTCAGTTTGCATGTGTTTTTTTAAAAAGACAAGCAAATAAAACATGGCAAAAACTCAGTTATTATTAGTATTATTTTTTCCTTTTTTTACTTTGTGCTAATGATCGACTAACAAATAAGAGGTACTAGTTCCTTCACAATTTTTTTTAAGAAAGTAGGTACCTTAGCAGCTTCTCTGAATCTCCGAAATGATTTACTGGATTGAAGCTTGCTTAGAGTACTGGAGAGGACATTGATAGCTGTTTTTGGTCCTTCATCTGGCTTAGGAAGCAGTGAGTGACAGCTATCATTTAAAATTACTACCATATTAGAATCAAGATAACCGGCATTGCTCATTGCCTCATACACCTGACCAGCCATTGTTGACCAATTACTTATAACTGTTACAATATGATTCTTCTTTCCATTTAAATCCCTTGCAACTGCCATGCCTGAGCAAAAGAGACAATATTGTCCTTTATGAGTCCTCTATACCTACAGAACATAATTGCCTCAAGTGAAATTAGTAGCCAACGGTTTAGAGATTTAAGCAACTTATCTAAGTACTCAATCTTAACTACCCATGAACTACTCATTAAGAATAGGCACACCTTAGCACATTAAGTTTTCATACTTGATTTTGGTCAAACCAAACTAGCAAGAAAAGAAGCACTTAGTTGTACTGTTGGTCATAACCAAAATGATAATTTTGATAATCGCTATGTGAATCTACAACTAAACTTAGGAGCTACTAGTAATATACGGCAAGAAAAAATGTACATAAATTTTAAACAATATTTTAGATACAATTACATTTTACCCATAAACACACATATAGTAGTTGAATTTTCTGAATACTAGGCCTTACATTTAAGCTAGCGATCCAACTGTTAGTTAAGAAGGTAAGCTACAAACATCTACCAAGACTAAATTACACCATAAACAATTCAGAATCATACCAAGGCCAGCAGAAACACTATTACATCCATGTCCAGCACCAAATGCATCATACTCACTCTCAAGACGAGATGTGAAACCTGAAAGACCATTTTTTTGCTTAAGTGTATGAAAGAGGGAGCGTCTTCCAGTGAGAATCTTATGAGCATATGTCTGTTCAAGGAACAAATTTATTTAACATCAATGGCTCCATTGAGAAATTAATACACAGGAACTAACAGTAGTAGTCGAGAAAGAAATGGTAAAACTGAATGGAGACCCCTCAACTATAGGAGATTTTGAAATAGACCCCCCCACTTTACATGCTTTGATTGACACTCCAATTTCTCTTAGTTGGATGGACGGTTCTTTTAATATTAGCAGCAGCACTAGCGATTGGTCATGCTATGACCCATTGTTTTTCAACTGAAAAGCAGGCAGAGCTGTTAAACATAATAAAATTGCCATTAAAATTATAGGAATTCCCAGTTTAAGCAATGGAAAAAATTCAGATCAAAAGAATCAAAAGTTGGGGAGGTGTCAATAAAAAAAAATTTAATAAGTTGAGTGTCTCTTTAAAAAAGGCATATAGTTTAGAGGGCCTGTATGCATTTTTACTCGAAGAAATTTCTCACACCTGTTCTCCAACATCCCACAACACGTTATCCATTGGGGCATTGAAAACATAATGTATCGCAATCGTCAGCTCCACTGCTGCAAGACTAGCTTTAAAATTCCTGCGTGATTTTGACATCATGAATGAAATCTCTGACCGAACTTCATTGGCTAATTGTTTTAGCTCCTGCAATTAACTTCAGCAGCATCAGTCGTCAACTTCTTTTAAATTGCAACGACCTTTCGCCTCAAATCTAATTGATAGAAACAGCGTGCCTCCTAGTACCTTATGAGACAGATTTTTCAAATGACTTGGTGTATCAATTGTGTCTAGTAATGGCGTTGGGGCCTTCTCCCAGAAAAAATCACCAACATCAGGTAATGCAGATACTGGCTTAAACAAAACCTGAACACAAAAGAAGTTCAAGTGAACATTTATTCCTGAAAATGAAACACAAAATACAAAGCAGCAGAGACCCCTATTCGAATCGAGCATGAGTATCTAATAAAATCATTAATACAAAAGCACCTTCCAGGACCAAAGATTATATAACATGAAATTATAGACTCCTCCGAAGAAGCAAAATAGCTATATGAGATCATTACTGAAAATGACTAATCAATTGCCCACTCAAATAGAGCACAGTGCAATAAATCAAACTTTATATCTTCTTTGCCGAGCCTTTTTTCCCTCATATATTCAACCTTCTTATACCCCTAAATTTTTGAATAACCAACCCCAAATACTTTAAACTCATTTTTATATTTAGTGTACCATAGCATTCCTAGAGTACTTGCAACAATTTGAAGAGAATTAGACTGGGAACAGTTATTCTCTACCTTCGCCGAATGAGTAGGCACAAGACTTTTGTTTAAAACGAATTTGAAGCAATCTCTTCTCAAGCACTGGGGGGCCTCAAAGAACTGAAGTCTCAACTTGGGGAAATTCGGTTCATCATGGCCCATTCCGCAGCCGCCAAGCAGCCGGCGAGCAGACGCAGAAGCCATCTTCGTAAAGGAGAAACGCCCAGTAGTCTGGATCACCTCAATTTTATCAACTGGAATAAGAACAGAGTCGATAGAGAAAATTGCAGCTATGTAGTGCTAATATCTTAGGAATTATTTACCAGGAGGCACTAAGTGATGCAAAATACATACAGGAGGAAACAAGTAAATGTAAAATTCACAATAAAATTCCTCATAGGAAAGAGAACAAGACCAAATCCAGAACTTAAAAAATACAAGGTGAAAAAGAAAACCAACAAATTGATTCGATTGAAGATGCTTAGGTCCGGCCGAAACAAATGAGCGAGACAAATCGGCTTCCATCGGAATTTGACAAAAATTAGCTGCCAAATAAGTCCGTTTAAGAAAGAATCAATTGAGAGAAGAGAAACCATAAAATGCTACTAAAACCCCCAAATTTCATCAAAAGATTAAAAAAAAAAAAAAAAAAAAAAAAAAAAAAAAAAAAAAAATCCTATACTACGCAAAATAGGAATCGGCGAATTAAATTATAGGAAACGAATTATTTCGAAAAAATGATGCTACGAAACTATTTCTTACTGATTAAAAGATGATGCTACGAAGCTATTTCTTACTGATTGATCTTGGTATCGCGAAGTGAAATCACACGAGAAGAAAATAGAATTGAGAGAGAGCAGAGAAAAAAATAAAGCGAGTTGTCCTGTCTCAAGTCTCTATGCAGAGATAGCGAGCTAGTTTTAGAAGTAGACACGGAACACGTGGCTAGCATCTAGTGGATCTGCTAATTCGTTCGGGATCGGGCCTTTATATAGGACCGGATTTGATCATGAAGCTGCTTCTTATGGGGACTGAACCAGATTGTAACGATCGGACAATCCGCAGCCGATCGGTGAGGCTTCGAGCTGAGATCCTGGCTTGGCGGTGAGGATGAAGATCAATAACCTGACGATTCGTTGCAGATCTGGGATGAGATCTCTCTGAGATCTGCAACGAAGAGGATGATGGGATTCAATTTGATCAATTAGATCAAATTGAGCATGGATCGGGAGAATTTGGATCTGAGATTTGGGTAATTGAGGGAGAGTTGGAGGGTTTAGAGAGAGAAAGAGTAGAGATAAGAGTGAGAAGATATTTGGAGGGAAGGAAATGAGATTTAATTCCATTCATAGTTCTTATCGGATTACATTGTACTATTTATAAGGTTCAGTTAAGTACTCAATTGTAATTCTAGTACTACTGTGGACTTTCTTGTAAGAAATGGATAATCTGTAATGGGTCTTAACGGGCTTAATTCCGGCATTGGACGGAACCTTGGGCTGGGCCTTCCCTTCGCTACAGTGCCGCTACCTCCTTCCGATATCGGATCGGATCTCCTTCCTCCTGCTGCCCGCTCCAACGGTGCTGCCCGCTCCAACGGAACTATCCAGAGCCTCCTCCTGGCGTCGCCGTCCTTCACCTGTCCCATCTCACCAACCTGTACTCTCTAACCCTACTTTCCCTTCTCCTTCTTCCCGTTTAGTATTCTACAGCTTCTCTACTCTCCTCCAGAGCTCCTCCCCCTCTCCTCCATTAGCTCATCTCTACCTACCCTATGCGATCGTTACACTCCCCTTCCCTTGGGAAGATCCTTGTCCTCAAGGATCAAATGAGGGGTACCTAGCCCTCATGTCTTTGTAATCCTCCCAAGTCGCATCCTCGGGCCCCAAGTTACTCCACTTCACCAGCACCTGCGTGACGGCCTGATTTCCCCTCTTCAACAATCTACGGCTCAGGATTTGTTCAGGCTGGGTGAGCAACTGTCCTTCTTCTTCTATCTGTGGAACCTCCACCGGAACTAGCTCCTTCTCTGGCAGTCCCTTCTTCAACTGCGACACATGGAAGACAGGATGGATCCTGGCTTCCTCGGGTAATCGCAACCGGTAGGCGACCGGACCTATCTTCTCGACTATCTCATATGGCCCGAAATATTTCGAGGTAAGTTTGAGGCTGCGCCTAACGGCTACACTACTTTGACGGTATGGTTGAAGCTTGAGGTATACCTTTTCTCCAACTTGGTAGTTCTTATCGACTCTTTTCTTGTCGGCATATTGCTTCATGCGGTTCTGTGCTTCTAGCAGACGCTCCCTTAGCTCCCGTAGCATCTTTTCTCTGTCCTGCTTCCATTCCTTTACTGGAGGGCTTACTTCAGTTCCCCAATTAGTTAAGGTAGCCATAGGTGGCTTATAACCATAAAGAGCTTCGAAAGGAGTTACCCCTAAGGAGGAGTGGTGGTTCGTATTGTACCACCACTCTGCCAGGGTTAACCATTTGGACCATCGATTTGGCTGGTCGGAGCACATACACCTCAGGTAATTCTCTAAACATCTATTCACCCGTTCGGTTTGGCCATCAGTCTGAGGGTGGTAGGCCGAGCTCATATGTAATTGTACCCCTGAAAGCTTGAATAACTCTTGCCAAATTTGGCTAGTAAAGACCTTATCCCTATCAGAAATAATCCCCTTTGGCATCCCATGCAGCTTATACACCGTATTGAAGAAAGCTTTAGCTACTATCATTGCTGTGTAGGGATGTGTGAGTGGGATAAAGTGGGCATACTTGGTGAGTTTATCCACCACCACCAAAATAGTGTCTTTGTTTTCAGATTTAGGGAGTGTCTCAATAAAATCTATACTGATTAACTGCCAAGCCTGAGTAGGAATAGGTAGGGGTTGTAATAAACCTGCGTAAGTAGTGCCATCCACCTTGTTCTTGATGCAGACCTCACATGCCTTGACCTTATGTTCCACATCCTTCTTTAATCCTGGCCAGAAAAAATGTTGTGCTATCCTTCTGTAGGTATTGTCAATTCCTGAGTGACCCCCAACAGCTGATGAATGCAGTTGCTCCAATAGTGTAGCTCTCAAATTACCACCACTCCCCACGAATAACCTGCCCTTATACTTAAGCAATCCCTGATGCTGACTATACTTTCCCTGAGCATTAGGTAGTAACAGCACCTCAGACAGTAAGTGTTGTGCCTTTGAGTCCCCTTCATAGCTTCTCTGAAGTTCCTCCATCCACCCAGGAATGAGGGTTGATATGGCATGGCTGGTGCCCAACTCTGGAGCTATTCTGGAGAGAGCATCAGCAGCCAGATTCTCCCTCCCCTTCCTGTACTGGATAATATACTGCAATCCCATCAATTTAAGCATCCCTTTCTGTTGCACAGCTGTAGAAATCCTCTGCTCCAATAAGTATTTTAGGCTTTCATGATCAGTTTTGATAATGAAAGTCTGAGGACTCAAATAGTGCTTCCACTTGCCCACAGCTAACAAAATGGCAAGAAATTCTTTCTCATATGTGGAGAGCCCCAAGTTTCTGGGACTGATAGCCTTGCTGATGTAGGCCAGGGGTTTGCCTTCTTGTGACAATACTGCTCCTAATCCTGTGTCACAGGCATCCACCTCAATAGTGAATGTTTTAGTAAAATCGGGCATAGCAAGAACTGGGGCAGATGTCATTGATTCCTTTAGCTTTTCAAAAGCTTCTTGAGCATTTTCATTCCACTGAAAACCATCTTTCTTCAGGAGATCAGTAAGGGGTTTACTTAGGCCTCCATACCCCTTAATAAACTTGCGATAATAGCCGGTGAGTCCCAAGAATCCTCTCAGTTCTTTAATAGTAGTAGGCCTGGGCCACTTAATCATAGCCTCTATTTTACTAGGGTCAGTTGCCACCCCTTGGCAAGAGATGATGTGACCCAAATACTCTACATATCTCTGCCCAAAAGAACATTTACTCCTTTTAGCTAACAGCTGGTTCTTTTCCAACAACCCAAGCACTGTTGTGAGATGACTAATGTGTTCTTCCAAGGTTTTACTGTAAACCAGAATGTCGTCAAAAAAAACCAATACAAATCTCCTCAAATAAGGCTCAAAGACCTCATTCATAACAGATTGGAAAGTGGCGGGGGCGTTAGTTAATCCAAATGGCATAACTAGAAATTCATAGTGCCCCGCATGAGTACGAAAAGCAGTTTTCTCTATATCCTGTTCATGCATCCTGATTTGATGGTAACCCGACCTCAAATCTATCTTGGAAAACCACTTGGACCCTCCCAACTCATCTAGTAGGTCATCAATAATAGGGATAGGGTACTTATCTTTTATTGTGGCTTGATTAAGTTGGCGATAATCCATACACATCCTCCAGCTGTTGTCCTTTTTCTTTACCAAGAGCACAGGTGAGGCAAATGGACTAGTACTTCTTCGAATAAAATTGGCTTTTAACAGCTCAACTACTTGCTTTTCTACTTCATCCTTTTGCTCGTGGCTGTGTCTGTATGGCCTTACATTAATAGGTTGGGTGTTTGGCAGTAGAGGAATCCTGTGGTCCTGCTCTCTTTTTGGGGGTAACCCTTTAGGATCCTGAAAAATGTGATCAAATTGTTTTAGGACTGCCTGTATACCTTCTGGAACTTCCTCTTCCCTCTTCTGGGTATCCTCCTGCTTTAACCCACTGTTTAGCTCCAATAGCTTTCAGTTTAGCCTCCTCAGCAATGCCCTCCACAGTGACAGGCTTTCCCTCTCTTACAAAGTTGACTGAATTATTAGAGTAATCAAAAGTTACTCTACCATGTTGTCTTAGCCAATCTATACCCAATATTATACTTGAGCCATCCAGCCTTATCACTCTCAGATCAGCTTGGTAAGCCTCCCCCTGCATTATCCACTTAAACTCTGGGCACTTAAGCTTGCTCATCACCTTATGTCCATTGGCTACAGTGACAATAAGGGGGGTTGCTGTTACTAATTTAGCTTTCATTTCCTTGGCCACTAGGAAATCTATGAAGCTATGGGTGCTTCCCGTATCTATTAGTATCACTAGTGGTTTACCTCCACAATTCCCTTGAACCTTGATAGTTTCTTGAGGAGTCTCACCCTTGAGAGCATGGACTGAGATGCCCATCTCTTCTGTTTCCTGTGGCTCTGGTTCTTTCTCTCCTTCTTCTTGTAGCAGTAGTTCATCAAATACCTCTTCTACTTCTGCTTCTCCATAGATCTGATTTATAGTTTTAGTTTGGCACTGATGTCCTGGAAAATATTTATCATTGCATTTGAAACATAATCCAGCAGCTTTTCTCTGTTCTAGCACTTGCCTACTAAGCCCAGGTTGCCAAGTAGAGCTCTTGTATGTCAGTGGTTTACTACTCTCAGTACTCTTTGGGGGATCCCCTTTCGGATAGGATGTCTTTTGGAACTGGTACCCTTGGTACTGACCACTACTGGGTTTGGTAATCACTCTCTGCTTCTTCCATATAACAGTGAGGGCCTGTTCATGTAATCTTGCTTGATCATACACTTCTTCCAAAGTTGTTGGATTAGAGAGGTCTATGAAAGGAATTAGATCTTCCTTGAGCCCACTAATATAACTCTGTATGAAGTGATCCTCACTGAGTGTAGGATTCAAATAAAGCATTCTCACCCTTAAGTCTTCAAACTTTTCTTGATAGGCCTCTACAGTGGTAGTTTGTTCCAGTTTATTGAATTCTCTGACTAATTTTTTTAAGGGAGCCCCATCAAATCTTCTGCTGACAGCTTCAGTAAGCTCTGCCCACCCCACTTCAGTTTTATCCACCATAAAGCCTTCCTTCCATCTATGAGCTTTACCCATGAAATGCATTGTAGCTATATCCACCCACTGATCCACTGGAATCTGGTATAATTTGAAAAACTGCTCGCTCCTACTGATCCATTCTCTAGGATCTTCCCCTCCAAAGCTGGGATACTCAAGCTTAGGATATGGTATGTAATGCTGGTACTTTGGTGTTGTTTGATTATTAATAAACTCTGCCCCCAAGTGGGGATTAGGTAACACCCCTTTCCCCTTCTCTTCCCTGAGTGGATACTTGTAATTGCTACTGCCTGGGAACTCAGAGCTTCCAGCTCTTCCTTCTCTAATATAAACTGAAGATTGAGGTTCCACTTTGGGAACACTGGTCTGAGAATTCAACAATTTTAACAGCTGTTCATGTCTTCTAGCAGATTCAATTTGCTGAGCTTCATGTCGTTGCTGTTCCACCACTTGAATTTCCCCTAACTGCTGCACTAAGACCTCCAGTTTATGGTTATAACTAGCTCCGAATTGTTGTAGCTTATCTTCCATGATACTCTGACATTCCATAGTAACTGATTGCATCTTCTCTTCAAGATTTTTAATCTGTTCACTCATCTCCTTAAGTCTAGTACCCTCAGCCATTTCAATCAGGTATGGATCCTTGGTATTAAAATTGAACCTGTTGTATTTAGATTTCCCTATCTTGGAAATAAATGCTGATTCCTGATGCTAATCTTCTTCTTATCACACAGATATGACTAGGGCAATACTGGATAAAGCAATTGGAAATTCTCAAGCATAAATCAAGCAGATCAATACCTCTTTCGATGCTACTCCGGAATTACTTGCTCAGATCTGTGGGAATTCGATAATATCTGCTTGATTACTCCCCTGTTGCTTGGTTCGATTGCTTGTTGCCCTTTTGCCCGATTGCTTGTGGCCCGATACTTGTTGCCTCGGTCGATGTATGCTTGTGGCTAGATCTGGTACTCAGCACTTCACGATCCCTGGGATCGGAACTGCTCTGATACCAATTTGTAACGATCGGACAATCCGCAGCCGATCGGTGAGGCTTCGAGCTGAGATCCTGGCTTGGCGGTGAGGATGAAGATCAATAACCTGACGATTCGTTGCAGATCTGGGATGAGATCTCTCTGAGATCTGCAACGAAGAGGATGATGGGATTCAATTTGATCAATTAGATCAAATTGAGCATGGATCGGGAGAATTTGGATCTGAGATTTGGGTAATTGAGGAGAGTTGGAGGGTTTAGAGAGAGAAAGAGTAGAGATAAGAGTGAGAAGATATTTGGAGGGAAGGAAATGAGATTTAATTCCATTCATAGTTCTTATCGGATTACATTGTACTATTTATAAGGTTCAGTTAAGTACTCAATTGTAATTCTAGTACTACTGTGGACTTTCTTGTAAGAAATGGATAATCTGTAATGGGTCTTAACGGGCTTAATTCCGGCATTGGACGGAACCTTGGGCTGGGCCTTCCCTTCGCTACAGTGCCGCTACCTCTTCCGATATCGGATCGGATCTCCTTCCTCCTGCTGCCCGCTCCAACGGTGCTGCCCGCTCCAACGGAACTATCCAGAGCCTCCTCCTGGCGTCGCCGTCCTTCACCTGTCCCATCTCACCAACCTGTACTCTCTAACCCTACTTTCCCTTCTCCTTCTTCCCGTTTAGTATTCTACAGCTTCTCTACTCTCCTCCAGAGCTCCTCCCCCTCTCCTCCATTAGCTCATCTCTACCTACCCTATGCGATCGTTACACAGATGTAGCTTGAGGTTCGAACCAAACCGAAGCTGAGATAACGAGTTGGCTGACTTATCGTACGTATTGTTGGATCCCCTATGCTCCCAAGTTCAAAGTTGTATCTTGCTTCCCAAAAATAAAATAAAATAAAATAAAATAAAATTGCATAGCATATCTTGTTTGCGGATCCGTTAATGGACATGGATATTTTCCCCACTTTAAAGAATCTTTATAAGAGATTGCAATCCAAAAATCAGAAAAAAATTGGAAAATTTCGGAAATTTAAGGAAGATCAACGACGATCCCTCTCATAGGTCGATTGATATTTTGATGCATACGGAGTAACACGTCCAAGAAAAAGGAAGAAACTACATTGCCAAGCAGATGAAACAAACCCCACCTTTTAAGCAAGAACCAAATATCGCAAAAATTCATACTGTTCCACAGAGATTATTAAATTCACACTTGAATTGACTAAGATTTTTGTAATAATATCAGTAACAACAGAGAAGAAATAAGCTAAAAATTTTATCACAGGTGATAGGTGAGAGAGCTTATTATGCAGAGGAAGGAAAAACTAACTTGCATCTCATTCCATAGATGTCGCATATGCCGTCTATATTTGTGTAGCATGCGTAAACAAAATATCATGCAGCAACCAATGATTACATCTTAAGGCCATTAGAACCATCAACACATGGAACAGAAACGGATTATAACGTATTAATATTTCCACTTTTAGAAAAAGAAAACAGTGGCTGTCTGCTGATGTGCCATTAAGTTGATAACCGGATACAATGTGTTCTTCCAAAGAACACCCAGAGAGTAAACAGAAAAAAGCTGGAGTTACTTCCATAGCTTCCGAAGTGACATATTTTTCTCCGTATCTTTCTTCATCACCTTTGCCACTGCCATCTCAAAATCTTCTTGCGTTACATGCACTCTTCTCTCCCTGAGAGCAAACATCCCTGCTTCTGTGCACACTGCCTGGAAACATAAAGTGCATGCGAACAAAATGTTACTCGAAATCACAATTCACAAATCAACAAATAATTACGCAAAACAAAATAAGAGATTGATCTGTTTTAGGGCTCCTGAATCACAAATCAACTATAACAAGGCAAACTAATAGTAAGAGATTTAATTGTTTTCTTGGCTATTGAACCACCAAGCAACAGATGACCTAAAGATATCGAACTCTTCAACCAACTCCAACATAACATTGCAGTGGCCTACAAGCATTCCATTAAAGAAAGGAGAACTGTTTAATATATGAAAGATACCAACCTTGAGTTCTGCTCCAGATGCCCCATTCATCTTCTCTGCTATCTTTTTAAGGTCAATCCCCCTCATCAAGTTCATCTTCCTAGAGTGAATTTTCAAGATGTCCAAACGAGACTGAAAAATATGTAGTGTGTCAGAAACACAGTTCTAGCACAAAATTGTCAAAAATAATACAAATGTAATCAAATGGCAACCACCTCTTCATTGGGATTTGGAAACTCGATTTTTCTATCAATTCGACCAGGCCTGAGCAGGGCTTGATCCAATATATCAATGCGATTTGTAGCCATTAAAACCTGCTCAAGAAAGTTTCTATTTAGCATACCTACCCCATTGTGGTAAGTCCACTTGAATAAATGACATACAGTACAGACAAAAGAACCAAAAGCCAAAAAAAAAAAATACTTTGATTTTATTCGACGCTTCAAACCCGTCTAGCTGATTGAGAAGCTCGAGCATTGTGCGTTGTACTTCACTGTCGCCATTACCACTGCCCGATTCCATCCTAGCAGATCCAATACTGTCGATTTCATCCATGAAAATGATTGATGGAGCATGTTCCCTGGAAATCAAATTTACGCAATTTAATACTATGCCGGTCACAAAATTACAGTACAGCTGATTATATATAAACATACGCGAAAGCTAAATGTGAACTCAAAGGCAACTTAGTTGGTTGATGGTACTAACCAT
>CM054941.1:328734-432041 GCA_029168755.2 Tillandsia fasciculata
ATCGTCCGCATATTGTATAAGAGTAATCTTACATTCCCTTGATGGTCCTATCCTTAGGATCAGCTGATTTTTGGCCGCTTCTTCGGTCAATCAAGCAAGGCACTCGGCCACCATTAAGAACAAATATGGAGACAAAGGATCCCCTGTCTAACTCCTCTTTTACTCTTAATTCACTTAGTCGCTTCTCCGTTTACAAGCACCGTTACTTTGGCGTTTTTCACACATTGTTGTATCCAACCAGTCCATCGCACATCGAAGTCCCACCATTCCAAAACTCTGCGAAGAAAGGCCCAAAGTTTGTCATAGGCTTTCTCAAAATCGCCTTCCTCTTGCAGGATGTTGCTATCATGGTGTTTGAACTTTGGACATGAATCTCTTATTTTTTTGTCAGACTGCTTTTGATTGATGCCAAATCCTCACTGCATATCATACATTTCCTACAACTATTATCCCTACGACAGTACAGATGTCATTCTGTGATTACTGTTCCTCTATTTGATGTTGAAGTGTTTTTGACAATGCTAAACCATAAAAGAAATATAAACAAGGAACATTAAATACAAACTTCTTTTTTGTTTTTTTTTTCTTCGAGGGAAACAACTGTCTACATTTATGTACCGATGGAAATTTACGCTAGAATGTTCTATTCCTAATGAGACTAGTAAATAAAAAAAATCTTGAGGTAGTGCACATGATTCCATAATAATGATAGGTTGAAGGATGTACACATGTTGGAATTGGATGAATTATCCAATGCACATTGCACAGGTGTAGCGTGTTGTATTTGCTTGGAAGATTGTAAGTCCAGAGAAAGTTTGTGCATGATCAGATAATTACTCTGTAATTTGATTCTTTTTGTAGCGTGTTGTATTGCTTGGAAGATTGTAAGTCCAGAGAAAGTTTGTGCATGATCAGATGATTACTCTGTAATTTGATTCTTTTTGTCTCATTGAGAGGTGTTGCTGTCATAGTGTTTCTGATTGATATCAGATCCTTCCACTATACCTTGCTCAACTGGCATAATAGTAGGCATAACAATTGAGTAATCTTATATTTCCTAATTAATGATCTTTAATGGTGACCATGCAATTGAGTAAAAAGTGACTAATTGGGTGCTTTAGATAGTCTGTAAAATTCTCGAATTAATGCTGGATAAATTTTCTGTCACCCAGTTAGTCAGTCCCAGTGTGGAACTGCTACTCCAAAAGATGCCAGTAGGATGAGAAGCGAGCTTCCTGCATGCTTGAGATTACTCGTCCTTTTCTTTTCCTAAAGTAATTTGAATGATCTTCGATCTCGTGATATAATATTAGATAAGAGTAAAAAAAGAGAAGATTGTTCGGACTCCAAAAAGATGTCATACTGAATCCGCATCTGGAAACGTCCGAACCTTAATCTGACTGCGTGAGTGAGGACATTGCAAAGTAGAATATTTTGGGGAAAAAAAACATTACTCATACATACATATATATATATTATATATATATATATATACACCAACAAAAAAGAAAAAAAAAAAAAATTAAAACTTGATAGTGATCCATTTCTCTGGTCGTGTTGAAGAATTTGCGGGAACTAGATAGGGACGATCGACGAGGAGATCCATATTAAGAGTTAGGAGAGCGAGCGACCACTATCTCAAACATCGCTGGAACACAACACACAGACACTTATTAATCCCGAATGCTGTAGATCCCTCCGTATTTAAGGGCCGGATCGGCGAGCGACGTCGGTAGCGAGGCGAGAGGCGATGGCGGAGTGGTACATGGGGTCGTGGAAGCTCTCCATCTCCATCATCCTCATCCGGAGCTCCCTCGCCTTCTCCTCCGTGAACGCCGCGTACCTCCGCGTCCGCCGCCGCGCCGGCGCCGGCGCCGGCGCAGGCTCCGCCTCTGCCGAGTCCGTCTCCTTCTCCGCCCGCCGCCCCGCCGTCGATGTAGTCCGGCTCCGCCGTCCACCCGAAGAGCGGCGCCCACCACTTCCCCCCGCAGCCGCTACGCCCGCGTACATCCGATCGCCGGTCGCCTCCCACGGCGGCGCTCGCCCGGATCGGCACCGGTGGCCGGAAAGAGAGGATCACACTAGACGCCATGAGAGAGAGAGAGAGAGAGGGGGGATGGCGAAGAGGTTGTGATTAATGTTGTTGTAGCTTATTTATGTATTTATTTATTTGGTTTATGATGGGAGGGGGGAGAAGGGGTTTTAATAAAGGAGGAGAGACGAGTGGATAAGGTTGGAGGGGGGCCGAGCACACGTGGCGATGATCCAGCGGTTCTACATGTGGTATTTTCGCTTTTACCAATTTGAGCACCTCGCTTTTCTCGATCGCCCCCCCACACGCGCACGCGCTTTTCTCTCGGAACCCGGGGGCGAAGGAGCCCCCGTGGTGGCGCCGGTGGCTCTAAGAAAAAGACTACAATGCCCCTCTCCTCGAAGCCTGTATCAAGGGCAAAATGGGGTCATTTAAAATTTTTAAATATTTCCGTAGAAAAAATAAATGGACGTGATTGGAGGGATATTTTGGTCGATCCGATTTGTCCGACTGTCTATCAATCAGACTTTGGGTTGTGTTTGTTTGTGAATTGTGAGCTCTCTCTCGCGAACCCATCTCATCTCATCACATCATATCGTATTCGTCCGTTTGAAAATTTGGGACACGTGGATATTTTAAGCGACGTTAATGGATGTGGTATTTTGTTTTTTTTACGACAGACGTGTTGGACCAGTAAAAGCGCAGGAATATATTAATATGTTCGAACTTTGGAGAGCGAATATTCCATCCGTGGACCCTCCCTCCGAAGGCAAAGCTCAAAAAATAGGTGTTCTTTAACAAAAATAAAATAAAATAAAATAAAATTGACGATTGAAATTCAAAATTTAATTATTTTATATTTTTAAATATATTTATTTAAAAAATAAACAAAATAAATAATATGTAATATTTTAAAAAATAAAAATAAAAATAAAAAAAATAAAAAAAAAATAGAGGCACAGGGGCATGGGCACCTGATTTTGATTTTTGCTTACGTGGCTACACGCCAGCACCTCAACTGAATTAGTTGCTTAGATTGACATTACTCACACTAATAACAGAATTTAGATTATTAAATTGAATAAAAAATATTTATTATTGTGCATCTCAAATGAAGTGTATATATTTTATATTTTATTATTTTGAAAATGGAATAAAATTTAAGACATACTTTTCTTAGTCAATTTCATCCCTTAAATCTGTTAGATATGTTTTTTGATTATTTTTATTTTTTAAATTATACTATTTTTTTATTCACTCATTAAATTTTAGAGGTCTACTATCATTCTAACCGCATATTTCTTAATTTAAGAATAAAAAATCTAATAGTATTACTCACTTGGTGCTATTAATAGTATAGTAGTAGTATATATATTATTTATGTTTTATTTGAGCATTTGAATATTAAACAAATACTTTTAAATAAATTTATATTTTTAAATTACACAATAAATCTTCATATAGAATTACTTATTATTAATAATAAAAAGCATATAGTATATGTCATATGTTATGTGAGAAGTATGATTAAATGTCTATAAATAATAGATATCATATTTAACTTTCAAATTAATTTTTTGAAATAAAATAAATTATTTTGTAGTTTTTCTACCAAATCATAGATCATAGGATCTTTCAAAGAACAAAAATCAAACTCTAATTTTCAATGACATAATATATTTTCATATCAAATAAGTTATCAGAGCTCGGCTACTGTGCTTGTACAAGCACCAAACAATTGGTGCTGGTAAGTTTTATACCGTTAGATCTAACCCTTTTATTAATTATATCTCTTAGATCATACCATTCCACCAACCACCCATTAAACCCAAGAGGCCCACCATCATTCTAACCGCACATTCCTACACTCAAGGATAAAAAACTCACAAACACAAATAACTTGGTACTTTTACAAGTATATGAGCTCAATTCTAAGTCATCATAGGGCCTAATTAAGTTAATAAGATAAGACTAAACAAGGATTAGGGTCAGGACGAATCAATAATAAATGGATCAGGATGAAATGGAAAAGATTAATTGCCCTAATCGGGACTACGCTTGGATATTAGAACACGACTGTTTTGGGAAATATTTTGAAGTCTTAATAAAGCCTACGGCAGAAGAGATCTCGGGCTAGATCTACATTAGGCCCAAGAATAAATTAACAGTCCATTTAGGCCACCTATTGCAAATTGATGTTTTAACACAATTATTACTATAACATAACATGATGGCCCATCTACCTTTTGCTCCACCGGCAGTTTGGTTAAAGATCAAAGAATACTTATAGATGTGGAGTTTATAACACAATAGCTTGTTTATCTCTGTTCATGTAGTATATCTAGATTATACAGAAAGCTCATAATTAAGGGTAAAATCAACATTTGTGAGTAGAAGAAGCATGTGAAAAACTGAATAACAGTTAATGCTGAGGAAAAGTAATTTTCATATACACAACAACACGGAAATTCTATATGGAGCGGAGCAGTGATACCTCCTAGGTCATAGCTAGATGTATAGGTGAACAGATTTGAGATTCACTTTTGCCGTATTTGCCGCCATTCAGTCATAAATTAGGTTTAGGAAAAGCAGAAACATCATCAACTCCGCCATTAACAATCGCGACAATTCCCAGCCGGGTCCGCAACCCAGAAGCAAGCATCCCTCCACACATTCTGGCCCACAGCCCCAACCACTAGAGAAGCCCACGAACCGCAATAGGGTACCCAAGGGGCCAGCGGCCCGGCTACCCCTCCCACCCCCTTTGAATCTTCGCACGAGGCCCACGAAAGTAGAGGGAGAGACCCCCCAACCAATGCCGTCTCAAGTCGTATCACCCTACCATCCCTCCGACACGACGCCCTAGGAGAGACCCAGGGAGAGTGCGTTTCGACCAGCTCCACCAGACGCTCGTCCCCCACCGCAGGGGCTTTACAAGGAAACAAATCCCTCCCCACGAGGTACTGCGACCCCAGGGCGCAGACCACCATCCCCGAGACCGCAACCCCACCCAACGAGCCCCTCCCCGTGCTCCAAGAACACAACCTCGAAAAGCCCGGTTTACACCGCTTGCTGAAAAGAAGCCCCTGTCCACCACCAGAGAAAGCACCAGGCAGGCCGCTCCCTCCTCTGAGGGGCTCCTCGGGAGAGGAGCCAGACGACGTATTCCGCGGCTCGAGGCTGACGCTTCGAACCGCGCATGGGGGCCGCCCCGACGAATCCACGGGCCCGGATCCCCGCACCGCCGAGGTCTTCGCCGTGGCAGCTACCGACATCGCCGGTCTTCTGCGGTCCCGAAACTCAGAGGAGTTCCAGGAGCTGCTGTGGTCAGACGCTCCGCCACCCCCCAGCACACTCTCCTCCGCCGCGCGCTCCGCAAGGTCGACCCATCTTGCCAGCTGCCGGCCATGCGGGTCTGTCTGGTCACCACCTTCATTGGGATCCCCACCAGCAAAAGGGATGCCCCGGTCGTCGCCGCCAAACGGAGCGGTGCTGACCAGAACACCTCACGTTCACTATGAGATCCCCCAGCGTGATGACTAAGTTCTCCGGAATATCCGGGCCCAAAAAAAAAAAAAAAAAAAAAAAAAAAAAGAAGGAAAACATCTACTTGCTATTTCTGTGTCCACCAGGCCAAGAGATTCGCACGTCGAACAGAGGTTTCCCGCCGTTTTTTTCCGGTTTTCAAAAATTCTCTGTGGTTCGAGCCAGATCGACACCAAACAGCGCTAATCCCACCAGCTCTCTGTCCCGCAGGGATCCCCCTCTCTGACTTGCCGTGTCACGCCCCGGGTGTAAACCAGAACCCGGGTCCGTCTACAGATCCGCCGTGCACACGGAATTTTCCGCGTACACGAAGCGCTGGTAACCTGCTCAGATATAAGATGTACAATAAAAGAGCATAAAACAGAGCTGAAATAGAAGAACCACATAGTAACTGAAATCCAAGTAAAGCTGTATCAATACAATAGTCTCCCAGCTCACCAAAATGATACATCCAGCTGGCTATAGCCAGGCCTAAAATAAAAGGAAAGCACAATAGTCTGGGTACAATATCTGACTAATACAATCCCTCAGCTCACAGGAGATCTATCTGTTCAGCGATCCCCTTACCTCGATCAGCTCCCGCAGACGACTCTGCAATATAAAGGAGAAGAAACAGAGAACAATAATGGGGGTGAGAACTACTAGATAAACCAGTAGCCTCCCCTAGTGGGTAAAACCTCAAACACTGACGCACCCACTAGGACTACTAGAGGCAAAAGGGAAGGGCAGTGGTATGCTATAGAGACTACTGAAAAGGGGAAACTATCACTACTATGCCTCTACTGCCATGCCAAAAGAAATGACTATATGTATGCCTCAGTATCTATCCTGCCTGCCTGAATAGACCCAATCTAGTCACCAGTGAAAACTGGTACTGCCTGCTCTGCCGTGCCGTGTCGTATCGGGTATGCCAGCCCACACATAACACCGATGCGAAAAGGAGTCTCAAGGACTCATGAATAGTCTGCCGCGCGCACTCCGGAGTCGCACTCGAGGGGAGCGACCCACACGAGTAAAATGCCTCTGTAATAAGTATCCCTGTAACCAGTATCTCTGTATAGCAGGACTAGATCATGACTATGAGCAAAGTGGGAAAATCCGTCCACTAATGAAATCTATACCCAATCTGATGTAAAGATAATATCCGGTCAACCGCCTACTGTCCGCGGTTACCGTAATAACCCATAAGACCAAAACTGATAAAATAGTCAACCTCTGGCCAACCGCCTGATGTCTGCGGTTACCATAATGCCCCACAACCCATAATAGAGTCTAACCTGTCCCAGACTCAAAGCCTCAGCTACACTATCCCAAACCCTGCTCAAACCGAGCAACATGAATCCAGATGCGAAGGAGAATAGTAAAACATGGTTTCTCCTAAGTCAAGTCCCAAAAATAGTGTAGCAATAAATAGTGGCCTATCTAGATGTCCAAACAAGCATGCAAAGGGTTACTGTTGAAAACTGAAAGAAAATATCGGATATTTATTTAGAAAAAGATGATTTTATGATAAGTCTGTTGCATGCGATGATAGGTTCCAGCATATGTCCAGCAATAACGTCCCAGTTTATCATAAAAGATCTGCCATATTATTTGTGGGTTTTTACTTATGAATTTCATGATTAAAAACACCGATTATCAGTTTAAAGTCGGGAGTCTCTAATACTCCTAGTGAGATAGTCAGAAGTGAGGTAAGCAACAACCACCCACCTCGAAAAGCGTGATCCACACCCAAAAAGGTCTCCTTGCTGTCCGCAGTCTCCTACCCCCGCTACTCGTCGAAAAAGAGCACAACTGAACAGAATAATACACCTGGTGTAAACACGGATCCCAAAATACAGCCTTATTATTATTTTTCCAGCCAGTTCACAAAAGGGGATTCTCACCTCTGTACAGTGCTCAGGATAATCCAGAAAAATTACGGTTGCGTTCCTTGCGACGAGTAGATCAAAATCGACTACTTAAACGTCTCGATCCGATGTTCCTAGGCCAAGATATAAATCGGAGAAGTCGGGGCTGTCCAGAAAATATCACAGCAAAAAGGGGGGTCAAAGGTGCCTCGGGAACCGTGCCAAAAGTGCGAAACGGAGCAAAGTGATCAACACGAAAAACGAAGCCTTACCTCTTACGGTCGCGCTGTCGAAGAAATCGTTCAAAAATTCCTCCTGGTTAGCACACAGCGAATTTCCGACTGAACTGTGACGGAAAATGGGCCGAAATTGGAAATCGTCGCAGTGCGCCGTGTCGCAGATAACTCGCTGTCGGAAAATCCCAAATTCTGAAATTTCTAGGGTAGATAGAGGATAGAGAGAGGAAAAACTTTCATTAAGGGCTCACTGCCAAATTCTCTCTCTAGAATTCGCAAATGGCATAGAGAGAGAGAGGGGGTATTTATAATGGGCCAAAATCCCTATTCGGGCTCCACAAAAGATCCGGGCCAGAACAGGAAACAGCAAAATTAGCCAACCATATTGCGCCACGTGTCCCAGAACAGGAAACAGCCTTGAAAGCCCTCTCAGAATGCGCCACGTGTCCCAGCCGCCCACGTGTTCCACGCGCCCGGCGCACGTGGGCGGCCGTGCGCCCGCCAATGAACAGTGGCCACGTGTCCCACGTGGTCCACGGGGCGCACGAGCCCGGTCACGCGCCGGGTCTTCCGGATCCTGTCGGCCAATGGGAGGATGCCACGTGTCGCACGCCAGCCGCCTCCTTTGACGCCGCCGGGCCAATCAGGTGATGCCACGTGGCATTCGGGATCTTCAGTGCTCCCGGTGCACGACTGTTCTGTGGACCGCGCACGGCGTGCCTGCCCGCGCTGCCCGCGCCTGCCCGCGCCGCCCGCGCCTGCCCGCGGCCCTTCTCCGCCCTTGCGCCGCCCTGCGCCGCCGCGCGCCGCTGCCCGCCGCCGCCCGCCGGCAGCCGCCGACCGCCGGAACAGTGTCGCCGGAGTTACTGTTCCGGTGAACAGTAAAATTTGCCGAAAATAAGTTATATATACATTTTGATCGTTTTCGCGCGCTGAGTCCGAATCCGCCGTCCGTTTCTGCAAATTCTCATCCGAAATTTTGGCGAAAGCTCCCGAAAGGCCCACTTGCTCCGATTTTCGCGCCGGATTCATTTCTGAAGTCCGTTTTCGACGCTGCAAGCTCCATTACACTCAGTGGCTTCTTCTAATCGCCGTTATTGCCTCAAAAACCTTCCATGAAAATTCCGGATCATCACATCCTCCCCCACTAAAAGGAGTTTCGTCCTCGAAACGAAAATCATACCTCAGTCCTGAGCCTCAAATAGGTAGGGGTAGGTGTCCATCATCTTTGACTCAAGCTCCCATGTCGCCTCGCGTTCATCATGATTGCTCCAAAGGATCTTCACATAGGGAATGGTCCGACTGCGCAATTCTCTCACCTCTCGATCCAGAATCCGCAGTGGACGCTCCTCGTACCTCAATCCTCGCTGATCTCAAGCGGTGTGAAGTCGATGACGTGCGATGGGTCGAAGACATATCTCCTAAGTGTAGAAACATGAAATACATTGTGGACACCAGCAAGTCTCGGGGGAAGTGCAAGTCGGTAAGCAACTGGCCCGATACGCTCCAATACTTCAAAGGGTCCAATATATCGGGGGCTAAGTTTCCCGCGGATGCCAAATCTCCTGATCCCTTTGGACGGCGAGACTTTCAAAAATACATGATCTCCAACCTGAAACTCTAAGTCTCGTCGCCGAACATCGGCATAACTCCTTTGTCGGCTCTGGGCGGTTTGAAGATGCTTTCGAATCACTCGGACCTTCTCTTCTGCCTCTATCAATAGCTCTGGTCCCAAGGTCCGCCTTTCGCCCACGTCACTCCAATATAGTGGTGATCGACACTTGCGTCCATACAACGCTTCAAACGGAGCCATCTTAATGCTCGCTTGAAAACTGTTGTTGTACGCGAACTCAGCTAAAGATAAGTGTCGAATCCACCCTCCGCCGAAATCTAAGACGCAAGCCCTCAGCATGTCTTCCAGGATTTGTATAGTCCGCTCTGACTGCCCATCAGTCTGCGGATGGAAAGCCGTACTGAACCTGAGTTGAGTCCCCAAGGATGTTTGCAAGCTCTTCCAGAAATGCGAAACAAACCTTGGGTCTCTATCTGATACTATGGAGGCTGGTATTCCATGTAGCCTCACTATCTCATCAAGATATAACTGGGCTAGTCGCTCGAGTGACCAAGTAGTTTGTATAGGCAAAAAGTGTGCTGACTTGGTAAGTCGATCTACAACTACCCAGATAGCATCAGCACCTCCCTGTGCCCTCGGCAATCCGACCACAAAATCCATCGTAATGTGGTCCCATTTCCACGTGGGAATTGGGAGACTCTGTAACTTGCCAGCTGGCACTCGATGCTCAGCTTTCACCTGCTGACAAGTTAGACACTGAGCCACAAATCTCCCAATATCTCTTTTCATGCCATTCCACCAGAAGTGTGCCTTGAGGTCCTTATACATCTTAGTCCCACCAGGGTGCAGGGTATAAGGTGTATAATGGGCCTCTCGCAATATTGCTCTCTGATCTCCGCATCCATTGGCACACATGCTCGGTCCTTGTACCTCAGTACTCCCGAAACATCCATTTTAAAATCCCCTGACTGATCACTCGGAATCTGATCTCTAATCTTGGTCAAGTGGGGGTCCTCACTCTGTTTCTCCCTGATCCTGTCCATCAGAGTGGGCTGCACGACTAAAGAGGTTAGTCTTGCAGAGACCCCAGGGGACACAACCTCTATCTCAAGTCGCCTCATCTCCTCCAATAGTGGCGCCTGATTTGTAATTAACATGGACAAACTCTGCACTGCTCTTCTGCTCAAAGCATCAGCAACCACATTGGCCTTACCTGGATGGTAAAGGATTTCCACGTCATAATCCTTTAACAGCTCCAACCATCGGCGTTGCCTTAGGTTTAGCTCCTTCTGTGTGAACAGATACTTTAGGCTCTTGTGGTCGGTGTAGATCTCACAGTGCTCCCCATACAGGTAATGGCGCCAAAGCTTCAATGCAAACACTACGGCAGCAAGCTCCAAGTCATGGGTAGGGTAATTCTTCTCATAATCCTTGAGCTGTCGCGATGCATAAGCAATTACCCTCCCTTCCTGCATCAACACACAACCAAGTCCATTGTGCGATGCGTCACTGTAGATCACATATCCTTTCCCCATAACTGGGAGGGAAAGGATAGGAGCGGTCATCAATCTACTCTTCAGCTCCTCGAAGCTCCTCTGGCAGTCCTCACTCCAAATAAACTTGGTTCCTTTGCGCGTCAAACGAGTGAGAGGTGTGGAGAGCTTCGCAAAGCCTTCCACAAACCGACGATAATACCCAGCTAATCCCATGAAGCTGCGTACTTCAGAAACGGTTGTCGGTCGGGGCCAATCCCGAACTGCCTCAATCTTCGCCGGGTCTACTGCCACACCAGCGGCGGAAATCACATGGCCCAAGAAAGCTACCTCCCGAAGCCAAAACTCACACTTTGTCAGTTTGGCATACAACTTCTTTTCTCGTAGAAGTTGTAGTACAATCCTCAGATGCTCCTCATGCTCAGCATCACTTCGGGAGTAAACCAGAATGTCATCGATGAATACTACTACGAATCGATCCAAGTATGGTCGGAAGATTCGGTTCATTAAATCCATGAATGCGGCAGGGGCATTAGTCAGCCCAAAAGGCATAACTGTAAACTCATAATGCCCGTACCGTGTCCTGAAAGCTGTCTTCGGGACATCCTCGGCCTTCACCTTCAACTGGTGGTAACCGGATTGCAGATCTATCTTGGAAAAGACACAAGACCCTTGCAGCTGATCAAAGAGATCATCAATGCGCGGCAAAGGGTACTTGTTCTTGATGGTCACTTTATTCAATTCCCTATAGTCCACACATAATCGTAGTGACCCATCCTTCTTCTTCACGAATAGCACCGGCGCTCCCCAAGGCGACACACTTGGTCTAATAAAACCTTTATCCATCAAATCCTGGAGTTGCGCCTTAAGCTCTCGCAGCTCAGCCGGTGCCATCCGGTAAGGAGCTTTAGAGATTGGCGCAGTTCCTGGAACTACGTCAATCACAAACTCAATTTCTCTATCTGGCGGCATACTAGTCAGCTCAGGTGGAAAGACATCCGAAACTCGCGGGCAATAGGGATATCCCCGAGTCCCGCCGCCGCCGTAGGCCCCTCAACAACACTAGCCAAAAAGGCTACACATCCTCGATGGATCATCTGCCTCGCTCGGGAAGTCGAAATCATAGAGGCAAAGAAAGCACTCTGACATCCCCGGTATACAAACATCTCCTGGCCTGGCTCTCTAAATGTGATAATCCTCGCGGCACAATCAATAGTCGCGAAATATCGAGCCAGCCAGTCCATCCCGAGAACCACGTCAAAGTCCGTCAGCTGTTTCAAGACCAATAGGTCTGCTGGCATAATCCAGGACTCAATTTGCATCGGGCAGGACCAACAACACTCCTCCACGTGCAAAGTGTGATCGGGAATCTGAACCTCTAGTGCACGTGGCAAAAGTCCTACCTCTAACCCATGTAATGATGCAAACGATCTACTAATAAAAGAATGTGATGCTCCAGTATCAAATAAAGTACGAGTCCTAATGTCAGAAAGTAAGGTGATACCTGCCACCACATGATCTGCTGCCGAAAAGTCCTCTACTTTCGCAGCATACACTCGCCCGCTCTGAGCTGGAGGGCGATAGTCTGTGGGATGGGAAGAAGATGGCCTGCTTGCCGGAGCATAAGGTCGCTGCTGAGATGGCGGTCGTTGCTGTAGTGCAAAAGGAGCTGATGTTGAAGAAGGTGCTGCAGATGTCGCCACCGGGCAAGTAGCTCGTATATGACCCGGCTGTCCGCATCGATAACAGCGGCCAATCCTCAAATCACACGTGTTTGATGGATGCTGGCCTTTGCAGAAAACACACGTCTCTGTAGGCTGGGTCGGTCTCGACTGCTGCTGTTGTCTCTGAGACCGTTGCTGCCGCTGAGGTCCACGCTGCGATGACTGAGATCTTTGCTGCTGTTGCTGGGGCCTCTGGGATCCACCAGGCCCTCGCCGCTCAGAATGCCCACGGCTGGAAAACTGAGGCCGCGGCGGTCGTGGCGGCCTCCACGAACTAGCCTGTCCCCCAACCTCCGGTGCCGGTCGCTTCGCCCCCGGAATCACTACGGGAGCTGGAGCTACCTCCTCCATTACTACCTCCCCGCACTCGACATAGAGTGCCTGTTCCATCGAGGCCTCCAAGGTCTGCAACCTACGTGAACGAACTAACTGAAAAAGGTCTCGGCGCAACCCTCGCTCGAACATGTAGATCCGGTGCGCCTCATCCCTGGCCACGTTCGGTACACTTGCCAACAACTGATTGAAATTGGCAATGTACTCGTGTACGGGCCGATCTCCTTGTCGGAGGTTTCTCAACTGCTCCTCCAACCTCTGCCGGACGCTTTCTGGGAAGAAAGCCCCGAGAAGGAGATTGCGGAACTCCGCCCAGGCCAAGAGCTGAGCCCCAGGCGGACCCGCCGGTCGAACACGCCGCCACCATGCTTCGGCGTTGTGTTCCAAAAAGTTCGTCGCCAATATCACCTGATATCGCTCCTCGATAAACAACGTCTCAAAACGTCGCTCCATTGCCGTGATCCATGACTCTGCCTCCCACGGCTCAATATTTTGCCCCGAAAAATGGGGTGGGTCAAATTTGCGGAACCTTATCAACATGTCCACCAATCCCCGCTGCTCTGCCGGTGTAAGAGATCCCGTCAACCCAGACGGCTGTCTACCATTACCCCGAGCGACAGGGGATGCTGGGGTCACTGGTACAACTGGGGGAGCCACAGCAGGGGATGATGGTACTGGAGAACTCTCTGGGGGTGCTACAACAGGCTGCGCTCTCTGTTCTAACATCTGCGTCAGCCGACTCATAGCCTCCTCCTGACGCCGAACAGCCTCCGACATCTGAGCCATCTGAGCCTGTAGCTCCTGCACCTCACTATGCTGACCCTGCCCGGACTCCTCCTGATCTGGCTCAGGGGAAGAGGGCTGAGAACGCGTCAACATCCTGCGTCGCGGAGGCATCCTGCCACAAGGAACCACCATCAATAACATAACCCCACACGACCCAATCTAGCGAAAGTCAAGGACATCCCCCTATTTCTGTGACTTTATGTTGTCTGCAGCCAACATAACTGTTCACTAGAAATAGGATATGTCGATCCCTCTTCTCCTACTAGAAGAGTCAAACAAATAAATCAACGACTTTCGCAAAAAGTTCCGTCTCTCACGACCTATCATCCTAGGGTCTGCCTAAAAGCCTAGGGTTTCCTATGTCCCAACTGACCTATCCCTAAGCTCTGATACCAACTTAATCTGTCACGCCCCGGGTGTAAACCAGAACCCGGGTCCGTCTACAGATCCGCCGTGCACACGGAATTTTCCGCGTACACGAAGCGCTGGTAACCTGCTCAGATATAAGATGTACAATAAAAGAGCATAAAACAGAGCTGAAATAGAAGAACCACATAGTAACTGAAATCCAAGTAAAGCTGTATCAATACAATAGTCTCCCAGCTCACCAAAATGATACATCCAGCTGGCTATAGCCAGACCTAAAATAAAAGGAAAGCACAATAGTCTGGGTACAATATCTGACTAATACAATCCCTCAGCTCACAGGAGATCTATCTGTTCAGCGATCCCCTTACCTCGATCAGCTCCCGCAGACGACTCTGCAATATAAAGGAGAAGAAACAGAGAACAATAATGGGGGTGAGAACTACTAGATAAACCAGTAGCCTCCCCTAGTGGGTAAAACCTCAAACACTGACGCACCCACTAGGACTACTAGAGGCAAAAGGGAAGGGCAGTGGTATGCTATAGAGACTACTGAAAAGGGGAAACTATCACTACTATGCCTCTACTGCCATGCCAAAAGAAATGACTATATGTATGCCTCAGTATCTATCCTGCCTGCCTGAATAGACCCAATCTAGTCACCAGTGAAAACTGGTACTGCCTGCTCTGCCGTGCCGTGTCGTATCGGGTATGCCAGCCCACACATAACACCGATGCGAAAAGGAGTCTCAAGGACTCATGAATAGTCTGCCGCGCGCACTCCGGAGTCGCACTCGAGGGGAGCGACCCACACGAGTAAAATGCCTCTGTAATAAGTATCCCTGTAACCAGTATCTCTGTATAGCAGGACTAGATCATGACTATGAGCAAAGTGGGAAAATCCGTCCACTAATGAAATCTATACCCAATCTGATGTAAAGATAATTATCCGGTCAACCGCCTACTGTCCGCGGTTACCGTAATAACCCATAAGACCAAAACTGATAAAATAGTCAACCTCTGGCCAACCGCCTGATGTCTGCGGTTACCATAATGCCCCACAACCCATAATAGAGTCTAACCTGTCCCAGACTCAAAGCCTCAGCTACACTATCCCAAACCCTGCTCAAACCGAGCAACATGAATCCAGATGCGAAGGAGAATAGTAAAACATGGTTTCTCCTAAGTCAAGTCCCAAAAATAGTGTAGCAATAAATAGTGGCCTATCTAGATGTCCAAACAAGCATGCAAAGGGTTACTGTTGAAAACTGAAAGAAAATATCGGATATTTATTTAGAAAAAGATGATTTTATGATAAGTCTGTTGCATGCGATGATAGGTTCCAGCATATGTCCAGCAATAACGTCCCAGTTTATCATAAAAGATCTGCCATATTATTTGTGGGGTTTTTACTTATGAATTTCATGATTAAAACACCGATTATCAGTTTAAAGTCGGGAGTCTCTAATACTCCTAGTGAGATAGTCAGAAGTGAGGTAAGCAACAACCACCCACCTCGAAAAGCGTGATCCACACCCAAAAAGGTCTCCTTGCTGTCCGCAGTCTCCTACCCCCGCTACTCGTCGAAAATAGAGCACAACTGAACAGAATAATACACCTGGTGTAAACACGGATCCCAAAATACAGCCTTATTATTATTTTTCCAGCCAGTTCACAAAAGGGGATTCTCACCTCTGTACAGTGCTCAGGATAATCCAGAAAAATTACGGTTGCGTTCCTTGCGACGAGTAGATCAAAATCGACTACTTAAACGTCTCGATCCGATGTTCCTAGGCCAAGATATAAATCGGAGAAGTCGGGGCTGTCCAGAAAATATCACAGCAAAAAGGGGGGTCAAAGGTGCCTCGGGAACCGTGCCAAAAGTGCGAAACGGAGCAAAGTGATCAACACGAAAAACGAAGCCTTACCTCTTACGGTCGCGCTGTCGAAGAAATCGTTCAAAAATTCCTCCTGGTTAGCACACAGCGAATTTCCGACTGAACTGTGACGGAAAATGGGCCGAAATTGGAAATCGTCGCAGTGCGCCGTGTCGCAGATAACTCGCTGTCGGAAAATCCCAAATTCTGAAATTTCTAGGGTAGATAGAGGATAGAGAGAGGAAAAACTTTCATTAAGGGCTCACTGCCAAATTCTCTCTCTAGAATTCGCAAATGGCATAGAGAGAGAGAGGGGGTATTTATAATGGGCCAAAATCCCTATTCGGGCTCCACAAAAGATCCGGGCCAGAACAGGAAACAGCAAAATTAGCCAACCATATTGCGCCACGTGTCCCAGAACAGGAAACAGCCTTGAAAGCCCTCTCAGAATGCGCCACGTGTCCCAGCCGCCCACGTGTTCCACGCGCCCGGTGCACGTGGGCGGCCGTGCGCCCGCCAATGAACAGTGGACACGTGTCCCACGTGGTCCACGGGGCGCACGAGCCCGGTCCACGCGCCGGGTCTTCCGGATCTTGTCGGCCAATGGGGGATGCCACGTGTCGCACGCCAGCCGCCTCTCTTGACGCCGCCGGGCCAATCAGGTGATGACACGTGGCATTCGGGATCTTCAGTGCTCCGGTGCACGACTGTTCTGTGAACCGCGCACCGGCGTGCCTGCCCGCGCTGCCCGCGCCTGCCGCGCCTGCCCGCGCCTGCCCGCGGCCCTTCTCCGCCCTTGCGCCGCCCTGCGCCGCCGCGCGCCGCTGCCCGCCGCCGCCCCGCGGCAGCCGCCGACCGCCGGAACAGTGTCGCCGGAGTTACTGTTCCGGTGAACAGTAAAATTTGCCGAAAATGAGTTATATATACATTTTTGATCGTTTTCGCGCGCTGAGTCCGAATCCGCCGTCCGTTTTTGCAAATTCTCATCCGAAATTTTGGCGAAAGCTCCCGAAAGGCCCACTCGCTCCGATTTTCGCGCCGGATTCATTTCTGAAGTCCGTTTTCGACGCTGCAAGCTCCATTACACTCAGTGGCTTCTTCTAATCGCCGTTTAATGCCTCAAAAACCTTCCATGAAAATTCCGGATCATCACATGCCGTGTTCCAAAGGGCGGCTGCCATAGGAGAGTAGTCGATGGAAGCGACGTTGAGCAAGACAGCTTGGAGAATACTTCTAGTATACTTGCATCCCAGGAAAAGGTGATTGACTGTCTCAGCCTCGTCCAGGCATAGAACACAACAGCCAACCCCGGTCCACCCCCTTTTTAGTAGATTATCTTTGGTGCGCACCTTACTCCTTAGTACTAGCCAGAGAAAAATTTTTATCTTGAGGGGGAGTTTGGTCTTCCATAGTTCCCGAAATCGAGTTCCGAGACGCCGCTATTCTGAAGGAATTGATAAAGCGATTTGACCGAGAAAATTCCGGACTGCGACCATCTCCAGCAGATAACGTCCTTTGAGGTAAGGATAGGTCTGTCTTCAATATCTCCGTGAGGAGGTTAACTGAATGTAGGTCGGAGGTGGTTCCGGAGATGAACCCCCGCAGAATGTAGTGCCACTTCACCGGTTCACCCCCCAGCAGTCCTTCACACGACATTTCTTCCATCTAACTGCCTCGAAGATATCAGGGAGGAGAGTTCGAAGGGGCGCCTGGGCGGCCCAGATGTCCTCCCAAACCGTTATGTCGTGCCCGTCACCCAGAGAGAAAGTCATCCCGCATTTAAAGATATCCCTAGTAGCGAGTACGTTGCGCCACCACTGAGAGTGTGGTCTGAATGAGATACCCTCTCTCAGCGGCTTCCTCCGACCGTAGTAGATTCCTTGGATGAGAGGTCCCCACAGAAGGGTCTTGTCCGAGAAGAATCGCCACCACCATTTGGCAAGTAGCGCAACATTCATACTATCCAGATTCAGAACCCCCAGCCCGCCCTCCCGAGTGCTTCTGCAAACCGTCTTCCAGTTAACGAGGCACTGCCCTCCTTCTACAGATGATGTCCCTTTCCAGAAGAAGGCTCTGCGCAGTGCCTCAAAGCGTCTAACAACCCATTTGGGAGCTCGAAACATGGATAGGAAGTAAATAGGGAGGTTCGCCAGAACCGCGTTCACCAAGACTAGCCTGCCCCCCTGAGATAGTAGCTTCGCTTGCCATCCCTCAATCCTTTTCTCGAACTTGCCGATTACATTCCTCCAGTCCTCTTTTCGGAGTTGTTGTTAGATAGTGGAAGTCCAAGGTAAGGCATCGGGAGTTCCCCCAACTTACATCCCAGGGTGTTGGCTAGATCCCTCCCCATGCCAGTCTGCCTACCCAGGTAAAAGAGTTCGGTTTTCGTCCGATTAACCTTCAGACCGGAAGCCCATTCGAACAAATTCCAGATGAACTGCAAGTTGACAATCTGCCCTCTCTTGGCTCCGCAGAAAAAGAGGGTGTCATCCGCATATTGGATGATGGAGATTTTGGAGTTCGTCGTGGGGCCCACTCCTCTAAGAAGCCCATTATGCACAGCCCTCTCGGTCATTCTGGTCAGCCCTTCCGCCACTAAAATGAATAGGTAGGGGGACAGGGGATCCCCCTGTCTGAGGCCCCTAGAAGTCTTGATCCATTTAGATGGAACTCCGTTTACTAAGATTGCCACTTTAGCGTTGCAGATACATTGCCTGATCCAGCCACACCACTTGCCGTTAGCTCCGATACCAGACATAGCCATCAGCACAAAGTCCCATAGGACCATATCGAACGCTTTTTCAAAGTCCGCTTTGATCCCAACGGCTTCTAGCCCAGCTTTTGAGCTCCAGTTGACGAGTTCAGTGGCAGTTGCAAAGCAATCCAGGATGGACCTACCTTTGAGGAAAGCCGATTGGGCAGGTGAAATAACTTCCTTCAAGACCCCTTCCAGTCTATTGGCTAGCACCTTAGAGATGATTTTCTGTGCCGCATTGATGAGGCTAATAGGTCTAAAGTCGTTAGCCGAGCTGGCCCCCTCTTTTTTGGGAGCCAAACAGATGAAAGAATAGTCCAGAGGGGGAGGAGTTCAGTGTGCCGTTATACAAGTCTGAAAAAGGATCAGTAGGTCGTACTTGACCACCTCCAGAATTTTTGAAAAAAGCCCAGATTGAATCCGTCTGAGCCAGGTGCTTTCTCTGAGCCCAATTGGAGGTCGCCTTCTTGATTCTTCAATGGTAAAAGGGACAGTCAGGTCGTCGGGTCGGCATATCTTTTTGGCTCCGAAGATCCCGTCCCAATTTCCGATCGAGTCACGGGGACGATTACACTGGGCAAATCTCTTCTTGAAGTATTCGTAGAAGTACTCCCTTTTGTCTTCCTCTCTCCGAAGGATCCGGCCGTTATCCACCACCTCTCCGATCGTATTCTGTCTTTTCCTTCCATTAGCTATGGCATGAAAGTATTTAGTGTTGCCATCTCCTTCCTTCAGCCAGTGTAGGTTGGCTCGAGATTTCCAGAGGATCTCCTCGTCGACTACCACTTTTCGAAGTTGAGATTTGAGGTGAGCACGCTTCTCCAACATCTGCAGGGAGAGATTGGCGCTTTCCTCCAAGGCATCAATCTTCTGAATCTCCGCCTCATACATCATCTCTGCCGTACTCCCTCATCTCCGCCTCTTTGGGCCTCCTGTATGGGGTCTGGTTGGATGGACCCTCCCTCGGGATCGGGTTGGAGGCCCCCTTCTTCAGGTTGAGGCCGAGGCCCCCCCCGCTCTGCGGATTTCCGTGGAAGGCTTACGCGAGATGGACCCTGACCCGATAGATGTACAGGACGAGGGGGGATCCGTGCGCCGCTCGTTGGGTTACCGGGGACTAGCGATCGGGGACTCCTACATGGAACCGCCGGTTGGTTTTGGAAGCCGCTGGGGAGCCGCGGTTGGGGTCCCTGACGAGTTCGCGCTTTCTACAGGGGGAACCGGACTTCCAGGTGGGGCTGCTCCGACTGTCGGTGCCCAGACCAAGCCTACGTCGATGTTCTCGCCAAGGAAAAGCGCTCGGCTCGCTGCCCTCCAGAAGGGCGACTCCTTGGCTGTGGCGGTACACCGCAAAGCGATTCTCAGAGAGGGAACCACACCTGTTACTCCCAGCGTCAAGATGACCTGCAGGACTGGGGCGTCCATGGGCGCGGATGCGGAGCGCCTTCACTCGCTCAAGCGGAAGGGCCTGAAATGCGGCATCATACTCTCGGATGACGACGTGAGGCGGTTCAGGGGCTACCTGGACGCGAACCCCTAGAGTGGCGCAACGGACTGGTTGTGAGGGTTGGGGGTCTAGGTTCTGTTATGTTTCCCGTCTGTAGCTCTGGGTTCGTTAGGGACCCTTTGGTCACGGGGCGTAGCCCCATGACCTGGTATGTTCTCTCCTTTCCTGCTCCGGTGTCGTTGTTGGGGTCTGTTTCTGGCTCCTCTCGTTGGTCGTGCGTCGGCATCTTTTCTGATAGATGCCTCTTTGGTCCGTTCGTACGATCAATAGAAGGGTCCTATTTGCTAGTGTTTCATTTGTGTTGGAGACTGATGGATCTTGATTCTCCTGTTGGAGTGCACTTAACTCTGATATTTGGTGCTGCTACCCCCGGGCGGGATAGTATTTTCGGCTTAGAAATCGTGCGGGGTGCCCTTTCGCCGATCGGAGGTAGGGTGACTTTGACGTTGGGTACTTCCAGGTTCGGGTCGGACGTCGTGGTGAGCGATCAGACATGTTAAAAATGTTCCGTATCTTTTGTTGGAATGTTCGGGGTCTAAACGATCCGATAAAACGCTCTCTGGTCAAATCGGCGGTAACCACTTTTAAGTCAGCTGTTCTTTGCCTACAAGAAACCAAGGTGGATTCGGTTTCGCGTTCCTTCCTCAGATCGTTCGCTGGCCCCCATTTTGACAAGTGTATGTTCATCAAATCGAACGGCGCTTCTGGTGGGCTGATAACCTGCTGGAGTTCTAGAGTTTTCCTTTGCACTGGGGCCCTCGTGAGGAACCATTCGCTAACGGTGCAGCTGAATCACATCCCCAGTGGCACCTCCTTTTTCGTTACTAATGTTTACGGCCCGCCCTCTTGGGATGGGAAGCCTGAGTTCTGCCAAGAACTAGCAGACCTCAAAAGCGACTGCAGGGGGAGGTGGGTCCTATGTGGGGATTTCAATTTAACCAAGAACATTCAGGAAAGAAGAGGCAGAAGTGGGAGTGGTCGGCTTATGGCACTGTTCACTGATCTGATTAATGAGCTGGAAGTGCTGGATCTCCCGCTTCGCAACCAGCGGTTCACTTGGTCTAACCTTCAAAGCATTCCCTCCTTGGCCAAACTGGATCGCTTTCTTATCTCGACTGGCTGGGACCAACACTTCCCCCTCTCCAATGTAGTTGTGGGTCCGAGGATCACCTCTGATCATTCTCCTATCATTCTCTCCACCAGCCACAAACTCTGCCCCCCACGGTTCCGATTTGAGATGGTCTGGCTTCTTCGGGAGGACTTCTGCAGCAAGCTCCCGGTCTGGTGGAACGAGGTCGCACCTAAGAACTCCAGTGTCCTTACAATAGTGGCCAAGCTACGACACTGTCGAAACCGTATCAAGGAATGGTGCTCCAAGAGCTACTATGATATCGTCAAAACCAAAAACGATCTCGCTAGCGAGATTCAGAAGATTGATGCCTTGGAGGAAAGCGCCAATCTCTCCCTGCAGATGTTGGAGAAGCGTGCTCACCTCAAATCTCAACTTCGAAAAGTGGTAGTCGACGAGGAGATCCTCTGGAAATCTCGAGCCAACCTACACTGGCTGAAGGAAGGAGATGGCAACACTAAATACTTTCATGCCATAGCTAATGGAAGGAAAAGACAGAATACGATCGGAGAGGTGGTGGATAACGGCCGGATCCTTCGGAGAGAGGAAGACAAAAGGGAGTACTTCTACGAATACTTCAAGAAGAGATTTGCCCAGTGTAATCGTCCCCGTGACTCGATCGGAAATTGGGACGGGATCTTCGGAGCCAAAAAGATATGCCGACCCGACGACCTGACTGTCCCTTTTACCATTGAAGAGATCAAGAAGGCGACCTTCCAATTGGGCTCAGAGAAAGCACCTAGCCCAGACGGATTCAATCTGGGCTTTTTTCAAAAATTCTGGGAGGTGGTCAAGTACGACCTACTGATCCTTTTTCAGGACTTGTATAACGGCACACTGAACTCCTCCCCTCTGGACTATTCTTTCATCTGTTTGGCTCCCAAAAAAGAGGGGGCCAGCTCGGCTAACGACTTTAGACCTATTAGCCTCATCAATGCGGCACAGAAAATCATCTCTAAGGTGCTAGCCAATAGACTGGAAGGGGTCTTGAAGGAAGTTATTTCACCTGCCCAATCGGCTTTCCTCAAAGGTAGGTCCATCCTGGATTGCTTTGCAACTGCCACTGAACTCGTCAACTGGAGCTCAAAAGCTGGGCTAGAAGCCGTTGGGATCAAAGCGGACTTTGAAAAAGCGTTCGATATGGTCCTATGGGACTTTGTGCTGATGGCTATGTCTGGTATCGGAGCTAACGGCAAGTGGTGTGGCTGGATCAGGCAATGTATCTGCAACGCTAAAGTGGCAATCTTAGTAAACGGAGTTCCATCTAAATGGATCAAGACTTCTAGGGGCCTCAGACAGGGGGATCCCCTGTCCCCCTACCTATTCATTTTAGTGGCGGAAGGGCTGACCAGAATGACCGAGAGGGCTGTGCATAATGGGCTTCTTAGAGGAGTGGGCCCCACGACGAACTCCAAAATCTCCATCATCCAATATGCGGATGACACCCTCTTTTTCTGCGGAGCCAAGAGAGGGCAGATTGTCAACTTGCAGTTCATCTGGAATTTGTTCGAATGGGCTTCCGGTCTGAAGGTTAATCGGACGAAAACCGAACTCTTTTACCTGGGTAGGCAGACTGGCATGGGGAGGGATCTAGCCAACACCCTGGGATGTAAGTTGGGGGAACTCCCGATGCCTTACCTTGGACTTCCACTATCTAACAAACAACTCCGAAAAGAGGACTGGAGGAATGTAATCGGCAAGTTCGAGAAAAGGATTGAGGGATGGCAAGCGAAGCTACTATCTCAGGGGGGCAGGCTAGTCTTGGTGAACGCGGTTCTGGCGAACCTCCCTATTTACTTCCTATCCATGTTTCGAGCTCCCAAATGGGTTGTTAGACGCTTTGAGGCACTGCGCAGAGCCTTCTTCTGGAAAGGGACATCATCTGTAAAAGGAGGGCAGTGCCTCGTTAACTGGAAGACGGTTTGCAGAAGCACTCGGGAGGGCGGGCTGGGGGTTCTGAATCTGGTTAGTATGAATGTTGCGCTACTTGCCAAATGGTGGTGGCGATTCTTCTCGGACAAGACCCTTCTGTGGGGACCTCTCATCCAAGGAATCTACTACGGTCGGAGGAAGCCGCTGAGAGAGGGTATCTCATTCAGACCACACTCTCAGTGGTGGCGCAACGTACTCGCTACTAGGGATATCTTTAAATGCGGGATGACTTTCTCTCTGGGTGACGGGCACGACATACGGTTTTGGGAGGACATCTGGGCCGCCCAGGCGCCCCTTCGAACTCTCCTCCCTGATATCTTCGAGGCAGTTAGATGGAAGAAATGTCGTGTGAAGGACTGCTGGGGGGTGAACCGGTGGAAGTGGCACTACATTCTGCGGGGGTTCATCCCCGGAACCACCTCCGACCTACATTCAGTTAACCTCCTCACGGAGATTATTGAAGACAGACCTATCCTTACCTCAAAGGACGTTATCTGCTGGAGATGGTCGCAGTCCGGAATTTTCTCGGTCAAATCGCTTTATCAATTCCTTCAGAATAGCGGCGTCTCGGAACTCCGATTTCGGGAACTATGGAAGACCAAACTCCCCCTCAAGATAAAAATTTTTCTCTGGCTAGTACTAAGGAGTAAGGTGCGCACCAAAGATAATCTACTAAAAAGGGGGTGGACCGGGGATGGCTGTTGTGTTCTATGCCTGGACGAGGCTGAGACAGTCAATCACCTTTTCCTGGGATGCCAGTATACTAGAAGTATTCTCCAAGCTGTCTTGCTCAACGTCGCTTCCATCGACTACTCTCCTATGGCAGCCGCCCTTTGGAACACGGCAAGTCAGAGAGGGGGATCCCTGCGGGACAGAGAGCTGGTGGGGATTAGCGCTGTTTGGTGGTCGATCTGGCTCGAACGCAACAGGAGAATTTTTGAAAACCGGAAAAAAACGGCGGGAAACCTCTGTTCGGACGTGCGGAATCTCTTGGCCTGGTGGACACAGAAATAGCAGTAGATGTTTTCCTTTTTTTTTTTTTTTTTTTTTTTTTTTTTTTTTTTTTAGGCCCCGCTGCCTACCCCTGTAGCCAAATTCACAACCCTGATGAATGAAGCGGTAGCATGCTACCTTCTCTCAAAAAAAAAACAATCGCGACAATTGGGAAAGGTCAGAGGTCGTCTGTCATTCATTAAAATTTAAAAAGATACAAATGTAGCCCCCCAACTAGGCAGCAAATCTTTCCCACATTGTGGTGGTTGTGGTTGTGGTTGTGGTTGTGGTTGTGGGTGGGGGAGGGGGGGGCGTGTAGGCTGGGAGTGAGCCATTGATAGATGGTGTCATGTAAGTAAACAGTTTGGTTTACAGTCAATTCACTCAACCCCACTAAAAGTAGTAAAATGTTGGTGCAAATAATGTAGCCAGCCTTCTAGAGGGCAGTATTATGAGCTGCACGTCTCACAAAGTGAACAAACTTTGGTATTAATTTACCACAGCGCAAAGCTTAAAACTAGAATCCATCCTCCTCTCAAGGCAAAAAATTTTCAAAGAGTACAATGGAAGAGTATTATTCTGCTAAACTATATCATTTCTTTGCTTTTCAAATTTTTCATAGTATGTGGTTACCGTGAATAGTTTGCACGTTAAAAGTAAAGTAAATATTTGTTAGCTACAATTCCAATTTAAAAGTATACCAACATAAAAAGCTGCATGAGGACTTGCTCTATGCTGCCTTCCTCTTTAGCAATCGGACTCTCTGGAGATGCATCACTTTGCTGAGTTGGTCAGTTTTCGTGGGGCAAAGATATCCTCCTCAGACATTTGGAAAAATGACAAGATAGCAGGGTCTGCCCCTAAACTTAAGCTAATTATACTCATTTTTCCACTTCACTGGGTTGCTGAACTCTCCTCAGGATAAACCTGCAGAAACACAGCATGTCACTGGAAAGAAAGTATGGCCATAATAGTCTTCACACACATTTTTCTTCGAAAAGAAATGTCAGACATTTTTTTGATCATGCACCTATAAACCTTAAACAAGTTTGCACGGAGGAGGTTAAAAAACTTTGGCAAAATCTTTTTTCAATTAACATGACCGTTAAAAGATAGTCTAGGGTTATTAGATACCTGAAGAGACCTGTCTTCATTGAAGCTAACGGTTCTAAGCTTAAGTTCGCCTCTCCTGGTAGTGAATTCATCCAGTATTTCAGCATCACACACCTCATCTCTGCCACTGTCACTGCCTGAATAAGATGCGTCTCCTTCCTGTAAAAATTTCATATTATAACTTTTTCTTTTGAAAAGAATATTATTACTAAGATAATAAACATACTGGTAGAGAAATCACCAAAAAACATTAAACAACAAAAGGGAAAGTGGCAAAACACTTGGTGGTTGATACTCGAGACCCGAGTTCGAAGCCTAGTTGCTTCACATTTCCGGCTAAGTTTATTTTCAAAAATAAACGAAGCGGTAGCATGCTACTTTCTCTCAAAAAAAAAAAAAACAAAACAAAAGGGAAAGTGAATCTAAGTTCTGATACCGCTCCAGATTACTTATGTACAGAGACGAAGATCTCATACCCTAAATGACAGGCTGCGATCGCGATGGACTCCAGCAATCTCTTCGTATTCAGCTGCGTCCAATTCGTAAAGGTGTTGTGGGTGGAAGAATTTTGGAAGAAGGTGCTGTCTAATGATAATCAGTATGAAGAAGGGCAGTGGGAAAAGAATTCCTGCTATTGGTATCCATGTCACTCCGAAACACAGCATGAGATATGCAAATTGGAAGAGAGTGAACACAGCTATTTCTCTGAAAGGAACCAACTCCACAAAGGATGCATGATCGCCTTCTAGCACCCTGCCAAGAAAAAATATTAGTCCCGAAAATAGAAGTTAGCATATATAACTGCTGATTGGTCAGAAAATAGTGAACAAGAATTTGAATTTTAATTACTGGCGTGTTGTGTGACATGTGCTCTCCTAAGATACTATCAGTTTCCTATTACCAAGACAACTGAAACCTCAAATGCAGGTATACCCTGCTAATATGCAAAACTGTACACATACCCATGCAAACTTGCTAATTGCATGCATATGGACGTCCTTTCGCACATATCCATCTAGTAACGCATGGATGCAACTAGATAGAGTCTTTAGCAGTTTGCATAAAAATATTGATTGTGCTGTGTATTTGAACTATTTCAAATTCTTGCGAGGGTATATATGCAAAAAATAAAATCCAAAAAAGAACAAATTGAAGAAGAAACAAACTTGTAGCGTCGTCTTGGGGTGATAAAGAGAAGTAACATCCTTTCCCAGAATTGATTTCCAGGAAGGCTATCAATGGCCATGTAAGCAAAGTAGCCCCACAGTACTGAGGTTGGTATTTTCTTGATGATTGGCATAGCTCCAAGACATGCACCAACCAGCACAGACTGCAATAGATTGCTTAATCTCTGCTCGTTCACACGAACAGGCAAATGGGCTTCTATGTGCTTCTCGGGATCGAATGGCCCTTTCAGTTCCCCTTCCTTAGTTTGGCCTCTCATAACTGCATCCTTCAGTTTCTCCAGCTCTTTAGCCACTGAATTAGCCTGCATAAGATGTGGCTTCTAATTTTTCAACTAATTGGATCATGAGAGGACTAGTAAAGAAATAACAGGCAAATTCTAAGGCTGTATTCATTTTTTTTGTTTTAAGGTTGTAAGGCTGTATTCATTAATTCTAGTAAAAGATAGAAGACTAGAGTGTAATAGTCTGACTCACATTATGTCCTGCGTCCATTTCAATGAAAACTTCTTGCATTTTGCCATAAATTTCAGAGTTGCTAGCTTGTCTCTTTATGCCCTCTTTGGCAGTTTGTACCATCTTCTTGCGAAGCAGCTACGTAGACAACCGAAGAATAAGAGACAAAACTAATAGTGCTTGATTAGACCAGTAATAAGCTACCATGCCTTTAGAAAATTCGAACAAACCTGCTTCTTTAGAACAGCTAGACTTTTAGTGTGCATAGGGGATTGTGGAAGAACGCCATTTGAAGGAGGAATCCCAAGTAAACCGCAGATCAAGACCTGAACATTTTGTTTATATTATATTGCAAGGAAGAAGGATATTAAAAGCCATACTTTTATGTAGTGGGAGTAGTAAATAAACAGACTCAGAAGGATATACCATGAAGCCTAGGACCAATATATCATAATGGTAGGCAGAGGGATTCTTCAGATTAAATTCCTTTTGCTGTGCCAATTGTGATGCAACACTATGGTCAAAAAAGTAGAGCCCTGCAACCATCACCGCAGGCACAATAGCAGCGAATATATATACCGGAGGAACAGAGAATAAATCCTGCAAATTGGCCTTGTATTATCATACGGAAATTAAGTTCAATGTGCAGTAGATAAGCAAATTGTGTAGTAGTTGAATAAACTATCATCGATTTGATAAGGTCTAGAGGAGAATATCATAGTTTGAGTAACACTATACAAATATGCTTTCAAACAAGATGCATATGCATTAATAATTAATTTGTGAAGTTTAACTTTTCATGCATGAATATTAAAATGCCTTTGTGACGAAAAAGTAATACTGCTATTGTTTCCCTTCCGAAAGCAGACTCTTTGACTACTTTCACTATCTAGAGTTAAAAAAATTAGTTCTCATTCAACTCCAGTTATTGGCAGTTAGGTTTAGCTTAACGGCAATGGTAGAAGAGGTTTCCATGAGTTGAATACTGCCAAACTGGATTAGTTCTTAAGACGTGGCACATCACTACGACAACCAGTTTTTTTTTGTTTTTTTTTTTTTTTTTTTCCTGAGGCCAGGTTGCCTCACCCTATAACTTAATTCATATCTTAAATGAATGAAGCGGTAGTAAGCTACTTTTTCCCAAAAAAAGATAATCTCAAGCTTCAATATTCAGTGATTAAGACGAACTTACTGAGGGAAAAGAATAAGCAGAAAGTCGGCCATAAAACCAATTACCTTTGCTACAGTCCAATGATAGAGTGATTTAGACTCCCAAGGGAGCGGACTAAAGAGCCTCCTCGGAACTCCAGAAGGAACTTCGCTCGGTACTGCATAGGAGAATGCCGTCCACAATAGGACCATAAAAGGGACTCCATAATCAGCAATAAAGCTTCTAAACCACCCTGCACTCAGCCAGTGAAAATACCATTGATCACATCCGAGATATCTACTAAGAAACTCAAGAAAATTAGATATGAACAAATACTTTAAAGAGAAAAATAGAAAGTTGACAAACCTGTGCCATATGGCCATGCTCTTGCCCTTCTGCTCTTTAAGCCAGTGCACAGCACACCAACCGTGAATATAATTCCTAGTAGCCCATTTGTATAGAGCCACTGGAACTGGTACAGTGGTAGATTTTGGTCTTCACCTTTCGGCACGCTAAATTCACTCACTATTCCCTACAATTACAAAAGTTTTGGTGATGGATATTGACACTCTTAAAGTACGAGGAACTAAAAGATTGGAAGCATGTTGCAAATGTACCTTAATAGCTTCTTGAATGAACAGTACTGTGATCAACATCCCAAATAGTTCTCCAGCTATCCTTGTGAACCTGCTAATGATATCAGAAGCGTTGAACATCGCAAGGGCAAATAGCATAAAGGCAGTCCAGATACAAACCCTGTTAAAACCAGAGGAAAAGATTACACTTTCTTATTAGAAAAATCTAAAGAAATTCAGTCAACAAAGAAAGACGAATTGTACAAGTGTTCATTACCATCCGGCCCACGCCAAATACAGTCGCCCCCCAAGATCAGCACGGCCTTTGGCGAAACTGTATAAGTATGTGTACATGATAACAGTTGGCTCCGCAACTCCCACAATCAGCATGGGCTGTCCACCGATAATTGAATGTATGACACCACAGATAGCAGTAGAGGCTAATGTCTCAACTGTGCTCAGTGCTCCATCTACAGAAAGCCAACAAAACAGTGACTTGACTCATCTTATAATTCTAAAGCAAGCTGCAGACTCACAGTGAAGAAAGTAAAGCTGAATTTGAAGATATGATAATTAGCAACAGAAAAGGCACTCACCGGTATCTTTACTCAGTTGCTCTCCAAAGGCGATCACTGGAAGCGCAGATGCAAAGAAGATGTACATAGTTGGCGCCAATATTCTGAGATTGAGGGATGAGAGAGATTACTAATAGAAAAGAACAAAACGAAGAACAACAGCATAGTACACAGAAAAAGTATGAATAATCAAACCTGAAGCCAGAACGAAATCCGCCGACCCAATCTTGCTTGTAGCAGGGTACTCTTCCTTTGACATCATCGATAATCCCCCTAAAGGGTGTCCTCACAAGATCCATTTCTGGACAAGAAGGCTCAAAAAATGAGAATGAAAGTTTAAATATAAGAGAGAACATAAAAGAGGTGTAACTTACTAACATATAGAAGCTTAAAGGAAGGGAAACTAAACATTCATTTGATGTCAAAAGATTAGTTCCGAAGTAAGAAGTAAAAAAGATATGAGGAGGCAAAGTACAAACTGCATGAATGAGGTAAGTAGGTGAAGATATGGATTCCTTCGTCTACATAACACAAGAAAATTTTCATACATCCACAAATACACTGCCATGGAAACCGCTACAACGAAAACAGCTACAGCGATTAAAACTAAATTTCTTAATTAAAAAGATTGAAACTAATTTCAGGAAAAACAAAGAACAAAAAGGAAAACACTGCAATGGAAACAGATACATTTATGGCTCACGTATTTTCTCGAACTGAGGAAACAAAACTGAGTAATAAATAAAATTAAAATATCTTACCAAACCACCAGCTCCTAGAATAATTGCCAATTAATCGGAAAATGAAGGCAACCAAATATAAGAAACTGTTCTGCAGAGCATAGTGCACGTACTGTATATAGAGAAAAATCAAATTTCCTGCTAATCCTTAATCTACATTATTTTATTTTATTTTATTTTGTCTGTAAAATGGAGGATGATTCTCCATGCAGTTCGTTAATGATATAGATTTAAAAAATAAAAAAAAATAAAAAAAACATTCATGACTCCAAAATATTCTAAAAATCTGAAAAAACAAATTACCATTAAACTCTTTTCCCTTCCACGAATATGAATTAGATCGGTCTCAATAATCAAATCAAAATATAAAACAAAAAAAGTAGGAATTAATAAGTAAATCACGCGGAAATATCACTTAGTTAAGCGCAAAGGGACTCCGATTTAATTGCTTACAAATTAGGAAACATCATGCATATTAATTGTGGTAATATATATTGGCCTTGGAAAAAAAACAAAAACAAAAGAAAACAAAGTTGTGTTCAATATGTACAAAAACACAGGAAAGGAAACTGCGAAAATATCACTTAGTTAAGCGCAAAGGGACTCCGATTTAATTGCTTACAAATTAGGAAACATCATGCATATTAATTGTGGTCATATATATTGGCTTTGGAAAAAAAACAAAAACAAAACAAAACAAAGTTGTGTTCAATATGTACAAAAACACAGGAAAGGAAACAAATAAACACAACTACACAATACCATTCTCGAACATCAATAAACCACAATACCATTCTCGATTCAATACGAGTTGGTAACAGCAGGTATACGAAAAATAAATCAAAAAAATAAGATAAATAACGAGAAAAATTCTAAAAAAAAAAGAAAAGAAAAGAATTAGATGAGCGAGATTATAATGTATACCGATTACGAACGTTATTCCTCCCTCAGAGAGGGAGTTGAATTGATTATTAATTCCTGAAACCCTAACAATTTTGACGGGGAGGAGGTGATTTTAATGGCGGAGGTGTGACGCCGAAGGGCGTCAAGCGAAATGACGAGGCAGAAATAAAAACCAAAAAAAAAAGAGAGAACGACGAAACGGAAGCCACAGAGGCTCCCCGCTTTCTCTCTCTCTCTCTCTTCCCCTCGTTCAAAAAACACCCGCGATTCAAGGTGGGCCCATGAAGAGGACACGTGGCGGAGTTCTGTTGGACGGAATGTTCGTTGTCCCTTCGCTTTCGCGAATATCGGAGGCTCCGGAGTCGCGTTTTGGTTTTTTTCGCACGAAGCATTTTATTGTGTGAACCCGATGTATTTATGCACTGTAATTTTCGTAATCGTTAAATTAAATATAATTTAAACAGATTTGCAGAACAAATAACAAATATCTTAATATTATTTTATTTATTTCTTTTTTTTTAAAGTATTAATTTTGGTACCTGTATATGGTTTAATTTTTAAGACTTTATGCACCCGTGAATCGTACGGGAATTCGAGAATATTCCCCACGCGACGACTATGACCGCCCATCACGGAATTCCAGTCTACAATCGAGTCCAGTAGTCAAACCTAGATTGTTCCGAATGAATTGGGCCACCGCATATGAAACATTCGGACCAACTTGGAAACAGCGAACGGAATTGAAATAAGCGGTTGCACCCAACCCATTGGAATCGGGCCAATTCCCTACTGTTTGCTCCATATGTATCTCGACAGATTGATTAGTGCAAAACCAAAAATTACCAGAATAATTGACACACTTGCTACGTTATGAGGAAGCGGCACTCTTCCATTAATGCAATGCGATTTGACTCGAGGACAATAGTATGTATGTACGTCCAGCTAAGCAACCGAGTAGTGAAACTCAGTGGAGATAGCAAGTAACAGAAATTGGGCTCATCAAATTGAACGGGAGTGGCCGAGCGCAATCAAAGTGAATAACATATACTGAGGGTGATCCAGCTGGAAACGCGTGCCAGCTCAAGCTCTTCCCCGCACTGAATCTGGAGACGATTTATTTCTGAGGATATATATATAAATGCAAATCAGATCCAACATTGCGTATTAATCTGAGTAGTATGCTTTCAAGAGTTTCAGAATATTAATTAGATCACGATGTTAAGACTCAGCCCATCGGGAGACCTGCCAACTAAATGGAGATTAATTAGATCACCACTGTCTGCTCCGCGGCAGCCTGCTGGGAGTTGTGGAAAGAGCGGAACGAGAGATTATTCAATAACCGACATACCTCTAGCGTAGATTTGGAGAGTAAAGTTGTGGCTGTGGTTAAATTTTGGGTCTCGACTTTGAGGGTTTGTGAGATCTACGTAGTTATTTTTGTTTCTTAGGGTGGAGTTGTGTTGCTGTTTTGCTTTTTCTGTTCTTTCTTTTCTTCTCCCTCTCCCCCAGTTCCCCTCCTTACCATGTATGCTTTCAAATAGGATAATCAAAAAGAGTTTCAGAATATTGTATCGGTGTACACGTAAGAAAGCATGCTCTCAGAACAAAGGTAATCGTTCATCTGTGACAGTTCTTCTCATTCGATGGCTTAGTTGAATTGTGACTAATACATGTGCACTACATGAATATGCAGTGTTAATTCTAGGTTTTCTGTGTGAGTTGATCGTTTATAGCTCAGCCATGACGTACGTATGGTTTGCTGTAGTAATCAACGAGACTTTATCTGCTGACGTATAGTTTGATTTACTGATAGACTAAGCTTTGGCTTTTGCCGTGCAAGGACACCTTCCTCAAGAGTTGGGTGGCTAGGAAACCAGCTTTCCCACAGTAAAGTTCATGATGAGATGAGCTACAGGAAATCTTGTGAGGTTTCAGGGGAAGCGAATGGTGACAGAGTTTCATTTTGTCACTATCTTCTAAGAGAGAGAGAGAGAGGGAGAGTTTTAACTTCATACAGAAGCCACCATGGAGAACCAAGCATCAGCAAGAGGCTTTATGGAGATGCTCAATAGGAATCGTGTGATATTGCTTTATTTGGAACGACATGTAGATTTGTGAGTTACATCACGAATACGTGGAGGAACTATATATGACATAAGCGTGAATATTCTCACAAGTGGTGTTACGGTGGGCCTGTAGGTAGATCTGCTCTGATGTAAAATTTGCGCGCGCTTGTGGGAGAGAGAGAGAGAGAAGTGGGGTCTTCTGAATTCAAACTGTCTACCGAAAACACCTATCAGCTGAAATGGCACCTGAAATTCTAATTAGACGGCGGGAAAGACCCCAATCCTTCATGTGGAACTATCTTTCACATGCGAAGAACACATATTTGACGCATTGTGAAACTAGCTGTGCATGCCCAGTACTGCAAGACTTCATTTATTTCGGAATATTTAGCTCTCAAAAGAGGGTAAAATAAACAGCACTACTCTGGTCAGCATATGCGCAACACACCTGCAGGCCCAGACAGGTTCAATTCTCAAAGTTCAAATAAGAGATGAAAGCAATTGACATCATCAAATGTCATGAATGACCAATCAGATACAGATTTAACAAGTTCATGACAAATTATTACAGAACAAATGTCTTTCAACACGATCAACCAGAAAAGCATATACAGATCACCTACAAAGAACACAATGAAAACAAAAATGACAAATTTCTCGTTCTTCCCTTCACCCTAGTTAGTGATCCTAGTTCTGCATATGGAACATCAATTTCTTTAAGCAAACCCATTCAGCAATTACTGATAAAACATCAGTAATGAAGGCAGAGTGAGCCCTAATGGTGGCAGGTTCTGCTGTCTTCTGTCTTATTCACCAGCAAATATGTTAGATCTTGCAACAGGTATATGCTATTCTCTAATCTATCTATTTGAGGAAATCACAATTGAACTTTCATCTCATCAACAGAAGGGCATCACGATTTCGTCCCAGTAGGCTCAGTGCTGTGGCTGCGATATGATGACCACTCAGACCAGCCATCTCAAGCTGTTCCCTTGGGGTCGCATGCTCTATATACTTGTCTGGTAGTACAATGGGCCGCCACTAAAATAAATTAAAGAAACAGTATTATTAGCAAGCCTCATTTTTTTTTCTTGTCAAAAAACAGTTAGAGAGGCTGTAAATTTGTTTGTAGGAAGAAACATGTCAATGTTTCAACAATACTTGAAAAAAGACGGCAGAATTTTTCTTATTGCAGTGTACTGAAATATAAGATTGTACATACTAAATATTCAAGAAAGGGTTTTGGGGGGGGGGGGAGGGAGACCTTAACGCTTCTATCAAGTAAACCATCGAGTGCAATGAACTGTGAGACGTGGGAGCCAAACCCGCCAATAGTTCCTTCCTCAACAGTGATAAGAAAATCATGTTCTCTACATAGCTTTCGCACAAGATCGATGTCAAGTGGCTTGCAGAACCTCGCATTAGCAACAGTCACTTGGATGCCAAGAGAGGCAAGAAGAGATTGAGCCTTGAAGCAATTCTGAACCATCACACCATAGCCTAGTAAAGCTACATCTTTTCCCTCAACAAGAACTTCCCCCTTCCCAATCTGTAGGATGAGGTAAAATTGGAAAATAGGTTACTAATTAACTTAATTGTTAAACAAAACTCAGGGACCAATCAAATATACCTGTTAGATTCAGTCTTACTTCTAGCAAAAAAAATTGATTCTAGTTTCATGATCAGAATAGTTAGTAATATACAAAATAAAAATTTAGTAAATGCCTGCAATTTCCTGTTAAAATTTCTGATTATGAAGAACTACATTAAAAAATATGGATAATCAATAAAAAGTTAAAAGGCATCATAAGATTCATGAAGAAACAGAGAAATTTTGTTTATGTCCGAAGTTGCTATTTGTATTGTGCATGTAACAGACTGCATAATGTTTCAACATCCATGTGTCAGTCATGTACCACTGTCTAGACATCAAGCCAGGTTGCTTAGCTTGACGATCAAATCCAAGTGAAATATAATAGAACCAGAACCAGGTTGTTTAGCTTGATGATGCACTTTAAGTGAAATATAATAGAACCAGAAACAAGCAATCTTACCTCAAAGGGAGTCCCACAATTTAAAAGGCCATTTAACCCAACAACTGCACCCCGAGGATACCGGAAGCAAACTGGCCCGTCATCAATAGATGCTGCGGTGGCCACCATGTCCACAAGCTCATCTTCGTCGGACGGTGCCATCACAATCATGTTTGGTAAGCATGACATGAATGTTACATCAAAAGCTCCGCACTGGGTGGGGCCATTAGAGCCCACAAGCCCTGCGCTTGTAATTGCAAATCGAACAGGCAATCGCTGCATATCCACATCTTGGATGATCTGCAAAGAAACTTGTAAGTATTCTCACTATATGATAAGCTCATGATTTTTTTATCGGAATATGGTCTGATAAAAGTTTAGAGTTAGAGAAGAATAATCCGAAGTGATTTTAATAAATTTAATGTTTAGTAAATTTACAGATGTGGATACAAAATTAGCCACGGATCATTAAATAATGTCTCACCATGATTTTCATAACCTTTCAGCCAAATTTTCATGGTTCACAAGAAGAACATCTTCCCAGTAAAAAAACTTCACATACAGAAGAAAAAAAAAAGATATATGATACCTGATCATACGCTCTTTGAAGAAAAGTAGATGGAATTATGCAGAATGGCTTTAAATTTCCACAGGCTAAACCGGCAGCAAAAGTGACTGCATGTTGCTCAGCCATGCCAACATCAAAAAACCTGTCAGGGAATCTGGACTGAAATAGTTGAAGTGATGGATCAACATTCATGCCCGCATGAACCACCACAATTCGTTCGTCCCTCTCTGCTTCTGATACTAAAGCTTCAACAAGGCAGTCATTGTATGTCCTTGAGAGGTTGCCATCCAAAAATCTAGAACCTGTCCTTAGAAAAGCTGAATATCAAGGCCCCTCGTGTAGGTTTAGAAAGAAAAGAAGGGAAACATGCATGGATAATCTGTGCACTTAAATGATATTACCTCGTGTAGGTTTAGAAAGAAAAGAAGGGAAACATGCATGGATAATCTGTGCACTTAAATGATATTACACTTTTATCCCCGAGATTTTCACTAATGACTTTTCAGTGCCTGAAATTTCCCATGTTTTGCAATCACATTTCTGGCTTCATCTTTATCGTATAACCCCTAAACCAAATATAATTACATGCTCTGAACACAACTCTTATTATGTAATAAGCAACCATCGTATCCCGGTAGCGAATAAAGGGGAAGGACATGAAAAGGGCTACAATGGTCATTTTACATGGCTTGGTTCACATGCAGAGCACGTGCCTTGTTGGATGTTGGATGGAAAACTGCGCCAACAATGCAATTGCAAATTGACTAAAATGTTCAAGTGGGAAGTTCAAGGTTTAGCAATAGTGAAAAAAGTCTATCCATACATTACCCAAAAGAGAAATACTCAACAAAAATTATAGAAAAATTTCATTCAGAATAATCATGTACCATGTACTTTGGGGGTTGTCTTAGTTCTAGAATTATCTTGTTGCCCCTTATTCTCTTCTGTTATAACATGTATCAGCACTGGTCCAGTAGAATCCAATGTGGCAACCTCATTAAGTACACAAATCAGATCATCAATGTTGTGTCCATCTACTGGCCCAATGTAATACAATCCAAGTTCTTCAAAGAGAGTTGCTCCAAGTGGACCCATCATACCACGGGCATACTCATCGACTTTGGCAGCAATTTCATGCATACCTTTCCCAATCCTTTTTGTGACACCCTAATAGAACAATTGTAAGAACACATAAAAAAGAAAGAGTGTCTATCAGTTAAAATGTACAGAAAATCAAGCCTCAAATACTAATTGCTTGGATGCTCTACGAGAGAAATTTGATTCTGAGATTAAACCATGTTTGGACCAATGAAGGTTTCTCATAGCAAATTGAGCATTTCAACCCACAGATAGAAGCAGGAGAAAGAAGGAAACTGATTGGCTATATGCTCTTTAAAAAGTGTGGAATATATTAGAGTATGATGCTCTTCACTCAGTTTGCATGTGTTTTTTTAAAAAGACAAGCAAATAAAACATGGCAAAAACTCAGTTATTATTAGTATTATTTTTTCCTTTTTTTACTTTGTGCTAATGATCGACTAACAAATAAGAGGTACTAGTTCCTTCACAATTTTTTTTAAGAAAGTAGATACCTTAGCAGCTTCTCTGAATCTCCGAAATGATTTACTGGATTGAAGCTTGCTTAGAGTACTAGAGAGGACATTGATAGCCGTTTTTGGTCCTTCATCTGGTTTAGGAAGCAGCGAGTGACAGCTATCATTTAAAATTACTACCATATTAGAATCAAGATAACCGGCATTGCTCATTGCCTCATACACCTGACCAGCCATTGTTGACCAATTACTTATAACTGTTACAATATGATTCTTCTTTCCATTTAAATCCCTTGCAACTGCCATGCCTGAGCAAAAGAGACAATATTGTCCTTTATGAGTCCTCTATACCTACAGAACATAATTGCCTCAAGTGAAATTAGTAGCCGACGGTTCAGATATTTAAGCAACTTATCTAAGTACTCAATCTTAACTACCCATGAACTACTCATTAAGAATAGGCACACCTTAGCACATTAAGTTTTCATACTTGATTTTGGTCAAACCAAACTAGCAAGAAAAGAAGCACTTAGTTGTACTGTTGGTCATAACCAAAATGATAATTTTGATAATCGCTATGTGAATCTACAACTAAACTTAGGAGCTACTAGTAATATACGGCAAGAAAAAATGTACATAAATTTTAAACAATATTTTAGATACAATTACATTTTACCCATAAACACACATATAGTAGTTGAATTTTCTGAATACTAGGCCTTACATTTAAGCTAGCGATCCAACTGTTAGTTAAGAAGGTAAGCTACAAACATCTACCAAGACTAAATTACACCATAAACAATTCAGAATCATACCAAGGCCAGCAGAAACACTATTACATCCATGTCCAGCACCAAATGCATCATACTCACTCTCAAGACGAGATGTGAAACCTGAAAGACCATTTTTTTGCTTAAGTGTATGAAAGAGGGAGCGTCTTCCAGTGAGAATCTTATGAGCATATGTCTGTTCAAGGAACAAATTTATTTAACATCAATGGCTCCATTGAGAAATTAATACACAGGAACTAACAGTAGTAGTCGAGAAAGAAATGGTAAAACTAAATGGAGACCCCTCAACTATAGGAGATTTTGAAATAGACCCCCCCACTTTACATGCTTTGATTGACACTCCAATTTCTCTTAGTTGGATGGACGGTTCTTTTAATATTAGCAGCAGCACTAGCGATTGGTCATGCTATGACCCATTGTTTTTCAACTGAAAAGCAGGCAGAGCTGTTAAACATAATAAAATTGCCATTAAAATTATAGGAATTCCCAGTTTAAGCAATGGAAAAAATTCAGATCAAAAGAATCAAAAGTTGGGGAGGTGTCAATAGAAAAAAATATAATAAGTTGAGTGTCTCTTTAAAAAAGGCATATAGTTTAGAGGGCCTGTATGCATTTTTACTCGAAGAAATTTCTCACACCTGTTCTCCAACATCCCACAACACGTTATCCATTGGGGCATTGAAAACATAATGTATCGCAATCGTCAGCTCCACTGCTGCAAGACTAGCTTTAAAATTCCTGCGTGATTTTGACATCATGAATGAAATCTCTGACCGAACTTCATTGGCTAATTGTTTTAGCTCCTGCAATTAACTTCAGCAGCATCAGTCGTCAACTTCTTTTAAATTGCAACGACCTTTCGCCTCAAATCTAATTGATAGAAACAGTGTGCCTCCTAGTACCTTATGAGACAGATTTTTCAAATGACTTGGTGTATCAATTGTGTCTAGTAATGGCGTTGGGGCCTTCTCCCAGAAAAAATCACCAACATCAGGTAATGCAGATACTGGCTTAAACAAAACCTGAACACAAAAGAAGTTCAAGTGAACATTTATTCCTGAAAATGAAACACAAAATACAAAGCAGCAGAGACCCCTATTCGAATCGAGCATGAGTATCTAATAAAATCATTAATACAAAAGCACCTTCCAGGACCAAAGATTATATAACATGAAATTATAGACTCCTCCGAAGAAGCAAAATAGCTATATGAGATCATTACTGAAAATGACTAATCAATTGCCCACTCAAATAGAGCACAGTGCAATAAATCAAACTTTATATCTTCTTTGCCGAGCCTTTTTTCCCTCATATATTCAACCTTCTTATACCCCTAAATTTTTGAATAACCAACCCCAAATACTTTAAACTCATTTTTATATTTAGTGTACCATAGCATTCCTTGAGTACTTGCAACAATTTGAAGAGAATTAGACTGGGAACAGTTATTCTCTACCTTCGCCGAATGAGTAGGCACAAGACTTTTGTTTAAAACGAATTTGAAGCAATCTCTTCTCAAGCACTGGGGGACCTCAAAGAACTGAAGTCTCAACTTGGGGAAATTCGGTTCATCATGGCCCATTCCGCAGCCGCCAAGCAGACGGCGAGCAGACGCAGAAGCCATCTTCGTAAAGGAGAAACGCCCAGTAGTCTGGATCACCTCAATTTTATCAACTGGAATAAGAACAGAGTTGATAGAGAAAATTGCAGCTATGTAGTGCTAATATCTTAGGAATTATTTACCAGGAGGCACTAAGTGATGCAAAATACATACAGGAGGAAACAAGTAAATGTAAAATTCACAATAAAATTCCTCATAGGAAAGAGAACAAGACCAAATCCAGAACTTAAAAAATACAAGGTGAAAAAGAAAACCAACAAATTGATTCGATTGAAGATGCTTTGGTCCGGCCGAAACAAATGAGCGAGACAAATCGGCTTCCATCGGAATTTGACAAAAATTAGCTGCCAAATAAGTCCGTTTAAGAAAGAATCAATTGAGAGAAGAGAAACCATAAAATGCTACTAAAACCCCCAAATTTCATCAAAAAAAAAAAAAAAAAATCCTATACTACGCAAAATAGGAATCGGCGAATTAAATTATAGGAAACGAATTATTTCGAAAAAATGATGCTACGAAACTATTTCTTACTGATTAAAAGATGATGCTACGAAGCTATTTCTTACTGATTGATCTTGGTATCGCGAAGTGAAATCACACGAGAAGAAAATAGAAATGAGAGAGAGCAGAGAAAAAAATAAAGCGAGTTGTCCTGTCTCAAGTCTCTATGCAGAGATAGCGAGCTAGTTTTAGAAGTAGACACGGAACACGTGGCTAGCATCTAGTGGATCTGCTAATTCGTTCGGGATCGGGCCTTTATATAGGACCGGATTTGATCATGAAGCTGCTTCTTATGGGGACTGAACCAGATGTAGCTTGAGGTTCGAACCAAACCGAAGCTGAGATAACGAGTTGGCTGACTTATCGTACGTATTGTTGGATCCCCTATGCTCCCAAGTTCAAAGTTGTATATTGCTTCCCAAAAATAAAATAAAATAAAATAAAATAAAATTGCATAGCATATCTTGTTTGCGGATCCGTTAATGGACATGGATATTTTCCCCACTTTAAAGAATCTTTATAAGAGATTGCAATCCAAAAATCAGAAAAAAATTGGAAAATTTCGGAAATTTAAGGAAGATCAACGACGATCCCTCTCATAGGTCGATTGATATTTTGATGCATACGGAGTAACACGTCCAAGAAAAAGGAAGAAACTACATTGCCAAGCAGATGAAACAAACCCCACCTTTTAAGCAAGAACCAAATATCGCAAAAATTCATACTGTTCCACAGAGATTATTAAATTCACACTTGAATTGACTAAGATTTTTGTAATAATATCAGTAACAACAGAGAAGAAATAAGCTAAAAATTTTATCACAGGTGATAGGTGAGAGAGCTTATTATGCAGAGGAAGGAAAAACTAACTTGCATCTCATTCCATAGATGTCGCATATGCCGTCTATAGTTGTGTAGCATGCGTAAACAAAATATCATGCAGCAACCAATGATTACATCTTAAGGCCATTAGAACCATCAACACATGGAACAGAAAAGGATTATAACGTATTAATATTTCCACTTTTAGAAAAAGAAAACAGTGGCTGTCTGCTAATGTGCCATTAAGTTGATAACTGGATACAATGTGTTCTTCCAAAGAACACCCAGAGAGTAAACAGAAAAAAGCTGGAGTTACTTCCATAGCTTCCGAAGTGACATATTTTTCTCCGTATCTTTCTTCATCACCTTTGCCACTGCCATCTCAAAATCTTCTTGCGTTACATGCACTCTTCTCTCCCTGAGAGCAAACATCCCTGCTTCTGTGCACACTGCCTGGAAACATAAAGTGCATGCGAACAAAAATGTTACTCGAAATCACAATTCACAAATCAACAAATAATTATGCAAAACAAAATAAGTGATTGATCTGTTTTAGGGCTCCTGAATCACAAATCAACTATAACAAGGCAAACTAATAGTAAGAGATTTAATTGTTTTCTTGGCTATTGAATTACCAAGCAACAGATGACCTAAAGATATCTAACTCTTCAACCAACTCCAACATAACATAGCAGTGGCCTACAAGCATTCCATATAAGAAAGGAGAACTGTTTAATATATGAAAGATACCAACCTTGAGTTCTGCTCCAGATGCCCCATTCATCTTCTCTGCTATCTTTTTAAGGTCAATCCCCCTCATCAAGTTCATCTTCCTAGAGTGAATTTTCAAGATGTCCAAACGAGACTGAAAAATATGTAGTGTGTCAGAAACACAGTTCTAGCACATAATTGTCAAAAATAATACAAATGTAATAAAATGGCAACCACCTCTTCATTGGGATTTGGAAACTCGATTTTTCTATCAATTCGACCAGGCCTGAGCAGGGCTTGATCCAATATATCAATGCGATTTGTAGCCATTAAAACCTGCTCAAGAAAGTTTCTATTTAGCATACCTACCCCATTGTGGTAAGTCCACTTGAATAAATGACATACAGTACAGACAAAAGAACCAAAAGCCAAAAAAAAAAAAATACTTTGATTTTATTCGACGCTTCAAACCCGTCTAGCTGATTGAGAAGCTCGAGCATTGTGCGTTGTACTTCACTGTCGCCATTACCACTGCCCGATTCCATCCTAGCAGATCCAATACTATCGATTTCATCCATGAAAATGATTGATGGAGCATGTTCCCTGGAAATCAAATTTACGCAATTTAATACTATGCCGGTCACAAAATTACAGTACAGCTGATTAATATATAAACATACGCGAAAGCTAAATGTGAACTCAAAGGCAACTTAGTTGGTTGATGTTACTAACCATACGAAAGTGTTCACTTGGGGAATTTCTATCCTGGGGATGGTGGAAAATGTCCCTCAGGATAATGCTATTTCTAGGAGTTATACCAACTGCTTTGGTTAAGGAAAGGACCGTCTGTGGGAATGTCACAATCCCAGCCAGCCCCAGGGAATTGTTATTGGACAGGTTCACATTGTTGCGCTGGGGATATCTACCCCATCCAATTCCAATTGGGAATACGCCAGTTAACTCCGTGTTTGGTGGGCCGGCAAGGATATTCTCTACTACCCCACCAACCATTACATTCGTACTTGAAGGTATTATGACTAAGCAAATTGTCAATATACATGATTACAAGATGGTACTTTATAATTTTATGTTTATTATCAGTTAAATATTATTAACAATTAAAACTAGCTAACTCAACAAATTGACTGCAAAAATACTTGAAATAGAAGATATTGTTCACACCTAGCCATCACAAACAACTCTCGAACCATTCTGGAGCCCTCTCCAATATACTTCTGAACCAACTCAGAACCAGAAACTCTAATGAAGGTGCAATCAGTATGATGTGCTACTGCTCTTGCCAGCAGAGTTTTTCCTGTACCAGGAGGCCCATAAAGCAAAACACCCTACCGAAAAAAAACTTAGTATTAGTTTCTCACCGTCAAATTACTATAAAAGTTAAGAGAGAAGTGATGAATAGGGAAGAGGATAGAACAAGATGATATCCTCATACCTTTGGTTGAGCGATTCCAAGGCTTTCGAATAATTCAGGATGTTTGATTGGAAGCTCAATAACCTGTTAATCAATAGGAAGTATTGCTAAAATACCAGAAGAAGTGCTAGCCTCTATTTCTAAGACGTACTTTTGCTATTTCTTCAACTAACCTCCTTTATCTCTTTAATTTGCTGATCAAGGCCACCAATCATATCATAAGTAGAATCGGGAACCTTTTCAACCTTCATAAGATTGACCAAAGGATCAACCTTGCTGGGCAAGACCAAGTGAAGCATATAGCTATCATTCCGTAGAGCAACTCTAGTTGACGGTGTTATCTTCGTTATGTCAATGTTCTTGTCAATATCAACAACGTACTTCCCTTCCGGATGGACCTGAAAGAAATTTCCGAGGGTTTAAAATCTCGATATGTTTGTTACACCAACAACCACACAGCTAAATATTGCAAACAAGCTACAGAAGTAGCCAATCACAAATTATAATTTGCAACTGAAAGCAGATAATACTCTTATACTACAAAAAAGTGATATTTCTTATCCCTGAGAATAAACAAAGATATGATTTACCTTGACTAAAACTTTAGATTTTCCCATAACCTTCACCACCTCGCCAACATATGAACCAGGTTCCTGAAGTAGCTGCAGCTCTTCTCGTAGCATTCTTACTGCAATTTGAGAACCCAAATATAAAAGGAGTAAAAGAAAGAAACTATATGACAAAAGTACAGAAAACACTCACAAATAGATTCAGGATATTGAGGAAACAATTTGGAATATTAGGAACACATTTCGAGGGAGATATAAATGAGAATAAACAGCAAAGGTGATTCTACAATATACCGTTGTATCAAATGACGAGATTCAACTTCAAACCTAATGGAGATAGTCAAATTGCCAATAGAATCAACCATACCTTTCAATATTAACATCATTCCACTCAAAAAGAAGATCAAATACTTTATACTTCAAAAACAGATCAATTACCAAGAAACAACATATTGTTTCACTCCTAAAACGTGCAATAGCCAATCTAAAATTAATTCCCGATGTAGAGTTCGTATATGTAAACAACCGATCGGGAAGTAAGATAAGAAACCAAGTTTCAAATCTCTATAACACCGCTAGTATCAGTATCTCTACTTTAATCCATCGCCTATCCCTCAACAATCCCAAATGATCATCTACGAATCCCCCAATCTGACTCCAGATAGATCGTAAACACCATAAACTACAATAGATCCAAACTTAGCAACGATATCGCTTAGATCGAGTTCGAGCAATCAAAATTAGGGTTTCACAAATTGGGGACTCACCGCGGGAGTTGAGATCGTTACGCTGGGCCTCGAGGCGATTGAGGTTGTGGGTCTTCTGCCGGAGAATGAGTTGGAGATCATGGATGTGCTGCATATAGTATTGCTTCAGCCCCTCGCCGCCTCCGCTTCCCCTCACCCTCACCGGCGGTGACCACACCTCATCCTCCACTCTCCCCCGCTTCGTCGACTCCACCTCCGCCGTCGCCATACGCTCCTCCTCCGCCGAGGTACGCTCACCGCTCACCTTCGCCGAGGGTTTTGCCTTTCAATGCAAGCAAGGAGAAAAAACAATTCCGGTGCGAGCTCAATCCCAAGCTCTGCTGATTTATAGTCTATAGAGGAAGGGATAGATAGTAATGGGCCGGATTTGGGACGTCGGGGCCCATTATGTAAACAATAATCATTTGGGCCGTGGATGCGGCCCAATATCTTCTTCGCATTCTCCCTTGCTTCTTCAATACCCAAGAATAATATTTAACAATTTCTTTATCGTCGGATCTCGATCTAACGGCCAAGACTCACCAACCAATCACATTGAGATACGCGAGCATCTTTAAAACCACTCCGTTTGCAGGTAGAGGTACGCGCGCGAGCATTCTCCCTCCATTTTTCCTTTCGTCCTCCGACGCCTCCTTTCCTCGCGCCTTTCTCCTCCTCCGTAGGTTTCTCGACTCTCTCTATTTTGAATTTGTTCCGTAAATTTTGAACTAGTGCACAAATGTAGTGATAGTTATTCTCAATTAATTCATTTTTTTCTCTGATTTTTTTTTTTTTTTTTTTTGTTTAAAAAAAAGGGTTCCGAGTTCTTGAGGATTTCCTCGCCTCTTTTCTTGCACTGGTGCTAGGGTTTGGATTTTGAGTTGGGGTTTTTTCCTCTTATGGTCCCAAATTTTCTGGATTCAGCTGTAGCAATTGATCCATTACTCGGCGATTTCTTCGATGGTCGCACTGATGGAGAAGAAGAAGATGAAGAGGGCTGCCGATCTGATCGTCTGCCCCGGTCACTCACGGCCGGTGGTGGATTTGTTCTACAGCCCCCTCACTCCCGACGGATTCTTTTTCATTAGCGCCAGCAAGGGTGAGAGCCTCTCCCTTGATCTCGCAATTAGGGTTGATGAGCATTGCTTTCATTTCAAATATATGTTCTGTAAGTTTGAGGAGTGAAATATATTTCATAGGTAACTATTAATTTTCATGCGCCTACCGCGTGTTTTAAATCTTTTGTTGGAGTGCAAATGTTCTATTTCTTTCCGTCTTCTTGACCCCTTGAATTGTCAAAAGAGAGCATTCGACTGTCCGACATATTACAATGGTCTAGGAACTAATTGGTGTTTCATTTTACGTTGCTTGCTAATGTCGTGCTTATTACCTATTTAGATGCGGAAGCCATGCTGAGAAACGGTGAGACAGGGGATTGGATTGGAACCTTCAAAGGGCACAAGGGTGCGGTATGGAGTTGTTGCTTTGACTCCAAGGCTATACGTGCAGCGACTGCTTCGGCTGATTTCTCGGCGTATGGCTTCTTGCTTATTGTGACAATCTTTGTTAATGTGGAATGGCAATTGAATTTGATGGATAAGTGATAACTCAAATGAGATCATCGTTTGTATATACTCTATTTATTATCTCAATGATAAGAATGTGGCTTTTCTTGCAGATAGTTAGAAATTCACTATGCCTTAAGTTAAAAGCTGCTGGATTTAATGACACTAATTGTAATTATTCTTTTTTTCTTTGCAGCAAAATATGGGATGCCTTGAATGGTAATGAGCTACACTCCTTTGAACATAAGCACATTGTCCGTGCGTGTGCCTTTTCTGAGGTAATGTGAGCTTTTAGCTTTCATTTGGAATCATCTTTCTGTTACTTTCACATTCGTGCACTGTTGTCTAATCCTGTACTTCATATGTTCACCCCACAGATATATGTATATACGAGTGCTACTAATTCTGTCCATTAATCAGAAATGCAATCCCTCCACATCTTGTTTCTTTATACTTTAGCAGCTGCATCCAGGTTAAGAAACAAAAAAAATAAATCCTGTAGCTGTGCATTTCTTCGTTTATATTATCTGGTAAGTAAGTGATTTAGGCACTTGTCTTGGGCTGTTTTTCACTGTGAGAGACGTCCTACTGCATGTTTTCAAAAATCTTCATGTATGAGAGATGGTTCTAGGAGCCTCTAAGTCTGGGTGTTTTTGTGTTGTTTAAACTTTAGGTTATCTAAGTTTCTCCTCCCTAACTAAACTTAACCTTCTGCAGGATGCACACCTCTTACTTACTGGAGGTTTTGAGAAAATTTTACGTATATATGATTTGAATCGTCCGGATGCATCTCCAAATGAAATTGACAAGTCACCTGCTTCTGTCAGAACTGTAGCTTGGCTCAATAATGACCACGCAATATTAAGTTCTAGTTCGGATATTGGAGGCATGAGGTTTGCACCCATTTATCTTCTCCTAGTTCTTCTCTCTGTTTCTAATGGCCTCTGTGCTATTTGCTTTATTCAGTGATCATAGACTGCTCATAAAGCATACTCCCTATCACAGAGAGAGGTTACTTTCAATTTTTTACTTTATATTGACCAGTTGCTCTTTACAAGATACTTTTGAAAATTACATTATAGTAGTATGTCTACAAGAAAAATGTTGCATTAGAATTCCTCAAGTTCTCCCTGTACATGTAGTGTGGTTAAGAATGTTATATTTCTAAATTATTTGCATAGCAAATTTTCTCGTGTGGGAGAGATTGTTGAAACTTGTTTTATCGTCCCTCGTCATGTGAATACACTATTTCACAGGTTATGGGATGTGAGAAGTGGCGATATTGTTCGAACACTTGAGACAGAGTCACCTGTCTCTAGTGCAGAAGTTAGTCAAGATGGTCGGTTCATCACTACTGCCAATGGCTCAACTGTCAAATTTTGGGATGGCAATAGGTAGACCTTCCTAATATAGTCTTTCTTTTACAAAATTGAACTAATTTCTTCTTCTCACCCCGTCCTTATTTGTTTTTGTGCAGTTTTGAACTCATAAAAAGCTACAGCATGCCATCCAACGTGGAATCTGCTTCGCTGGAGCCAAAGTTATGTAAAAGATACATTGCTGGAGGAGAAGACATGTGGGTGCATGTCTTTGATTTTCACACAGGAAATGAAATTAGTAAGTTTGGGATTGTTATTTCTATTTCTTTTTTCTTTCTTTTTTCCACTTGCATGTGGGTTGAGCTAATGCTGCTCAAAGTGCTTTTGGATTTACCTGAATGCCATTTGGTTTCTTCGTTATAAATCGAATATGAATACATGTTTTTCTGGATGCAGCATGTAAAAAAGGCCACCATGGGCCTATCCACTCTGTTCGCTTCTCTCCTGATGGTGAATCGTACTCTTCAGGATCTGAGGATGGCACCATTAGAATATGGCAAATGGAGCCCACTGCCGTCAAAGAGAATGAGATGCCCCAAACGATTGAAGAATTTCCACTTTACAAGTATGGGGCGCAGTGAGGATTATGATACTACTGTGAACTGGTTATAGTCAGGGTTGTCCCGTTTGTTCCCCTATTCTTCATTGAATGAGGCTTCAGCATCCGGTTTCCTCGCATTTTTAACATCAGATCATTTTATCTGTTGGGGGAACAAACTAGACAAAATTCTTGCGGGAATGCCCCTCTAGAAGGCACTTTTAACACCTTGTGCTTTGTGACTAAATCTTATCATGGAGAAATAGAGAAATGGAAGAAGCTTTTTGATGTTTTCTGATGCTGTAGTTTGCTTGATTGTTGTTGTTGAGAATATACCATTTTGTTGTGAGAAGAAGCTTACGTCTTTACCCTGCTAGAGATCATGAGATGATGGCCTTTCTCCTATGTTCTTTCTGTACTTTTGTAGGGTTTGTGCTTTGTTGCACTTGAGAGGTTGTTGCATACAAGAATACATTGTCTATAGTTGATTAACAATGAACAGATCCACAGCTGATTCAATCTTCTCCAAGAGAAGACATGATTTGAGTGAATTTGAGGGCACAGATGGCAGACCAGCTTCAATCTCGATTAAGTTAAATGATCAGGACATTTCAAATTTGGGAATGCATTTTATTTGTTCTAGATAGTATCCAATGTGTTTGGTAAAAACAGCAGTCATATACAAAGTTGTATTGAAAGGAAGATGGAAAGGCACCTTGAATAAGTTAAAAGGGTTTTGAGATATTCCTTGGAATCAGTCTACCAAGTTCTTAGATTTATACTTTCAGTGCTTGATGCATGCGCTTAGAACTGATGCCGGGAGGTGAATTGTCTACATCAACTTAGTGTGGCTGCAGAGAGGTGAAACTTGTTGCCTTATCTAGTTTTTTCTTTTATCTTTTGATATATTTACCTATTAATTGCTAAATATGTGCTCCTCTGCCTTCATATCAGGCTTTATTCTTTCTCTTAATTGAGCTCCATTGATGTTTTTATCTAAACGACAGTGAAGTTTCATAATTAGCATCTCAATCTTTATAACCACATAAGATTGATTAGAAAAGCCTTTATTGTGGCTATGTATAAAATGACATTTACAATCATTTAAGCTGATTATTCTTAATTCAAAATAATTGGTGAAAGAGACAATTCTATTAGTTTTTCATACTACTAACGTTTGTAGTTACTATCATCTTATTAGCTGGAAGTGTAATTATAACTTTACATGATATAAACAGAACTAAGTTAAATAGTCTTAATCCAAGCAAATTAATATTAATTTCTTGGTTCTAAGATCTTTTAAAAGCATATTTGGCATTATATTGGCAATTAAATGGCTTTCTAGGCGCAGGTTATGGTTAGAGCACACAGAGAACACGATCGAGTTCTTTTCAGGTCAGAAGGTTTTACATGGCTATCTTCTTTAGAATTTAGGTGTTTTATAGAACTATGGGAGAACCAGAGGACTTTCTTGTGTGGGAGCACAAGTGAGATAGCTTTAATTCCTTTGGGAGTTTGTATTGATTCTTAGATCAAATAAAGGACATGTAATAAGAAAATATCTCTCTTTGCTTCACACTCTCTCCCTCCTCTAAAGTGCTACTTTTGCCATGCTCTTCTCAACGTTTTTGCAGAAATAGTCGATCATGTGAGTCTTGTTAGCATGAGATGAACCCCCTTCCACAGCCTTCTTTCCAAGAATCTTTTCTCTCTCTTTTCTTGCTTGCCCTTCCTTCCCTCTATCCATCAGCATGCTCACAGCCTTCTCTACATCATCCCTTCCAACAAAAGGTACTCTATTCTCGTCTCCATACATGCCTGGCTCTTTAACTCCGATAGGTACTCCACTGTTCAGAACATCCACAACCAACCTCTCGTTAAGGAACTGATCAGCAAATTGAGGCCATGTCACCATTGGTATGCCAGTAGTGATGCCTTCAATTGTCGAGTTCCACCCGCAGTGCGCAATGAACCCTCCAACCGCTGGATGTGATAGGATCATCACTTGCGGGGCCCACCCTTTAATTATAAGACCTCTTGCGCTAACTTGCTCTTCAAACCCTTCTAATAGCCATTCGTCTACGACCTGGGATTTTTCATTGTTCTTGATCACCCAAACAAATGGCTGGTTTGAGGCTTCCAATCCGAGCCCTTTCTCCAAAAGTTGGGAAGGTTTGACATGCGTTAGACTACCAAAACTTACGTAAACAACTGATTTTGGTTTCATCGAATCAAGCCAACCTAGACATCTGTTTGCATAATAGTTGCCTTGTCTCCTCTTGTGGCCATATAACTGGCATCTTTGTTGTAAAGAAAAAATGGGCCAACCGTCCATACTTTCTTACCCATGGCCTTTTGGTATCTTTCAATATGCAAAGCCTCCAAACCATCAAAGCTATTCACTACTATTCCGTCAGCCACCATCTCAGCCTCTCTCAGTTCTTTGGCGAACTCTTCCCAGCCAGGTAGTGAAAAAAATCCTGGTGCTTGAGCTTTGGTCACCTTAATCTTTTCAGTCAATCCTGGGACAATGAAAGGCTCATTCTCATCAGTAATATCATCATAGACCTTGTACTTGGAAATGTTGTGATCGCACAGGAGGGTGAAGCAGCTGATACTAAATAATGTAAGCAGAGGGACCCTAAGATTGCTGGCTACCTTATTGGTCCAAGAATGGCAGAAGTCTGATATAATGCAATTTGGGTATGATGCATGCTCTTTTAGATATAACTCCAATGACTTTTGAAGAAGTGAAGTTGCTTGAAAAAAATTGACCATGAGATCCATTGTTGGCACAACATCAAGGTTCTCACACCCATCAGGTAGTCCCAATTCTGCACATGGGAATGGGAGCTCAACGAATTGGATAGGAAGGCTGCATTCTTTAGCATGGTTGATGGTGGTTTGGATTCGAGATGCATTGAAAGGAGTGGTAATAAGACTGACTAGCACGCCACGTTTAGCTAGCAGCAGTGCAAGGTCAATCATGGGGATCATGTGGCCCTGGGCCATCAAAGGAACTAGGACAAAGTGTGGCTTCTGATCACTTACACCACCGTTCATGGCGAATTGGTTGGTCATTTTGAGTTTGTAATGGGTCGGTGGGCTATCTTTATGATAAGTTGGATATTGCTTCGATAGTTCTCCCTCTCGTCAATTTATAAAGGATTAGAATGGTGGAACAGTGCTTTTCTTATTTGGTCTTTTCTGCTCGTCTCGTTGTGAATTATATTATTTATTAATCGTCCCTAGTGTAAGTGGCAAAGGACTTGGTGGTTTATACGCGAGACCCGAGTTCGAAGCCTAGTTGCTTCACATTTCCAGCTAAGTTTATTTTAAGAATAAACGAAGCGGATAGTACGGTATCTTTCTTTCAAAAAAATATATTATTTAGGCAATTTAGCTTAGTGTTCTCAACAAGCAGCCTGGACAAGGAGTTTTCTTGTTTTTCCTCAAAAAAAGTTTTCTTGTTCAGGCTTTGGTGCCCCTTGATTCTTGCTGTTATCCTTTTGGATGCCTTTTTCTCTTTGAGGGAATTATATCTCTGTCGTATTGTCTAACATCTGATGATGCCTCTCACTTAAAACGGCTGAACAATGCTGATGTGAGATGTTTATCTTGTTCCTGTTGTTCTATGTGAATAGGTACTCGTTTTGTATCCTTTTATTTAATTTGGATGTAGCAGACTAGTTTTATATATTTGGACACTTACCCGACTGACCAGATACCACCTTTTCTTTCAGAAAGGCCGCAAATGGAATTTTTTTTCTGGCTTTGCTAAGCGATCTTCACCAAAAAAGCATTAAGAATTTTTCCGCTTCAACCTGACCACTTTAGATAGAGTCATTGAACGGTTTCAGATTGAATCACCAGGTACTATTCCCAACCTTCGTTTTTTGCTTCTGAAGTAAGCTTTTATACACAACATAGGCAACTTTACATGACTATTGCTTGTTATTCCTGATGTTTTTTCTGGTATTATTAATCGATGTTTTTCTTGCGGTTTGAAGATCATGATATATTGCTAATATTGCAAATCATAAATCCGAGTTCGAAATCTAGTTGCTTCATATTTTCAGCTAAGTTTATTTTAAAAATAAACGAAGCAGGTATGCTATCTTTCTCTCTCTCAAAAAAAGAAAAAAAAGAAAAAAAAAAAGAAAGTACCTATCATATAAATTCCATTTTCTTCTAGTGCAAACTCAAGGTAGGATAAAAACAGAAACATGGTTGTCTGTGCATAGGCCATTTTAATTAATTGATTTACTAGAGAGCATCTAGGATTGACTATCCAATATAAAATCATTGCTTACGTTCTCGTTTCGCCTTCTTGCTTGTTCTCTGAAACTTATTTCGATGTTTCACTACTCTAAAATAGTTGTCTTTTGCTGGTCAGTGTTAAATGGACACTTTGCAAAATACTGCCTTCTTCTGAAGCACTTTTATCCTTTCTATCAAAATAACAATCAATCATTCGCTCAGTTGATCTGTAAATGAAGTACTTTATTATATTCTCCACCCACTCTATGTAGGTCTGTGCATCTTTGTCTAACTGGAACTTCTCTGTTAGTGTTGGCTTTGTAGGTCCTAACTCTGAAGCTTTATTCTGGGTATAGTAGATCTAGGGGTGTAATGTGGGGCGGGCCGGCACGTCCCACATTTTTTGGGCCGTGCTCCCGGCCCGGCCCCTTAAAAAATTATTATTTTTTTTAAAAAAAAAGTGTATAAAATTTAAAAATATAAACAATCAATTATTTCTATTTAAATTTATATTTTGATAAAAAAATTAAAATTTATAAAAATAATTATAAAATAACAAATATTTAAATATTTTAAAAAATATTTATAAATTTTTGTTATTTTTTTTTAAAGAAATAAATTTGGGTGAAGATTTTGTCCAAAATTATTTGGTCCATTGGACCAAAATCACTCCATTAGTATACCTTCAGTGCAGATCTTGGGAGGGGAGCTCCTATGGAGAATGCCCTTCTCCCAAGGGTGGCCTTGGGGTTCAGGCCGTGCCGGGCTGCTGGCCTCTTCTAGGCTCAGCACGGCTCAAGACTGCTTTGTGCCGGATCGTCGGGCTCTAAAATAGGGGCCCAGCACAGCTTGAAATGTCGGGCCGGACCTGTGCCGTGATGCAGCCCGACCTGAGGCAATGCCAGGCCGGGAGGCCCGTTTTACATTCCTAAATGTAGCCATAGTGGTCTTCTTGTTCTAGAGGAGTACAATTAGTGGTCTTTTGAACTGGAGCACAGCTCAAGCTCCTAGTTTCATGTTTTTTTTCCTTGCTTAAAGGGTCAATTTGCTTTTTTTTTTTTTTTTTTTTTTTTTTTTTTTTTTTTTTTCCACCCTTTTTCTCCTTTTCTTTATGATGTATAAACCTCTTAAAGCTAAAGAAGATGAACAATATTATATCCGAATACAGAACACTCTTAGGTCAAATTTGTCATCAATTGGCCCAGTAGTGGAGTCCATTCCAGGAGCTTCTAGTTTTTTTTTTTTTTTTTTGGCAATTTGGACGACACTCTTTTTTATAAGCTACCGTTGTTGGCTAGTCCATTGTGGAATCGGTGTCCGCTGTTTCTACGAGGCAGGCTATGTCGTTTGCAGGCTTGGTGAGCGGGAGAAGATGTATTAATCTCCTCTCCATCCAGCGTCCAGGCGTAGTGTCCGGTGGTATAAAACCAGATCTAGTCGGCGACCTCCGGATCAAGGATTTGGCTAACTTCATTGTAGTCATATTATATTTATAGTAACTAGGTTAATTTGTATCGCCTGAAATTACAACTGAGACACATCGGGTGTGTCTTTCCCTATTGCAGCATCCCAAAATCCCATTTGGAAAGGCAGAAAGGGGGATAAAAAGCATTTGTGCAGCGAAAGTAGATTACTCAATCCTGCGAAGCATTTACTAGGAGCACGTACTGACGGGCAAGTACACGATGATTTGCGAGGAAAGTAACTCCTCAATAAAAATCCACAAGAAGAAGAAGAAGAAGAAGAAGAAGAAGAAGAAGAAGAAGAAGAAATGGTTTGCTTCTTTTTTATGTGAAAAATACAAAACCAGCTGCCACCGCTACCGCTCTTCCAGTCATCATCGTACCGCAACCGCTTGAACACAAGTCTATCGGCGGCCAACCGATCAATCACGAGTTTCTTCTTCTCCGGCGCCGGCGGCCGCTGGGGAGGGGCCGTAGCGTCGGACGCGCTCGTCGATCCAGGCGCGCATGTCGTGGAGCACGCGGCGGCTGTTCTCCTCGGGCTCCCCCTGTATGAGCGAGTGGTACATCCCGTCGTACAGGATCAGGCTCTTGTCGTCGCTCTTCGCCCTCTCGTACAGCATCTTCGACCCCTCCGCCGCCGCGCACCCATCCTCCGTCCCGTGCGCCGTTAGAAACGGCGCCGTCACCTCGGCGAACCTCTCCTGCAGGTACGCCGTCACCCTCACTAGCTCCCGCATCGTCCCCACGCGCGGCGGCCCCGTGTACCGCCGCGGGTTCGACGCGATCATGCGGAGGCGATCCGGGTCCTTGATCGCCTTCCCCACGATCCTGTTCTCCGGCATCGCCTGCCACGTGTCGGCGACCCCGAAGAGGAGGCCGAAGACGAAGAGGCGGAGGCGCGAGGGCATCATGTCGGCGGGGATGACGAAGAGCGGCGCCGAGAAGATCAGGCCCGTCCACGCGCCCGGCGGGGAGCGGAGGTACATGAGGAGCGTGGCGGCGCCGCCCATGGACTCGCCGAAGAGGAAGGCCGGTAGGCGGGCATGGTCGCCGGCGCTGCGCACGGAGAGGAAGAAGGAGAGGGAGGCGGCCGCGACCTTCTCCATGTCGCCGACGTAGCCGTGGAGGCCATCGGATCGGCCGTGGCCGAGGAGGTCGGCGCAGTAGACGGCGTAGCCCCAGGTGGCGTAGGCGATGGCGATCTTCTGAAACATCCACCCGGAGTCGGAGCCGTAGCCGTGGGTCATGAATACCACGCCCTTAACGGGCCCTGCGTCGGCGGGGTGGAAGGACTGGGTGAAGAGGCGCCCGTGGGGGGACTCGTAGTAGGACTGCCGATTCCGCACCCCCTGCGAGTCGTAGTACTCCTCTTCCTCGGGGGACTCGCCCCAGAAGTATCGCGGCGTCGACGATCCCATTTTTCTACTTCTGCTGCTGCTGCTGCTCCTCCTCCTCCTCCTCCACGTCTCTGTGGGACGCAGCGAGATCGAGTTATAGAGGAAGGGCGAGCGAGGCAGCGGTTTTCACCAACCCAGTTTCCTGTTTCGGGAAAGAGATGGAGAGAGAAAAAGGAAGGAAGGAAGGAAGGGGTTTGGTCATTGGTGTGAAAATAACGCGTTCGGTGTAGAAGTGGACCGGGAGAAAACAAATTATAGTGCTAACAAGAGTTCGGTGCACGAGTAGTTCCGGTGCACCGGGTGGAGGGCGGGCCAGGGTAGATGCGGAGTCCACGCACACCACCAGCGATCCATTCCGAGAAAAGCCGAACAGGTACGCACGCCTATCCGCTACGCCACTACGTTTACCAGAATTTAGGCTGTTTTGCTTAGATTAGCTGTACATTTTTGTGCATTCACTTCTTACCAATACTAGTACTTACTATAATACATCGGCGAAAGTCATCTTCACTTCATAGTCCTTTTAAAATACAAACCCACCATTAAACAAGGGTTCATAGTAAAAACTAATTAGATTAAAATCGAAGAGTGATGGCTTATAAATGGTTGGCAAACACTTGGACAGCCAATTTTCTGCATAATTAAACTATAAATAGTTTACCAGCATTACTTTGTTATTATCATCCTCGTTAATTCATCACAGAAAAGTTTTATTCTTATTTCACTAGAAAGGGACCCAAGTTGTTGGAACCAACCTTATCATGAGACAGTCTGGGTGATGTTAAATTCCTTTGGAGTTTTTATATATAGCTTGAATTCATGCGAGTTTTTAGCCTTTGGATTCTGTTGCTGTACTATCCTCTGTGCAACCGTAGATGTAACTAATCATGTAAGCAATCATTGTTTTACCACAAAATTATACGAGTCTGACAGTTGCTTATATGACAGGTACATAGATATCTTACGCAATTTTGACTTGGAAGCTTACCTGAAGAACTACACTCATAGCAGGATCTAAAAATTAGGGATCTTGTTGTTAGAATGGAACTGTACACTCGAGTATCTACTCGAGCAGAAACTATGCTATAATGTTGAAAATTTCAAGTACAATTTATGACATGAAAACTGGTTTCTGTGCAATAGTTTTGCCTCCCATCTTTTCGGGCTAGGATTTCTGTGGCTTACACCAGGCCACCTCTCACATGTCCTCTACCATTTCTTCTTCTTCTTCTTCTTCTTTTTTCTTTTCCAACGGATTCAGATCTAATTTAAACAAAAGGTCTTAAGGGTAATTAATTCAGCGTTTATTATCCATTGATGGGCCACCTAACACAAGAGAAGGCAGTTGACCAGCGAATTCACCCACCCTCTTCTCTTGTAGCATTACTCTGTGCATAATACTTGAGCAATTCATCCAAATATTCACAATCAACCTATCACTTTTTCATAAAAGAAACAGCGCGGCTTATGTTATGTGAATTGCCCTGTCTCACTAGCAAAAAAATAAAAGAAGAAAACAGATATCTTCATAATTTAACAAACCAACCAAAGCCCAAAATTTCTGGATGCCTGACGTATCGGCCTTAACCTAATCTATAACCAGATGCCAAACTTGTGAACAGCAATAGCTAGAAGAGTCAAGGCCTGGCTGACTAGGAAGCGCAAACCCATCTTTTTTTTTTTTTTTTCTTTTGATAATGAATGCTCTGTTGAGTGCCTTTCAATCCTCTAATTTGATAATGAACACTCAGCCGTCTCGACTCTTTTCTTACCAGTGGGAGAAAGTGATGAAAAGATTAGACCAACTGTGCCAACTCCTTACTTTGGCGTTTTATGCGCATATGTTCATATATACAAGTAGAGTCCGACTACTGTACTTGTACAAGCACAAAGTAATTAGTATTTGTAAATTTTCTACCGTTAGATCTAACACTTTGATTAATTTTATCCCATAGATCATATTATTCTACCAACCACCTACTAAACCCAAGAAGCCCATAATCATCCTAACTGCACATTTTTATATCCAAGAATAAAAAACTCACAAGTACAAATAATTTGATGTTTTTACAAACATAGAAGCTCAATTCTATACAAGTATATAATTAGTAAAGTTATCTGATTGATGATTGATTATAGCATAGTGCTCAAGGAGTTGCTTGTAATTAAATTTCATCAAAAATGGCAAGAAGATGATCAGCCTTTACAACCTTTCAGTTGGAGTAGTTGAAAGAGCTCAGAAAAAATTCATCAAAAACCCATACCACACAGAAACGTAATCATGACTAATGATAAAGCAATAATGCATGCCTAGTTCCTTGACAACACAAACATTTTGCATATTAATGATTAGGCACCAAGAATATTACCTGCACAATAATATCTTATACAAAGACGCGGCAAATAATTCTTGTCATGCAACTCCATGAAACAGCTAGTAAAAATTATACAATAGCATTTAGAGGCATATGGATCTTAAAAAGTGCAGATTATTACTCAAGACCAGAGATTCAAAAACTGCACAGGGTTCAGATGGCCCGGAAAGGAAAAAAAAAAGAGGAACCAGTTTCGTTACTGACAAGAAGAGCTCATGAGGAATTTGCTGGCCATGTTGCCTGAGCTGACATGATTATGCCAACAATTACACCAAATAAGCCAAGCGCGCTGCCAAAGATTTCGATCACCAGAATTTTCACAAAGAGGGAGGAGTTCTGTGCATCAGATAATGCACAGCTGCTTCCAATTATTCCCACACAAAGCCTGTCCACGAAAACAACTTTCCGAGTAAGCTCAATTCACTAGAATGAGACTTTTACTTTCCAAAAAAAAAAACTATAATAGTGGCAAGAAGTACTGAGAAAGAATAAAAATACCCGCAGACAAGATTTGCAAATCCCACGATAATCCCGGAGGCAAAAATTGCATATCCAGCTCTTAGAGAATCCGGATGATATATTAAAGATTTTGGCACACTTTCCAACTTTGTTTGTAATATGATTGCAACAATAACACCGTATATAGCAACAGCCTCACAGAAGATGACACTGAAATTTTTGATTAGGCAAATTCCATTAAGAAAATCTACACGAAAATACACGATAAATCATGCAAATGTAGCGAATAGCGGAGAACTGAACAGCAATTTCTGATTTCCATTCCTGAATTTGATAGATATATACTGGATTAAGCTTCATAGTTCAAATATGTAGCACCAGTAGTAAACCCCACTATTATGGAATTGAATCTGATCATTTGAATATAAATACAAATTACAAAATGCAGCAGCTTGAAGCTAAAATGTACATCAAAGATATGAAACATGACCTGATTTTGAATTAAACCATGGTGGATCTGTCATGTACAAGCATAATTCTCAAGAACAAGCATATTCGCCTCATTGTTTCTACCAGACATTTAAGCAATCTGGACACATGGAGTTGTAGATCTGGACATGCCTAACTATTGGATCCTCTTTAAACAGAAGAGTACTACTTGCCAATTAAACAGACTACTTTCATACTAAATTAAGAAATATTAGAGACAGCCCATGTATTTTTTATCTTAGTTTCTGATCTTCTAGAATCTTAGACAAAGATAAAGATAATAACAACATTGACCCAAAAATATCATTGCCGTCACTTTCTAAGCTTTAATGCTCCTTTTCTACACATCAAGCAGAAGCAATAGAGTACAATTGTGAAATTTGGTCCCTAGTTTCAGCCAGAAAACACCAAAGCTACACTGTCAAATTGCAGAAACAGCTTAAAATAGGCTACTCGTGCTTTCTCCCAATTGAGCCTCCAAATCCAGGCGGTCATAATTGTCATGTTAGTGGAACTTGTTTTCAAACCTCTTTGCATACATTATTATTTGCAACTTCTCTAATCACATCAATTGGTTTCAGATAGTAACAGGATCAACAATGAATTCTAGTTTATTGAATATCCTTGTAAATTGTTGTTATCATACACCTTAAAGCTTAACTAAATGTTAAAACAGTACTTGTTGGTAGAGCTAGAAATGTACCAAAAGCTGTGCAACTAGAGCTGGAAACATTACCAAAAACTGTGCAACTAGACATTTGTGTCAACAAAAAATGCTAGGATTAGATATTAAGTGCAAATAATAAGCACCAGGACACTAACCCTGTTCTGTGTGATAATGTATGTTCATGAGACAAACAACACAGTAAGCTTAGAATACTTCCCTACTACTAGATGTTGCAACTTGCTATATGGCATGTTCACCTAGCTCTCTGATACAAGAAGATCGGTGGAATTAGTTATTAGATGTATGAGGAAGTTCATGTTTATTATCACACAGATGTTGCCTCCTTATAATGTAAAGAAAATGCGGCCTGAGTTTTACAAAGGTAACAAGGAGAAGCTTAAAAAGACCATAAGAGAATATAGTGCCTAAGATTTAGCCATATACATTCATAAGATGTACAGTTTAGCCAATCAACAAATGTTGGCCGAAGTTAAATTCAACAATAGACACTTCTTTAGACAGTGATTTGTCTAAATATTTTCTGTAGATATGTACATGCTGAAAAGAAAATATTTTCTACAAGGTAGAGATTAACTTAAAAAACACAAGTTACATATTACAAATTTTTAAATAAATATCAATAAACTCATTATTACATAGGAGTTGGTAGGTGATCTAAAAAAACATACCTAATGAGATTTTTCGAGGTGATTCTCGGTGCTTTGATCGCGGCACCGATCAAGCTACTTCCGGTGATGAAAATGCCCCTTCAGAAAAAAAAAAAAAAAAAAAAAAAAAAAAAAAAAACACGGAGATGATTCAGATTGAGAAATCAATAAGAAATAAGAATCGAATTAAGATGATCACCATGCGGCGCCAAGCACGGAGACCCCGATGGAGATCGCGATCCCGACGGAGGCGAAGGTGTAGGGCGAGATCTGCGTCAAAGCTCGCGACCAAGAGCTCGACCCCGACATCGTGAAGAGGAGAAAGGGGATCGAGTATCCGATTCTCCGATCGAATTGAGAGGGGGAGATTAGGGTTTCCAATGAAAGAGGCGTAAAAAAATCGCACGAGAACGAAAACGAGAACCACACGACTACACGAGTGATCCGAGACGACCCTCGCAAAGTGTGGATTTGCTCACACTGGTACATCAAAATTGCGTCTTATTTAGCCACCGTTGGATCTTTATCGGACGGTTCGTAGGAGACGTACGAACTTAGTCCTGGAAACGGGCCGGGTTTTATGGATTAACACGGCCCAAAATTAGCCCATAATTCGATTTCAGAGTTTTGAATGGGTTCCACCTGCTCAGGCCCAAATCTGGCACTCCAATTTGGCTTTTAGAGGCCCATTATCTTAATAAAATGCATTTGCTTATGAAAATCACTTCTCTCTTCTTTTTTTCCTTTTCCAAGTGCAAGCAAACAAGCAAACATTAGATTAGAGGCAATGTCATTCATTTGCAGTATAGATAAACAATCCTGAGGATCAAATATCACAAATTACACACATATCTTAATTTCTTGTTCAAACATTGTTATTCACTGTCAATGCAAAATGAATCACCAATAATCCCTGCAAGTACACAATCCATGCCTAAAGTGATGGAATCGAGTCCGGTCCCTTATGACTACTTCCCTTTCGTATATCTTCGACAAGAGCTTTATTGCTTTATGGCAATCTAAACACATTCTCAAATTTTTAACAATTCTAATCACCACACTTGACTCTGAACTGATTAATCCGCAGGCCATTGCCAGCTTCTCGCTATGCCATAAAATAGTGTTCTCTCTCTCATCTTCTGCCGTCTCAAGTAACACCTCCGAGATATCAGGAACATAACCAGCAACCTTTAACTCCTTAGCCATCTCTCCTAACTTAGTATAAATCTCTTCGCTTCGTGGGTGAGATCGATCCCCCGACACAAATTCATGAACCTCTCCATTCATCTCTATCAGACTACAGCCAGGTTCTTTCTTGATTCCCCTCTCCATTACAATTTGTCTTAGTCTTCGCACCTCATCCCATCTCTTACACTTTGCGTATATATTGGATAATTGAACATAAGCCACACTATTTTCAGGCTCCAGCTCAAGAAGGTTCTTAGCAGCCAATTCGGCCATTTCTACATTCCCATTAACCCTACAAGCTCCTAGCAATGTTCCCCATATTGCAGAATTGGGTCTCATGGGCATGTTCGTTGTGGCCTCGAACGCTTCTTTTAGATGCCCGGCTCGACCCAGGAGATCAATCATACAAGCGTAATGTGTGACATTAGGTTTGATTCCGTAGGTCGTGATCATACCCAAGAATAATTCTCTTCCCTTACTGACCAAGCCGGCATGAGCACAAGCTGTAAGAACACCAATGAAGGTCACCTCATCTGGTGGTTCAGAAGCTCTAAGCATTTTGTTGAACAGTTGAAGTGCATCTTCCCCACGCCCGTTGATTGCAAGACCGACAATCATGGTCGTCCAAGTAAACTTATCTCGTTTGTACATCTTATGGAATATCTCAAGCCCAGTTTCGACTCTGCCACACTTCGAATACATATCTATAAGAGCATTTTTCACAAAAACATCCATCTTGATTTTGTGTCGGTCCATGTAAACCCTAACCCATTTGCCCATTTCAAGAGCTCCTAACTGCGCACATGCTGTAAGGACACTAACCATGGTGAACTCATCCGGTCTGAAATCCTGTGTTTGCATGTCGCGAAACATCTCAAGGGCTTCCTTGAACCGGTTGGTGCGCACGTAGCCATTGATCATGGCCGTCCACGATACGGCATCACGTTCGGGCATTTGATTGAACAATTGTTTAGCTCGATCGATTTGTCCCGACCTCGCAAACCCGACAACCAACGCCGTCCAAGATACTACATCTCGGGTTTTCATGCTTTCGAACAATCTCAACGCCGCGTCCATGTTGCAGCACTCAGCATACATATCAACCAGCGCGTTCTCCATCTTCAAATTGGGTAATGTACCGCTCTCTTCGATGTGCTTATGGACTTGTATTCCAAATTCCAAATCTTTTAGCTTCGCGCAAGCTGATATAACCGAAATGTAAGTGACTGAAGTGGGACTAACACACTGCTTCACCATGTCTACGAAGACCTTGCATGACATCTCGAACTGCTTGTTCCTATTATGCCCAGAGATCATAGCGTTCCACATAATTGCGTCTCTCTTATAACTCCTCTCAAACAGATGTTGGGCTGCTTCGATGTTGCCGCTACAAGAGTACATATGGATCAACGCATTCCTCACATGGGCATTGGAGCCAAGACCGAACTTGAGCACGTGCGCGTGGAGCTCGTCGCCCCACGCGATCACCGCGTCACGAGTGAAGGCCTTGAGCAGGAAAGGGAAGGTGTAGATGTTGGGTTCGGAGCCTCTCGCCAGCATGTGGATGTACATCGATACCGCAGCTTCCGGGGAGTTGCTATTCGAATAGCCCCTTATCATGGAGTTCCAAAGGAAGGGGTCCGGATTCGGCATTTCGTCGAACAGGTGTTGGGCGTAGCTCATGTCGCTGGATCCGCGGGCGCAGCAAAAGGCGAGGAGTCGGCGCCGTGCGTCGGACGAGTCGACGAGGCCGGTGCGGATCATGTGGGAGTGGATCTGCTTGAACTCTTTCATGGTGTTGCAGTGCTCGAGTAGAGTGTTTAATGGCGACGGGAGTGGAAAGTGGGTCGGGTGGTTCGGGGAAGGAAGGGGAGGAGGAGAAGAAGCCATCATCATGGTCGCCATCAGAGGGGTTGCGAGGTTGGAGATGGTGAGGACAAGGATTTGAGACCTATTTAATGGGATTAGAGGTCGCATAAACTCATCGTTAGCCTCGACCTATACAGTGGTGACGAGCCCTGCGTCTTCGTAACTCCTGGGCGAGGAGCGTCGAAATAGAAGTCTACAAAATAGCTGTGTCGCCGGCGACTCCAAATGACTTCGGCAACTTTCGCCTTTCGGCAACGACTTTGCTCGCATTAGCTTTTAGGCTCGTCAACTCACATTTCGCCGCCGCATTCACTCTAGCCGAGTACACATGTAGTGAGCAATGTTTTTTTTAGCCCTTTTTCCTCTATCTCTTGACTTGGTTTAATAATAATAATAATAATAATAATAATAGTGGATAGTGGATTGTTTAAAAAATCGAACCTTGACTTGCATAACCGGCAAAAGTCAATGCTGCATGTATGCAAACTCAGGCATCCCCTGGGACAAGTACTGTGAGTTCACTCTGTATGCTAACTTGTGGAAGTCGTCACTCATGGCTTCTATCAGAGCAACGATTCCACCACACCTTTGTTCTCCAACTTAAACGCTCAAATCCAACTGCAGTGGCTCACACATCACTACGCCAATCAAGTTCTATACCCAACTACGTGAGACTCCATTTATTGTCCGCGAAGTCGTCAAGAACAGCAAATCTCATTCTGTCGTCTCTGTAACTGCAAAACATAAGACACTGTTTGACTAGGAAAACAAAAAGGTACATCCAAAGAGAATTTTTGTTCTCAATGCTATTATCGTTGTGCAGGAGATGATGAAAATTAGCTAAGGTAATAATATATAACTACAAAGAAACTGTCTTTCTGGCAGGTGCTGGAAGAGAAAGGACTGTTCTTATTTCATTGACCTTTTAAGGATCAATGGCGGACAGAAGCTTACTTAAAGAGGACATTTCGCTTACTTAAAGAGGACATTTCTTATTCCAATTGGCAAAATTGTACCGTACTATTGTCTTTGCCAAATTGATATTCGTAGAATAAATTTGTGATAGAGATATATTTCAGCATTGATGCGTGAATGTCATTAGGCGACAGCAAATTATGTTCGATAAATAATTGGGACGGCTACTATTATCCACTGGGTCATTCGCTGTGTAAAGCTTGTTCTGATTTCATTCGTGCCGAGTAGTGAACGGTCGTCGTTGGGTTGGCGGGTTGTCGCGTGTCTCCTGCAGCTATAATGCAGTTGTGTTTTTGGGACTCGTCGTGTGGCGCCTTGTGGGGAAAATATTCAACTATTCATCCACAGCCTGAACTGGAATATTCAATTATTCATCAAGAACAGTAAACCTCATTCTGTCATCTTTGCTGAACAACTAGTAGTAATTAGCCGAAGAGCTCTCAAGCTGATAACAGTTCCACTCTCACTAGAAGATCCAATCAACAACAACACAAATAATTATTAATCTTAAATCCGTATCTAAGATATATTTCATTTTTTAAGAAAAGAGAGAGAGAGAGAGAGGGAGAGAGTGAGTGAAGCGAAACCACTTGGTGACCTGAGATCAATTTCTGTACAGAAGTCAAAACCAAAACCAGCCCTACACAACACAAGTCACTCTCACTCTCACTCTCACTCTCACTCTCTTTCCTTCACGCAATTTTTAAAGGAAGCTTTGGCTTTAGGAAATCTTCCGGTGAATACAACGAGACAAATAGTAACCCCTTTCACTTAATCCGTATCACCGTTGGATACTGTAAGTATCATCTCGTTTGATTCATCCCGTACTCTAATAATTAATTAATCTCCTCATTTAAACGCCGTGTATCCTATAAAACAATGCTCTTCCACAGTTTCACTTCCACTCTCTCTCTCTCTCTCTCTCTCTCTCTCTCATTCCTTCAATCGATTGTCGTTCCTCTCCTCTGATATTTTCCTGAGAAATGGCGGGAGTCCTCTTATCCCTCCCCTCCGCTCCCCAAATCCGACCCTTCCGCCCCCTTCGAACCGCCACCCGCCGCCGACTTTACCCGTTGCGCACCAGAATCGTCGCCGACTTCGGCCCACGGTCTCTCCGATACCAAAACTCGCCGCCGACTTCTAACGACAACAACCAAATTTTCAGCTTCTACGAGAGAGGAAAGGCCCTTCCCCTCCATCTTTGCCACGCTGGAGCTGGTGTAATCGGCGATAGAGACAAGCCCACCAAATTCCTCGGCGTCGAGGTTTCGACACTGAAGAAGATCGTCCCCCTGGGCTTCATGTTCTTCTGCATCCTCTTCAACTACACCATTCTAAGGGACACCAAGGACGTGCTGGTCGTCACCGCGAAAGGGAGCAGCGCCGAGATCATCCCCTTCTTGAAGACGTGGGTGAACTTGCCCATGGCGATAGGGTTCATGCTCCTATACACCAAGCTCTCCAATGTGTTGTCCAAGGAGGCCCTCTTCTACACTGTTATCTGCCCCTTCATCGCCTTTTTCGGGGCTTTTGCCTTCGCGTTGTACCCTCTTAGGGATGTTATCCACCCCACCGCGCTATCCGATAGGCTCTTGGCGAAGCTAGGCCCGAGCTTTCTCGGGCCCGTCGCGATCCTGAGGATCTGGAGCTTCTGCTTGTTCTACGTAATGGCAGAGCTTTGAGGGAGTGTGGTGATCTCGGTGCTCTTTTGGGGTTTTGCTAATCAGGTGATCTCTGCTTTCTTAATTGTTTCCCGTATATATTTTGATTACCATTTGCGCATTACTTCGAGTAATTAATGCGCCCTTTTAGTTTCTAGTTTCGGTGACCGATCCTTTAGCGTAGGCAGCTTGTTGGGTGATTCTTGGTTTTAGAGATCAGAACTAGTAAGAAGGGTTTCACCACCTTGTAACTCTTTTGAATTGGTTGGAGCCCTTTAACACTCGGAACCGACCTATATTTTGAAATTTGCTACTTATACTGTAACCCTTTATTTTGGAATGCCCTGTTTGGGTGTGCCGTGCATGCATGTGCATGCGAATATGCCCATGCGCATGTGTACCATTCATGGTTGGAGTCAATTTTCATTTTGAAATGACTAGGGAGTATACTCTTCTTTTCTGATGTGTAATTTTTTTATCATAATATACAAGCGTTATATAATTATCATGTTTCAACATACTCTAAGATAATATTCTGTGACATGCAAGTTAATCCGTAATGTCTAATCTCCAGCTTTTTTGTTTTATGTTATTGTGATGTAAATAGTAGATACCTACTTCCCTTTCCCGGCAAACATATTAATTTGGTTATCTGGCCTGTAAGTTTGCTCTTTATGAAATATTTTAGTTTGTACTTAATTATTCGTGTTCTTACTACAAGTTTGCAATCAACCAGCTGTTGGTATGTGTGATTTAATGTCGAGCAAAGCCTAAGAGTTGTGCAGATTCTGAGATTCCAAATTTTGTATAAAATTACCAAAACAGTTAAAAAGATCATAACATTACCAAATACCAGCGGGATGTCCATAGAAACTGGACATATGATCCAAAATCAACAAATATATTGGATTTACATGAATAACGGCATGAGGGGCATCTTAAGTTTGAGGTTAGGTTGGTTTTCTAACTTATCCTGAAGAAATACTAATCTTTTCTTACCCTCTTCATTGGATTCTAATGAGAGCTGAAAATTAATTCTGCAATTTGTGCAGATTACTACTGTCGAGGAAGCAAAAGAATTCTATCCTTTGTTTGGGCTTGGAGCTAATGTGGCCCTAATCTTCTCAGGTCGCACTGTAAAGTACTTTTCTAACCTGAGAAAGAATTTGGGGCCCGGCGTTGATGGTTGGGAGATATCACTGAAAGGAATTATGAGCATTGTAGTGCTGTTGGGTCTTGTTATTTGTGCAATCTACTGGGGAGTTAACAAATTTGTTTTGAATGACCCTTCTCTTCCAAGAACAGTGCGCAAAAAGAAGGTTAATACTTGAGAGAATTCTCTCGCTATTTTGTTTCCATTACATCCCTGTGGAATTTACTTTTTGAGATTGATAACTCTACAGGAAAAACCCAAACTAGGTATGGGTGAGAGTCTGAAATTTTTGATATCTTCTAGATACGTGAGGGATCTTGCCACGTTGGTGGTTGCTTATGGTATAAGTATTAATCTTGTTGAAGTCACGTGGAAATCGAAGCTCAAAGCACAGGTACCTTTGTGTGTGTGTGTGTGTGTGTGTGTGTGTGTGTGTTTGTCTCTGCACCTGTGCTGAAATGAAAACTTTTCCAGTTCTCTTTGATCTTTGTTGTATCTGATCATACTTCATATCTGACAGTTCCCAAGCCCTAATGAATATTCTTCTTTCATGGGTGATTTTTCTACTGCTACTGGTATAGCAACTTTCATGATGATGTTGTTGGGCCGAGTTATACTAAGAAAATTCGGTTGGGGGGTTGCAGCCATGATCACTCCAACAGTTCTACTTATCACAGGAGTTGGGTTTTTCTCACTAATTTTATTTGGTGAACCATTGGCTCCTATTCTATCTAAGTTTGGCATCGCTCCTCTACTCGCGGCAGTTTATGTGGGTGCAATGCAGAATATTTTCAGTAAGAGTGCAAAGTATAGTTTATTTGATCCTTGCAAGGAGATGGCTTACATTCCTTTGGATGAAGACATGAAGGTAAGTCTCAAATTATGAATTGTGAATTATAGCGATATAGATGACATCTCAATCGGAATTAATTTTCCTGCATGTTTTTTTATTTGGACATGTGTTACATAGTCTAAGATGTTAATAGTGATCTCGTTCTAGTAAATCCACAAGGGGAACTGAACTACTGTTTCAGTTTAGAGACTGCCAAAATCGTTAATTTTTGAAGCTGCCATTACATCTTTTTCAAATTAAATGCTTATCACAGTGAACGGGAAAAGAAGCCAAAAATATAACAGTTGCTGAAGAGAACATCGTGAAACTTGCTAAAAGAATCGAGAAAAAAAAAAATTACCAACTAGAATGCCAATATTTGCATAATTTTTGCGTGTATTTTTCTAGTGTACGTTTATATATGCATTCTTATTTTTATCTCAGTAAGAATATGTTTATGACAATAGGTTAAGGGGAAGGCCGCCATCGATGTTGTGTGCAACCCCTTGGGAAAATCAGGAGGCGCATTAATACAACAATTCATGATTTTGACATTCGGGTCCCTCGCAAATTCAACTCCTTACCTTGGAGGCATACTTCTTGTGATTGTTCTTTCATGGTTGAGTGCCGCAAGGTCCTTAGATGAACAATTTTCTTCATTAGCTAAGCAGGAACTCAAGAAGGAAAGAATGCTCAAAGAGAAAGTAGAAAATGCAGTTTTGGATGCGAAGGAGGAGGTAAAGGAAAAGGAAAATGGTTCTCTGCATGAACCATTAGCTATTAGTGAGAATTTATCTAACAGGTTGTTACCAGCGAAGCCGGAGTTAGCTGATGAATCGGAGAATTCATCAGAGACCCCCACCCGCAAAGCTCAGTAAGTTATTTTCATAGGTAATTTTGTGCAGGAGCCAGGAAGTTGATAGAAATCATTGGAATTTACAGCTATCTAGCTTTACTATTTGCAAATTACATTACAGTAACAAGTATGCAGTTATTTCATTCGTCTTTATTGTTAGAAAATAAGCTGGCCTGTTCTCATAATTACTGTTTCTGAACCATATAGGCTATATTGTATTTTTAGTTTCCAATTTAGCTCATGAAAGTATAGAACTTGTCCTATTCATAGCTCTGAATTCTGATAGAAAAAAAAATCTTGCATTGCTGTGCTATTTTATGTAATCATGTTATAAAACCTTAATGCTAATTTTGATCCATTAAAAGTGCCTGGAACTCGTGCAGACAAATGCTTTTTCTAGAGGGTTCTCATCTTTGTATTTTACTAGGCTCCGCCTTGTATTGTTTGTTGAAATAATTGGATGATGAGTTGAAATAATTGTCCATGTCTTTTTGTTTCCTAGTATCCTAGGCTGATTCTCTCCCCATTATATGACGCGGTACACTGCAGTAGAAACTCCTTTTAGATTGGGAAGACTCCTAGAAATTTGGCAAGTTTCAGTGTGAATCATGCGGCAGCAACTCTTAATCATGCTGAGTCTTTTTTATTAGAGATAGCTTGCCAAGTTAATTGCATTAATTTACTTATATCCGATCTTCCTATGGGAAAGATTGTTACTTTTTCATTGTTTGGATAAACATAATATCGTCTGTTCTTTCTCATCTCATTTTTCCCGCTTCTTTTGCTGCATCAATTTGGGTCTTTGCTTCTTACCCAAATCTAAACTGTAGCCAGGAACACCAGGAACAATGTAGATGATGATGACGGTTCTAGAGCCTGCTACTGATGGTGTAAAAGTTAGTAAGGTTTTTAGCTAAGGATGCTCTATTAAGGGCTAATCTGGCCCTGATAGCAAGAGATTCGGCTCATGGGGGCCAGACTATTTACACCTGGGCTTGGGCCCATAAATTATTCAGACCAAGCCAAGCCCACAGATGAAATTTTGAGCTGTGATGCGCTGTTTCTACATGGGGGTTTCCTTCTGAATTTCTCTCAAAATGCAGGATATTAGGATGATCAGATGTAGAAATATAACTCTTTAAGAAATTTTCACAAAGTGGAATCTAGTAAATGCTGTTGATAATTAGAGTTCAGATGAGGATTTTATGATCTGAAACATTTTTTTTCCAAGCTTATAAATGTTTAACATGGTCTTTCAATGCTGCAGTTAGTTAATGGTAAATTTACTGGTCATTTTCAACAATCGCATGTCTTGTCTCAAGATTTTGAATCAAATAGGACCGTGACACAGTTTTTTTTTTAAAAAAAAATAATTTTTTTTTTCAAAAATTTGGATCACAAACTTATGTTCTATACCACAGTAACATCCATGGGGTTGATTTCTGGCATCTGCATCCTTTTATAGAGAGTGTAAAACACGAACGGGACCGCTGTGCATGTATACCATCATAATATATTTGCCGTACATTTGTATCTTGGTCAGGGAATATACATTTATGGCGATTTTGGTTTTTCTTATATCACGTTGTAAGTTCGTCCTTTTTCTTCTGTTTGATCCTTGCGCTGGTCAAACTTATTTTACCTCTTTCTTTTATTTGATTTTTGCCCCGGTCAAATTTTCGTATTTTTTAAAAAAAAAGCGTGGCATAAACTTCTTTTCCCAAATATTTAAGTATCATCTTCTTCTAAAACAAATATCAAGTATAGCTTGTTGGACAGAGGAAAATAACTCCATCTTAATTTCTTTAATTTTGTCTTCTATTAGTATAAAATGCTTTTCTTACAAAAATTTTACAGCACTTTATAAACTATATAGTTTAATTGTTAGATTTTAATCTCGAAATTATATATCATGCTTTTTCTTTTCGTGATGCATATTTTTTTATCAAGTATATCGGTACGCCGACAAGTTTATGTAATACTATAAAATTTGTTTTACTAATGTACTTATCAGCTGGGTGTTCACTGAAATTTCCTTGGGTGAAATTCGATCTCTTATATAGTTTTTATCTTTGTGGTGGATGTTATTTGTTTATATATAAGTAGTATTTCAGTTGACGGTAACAATTCCTACTAGTAAAGTAGTTCCTAAACATCTACTTACTCTGTATCCTGGACCATATACACAGCAGACGACAACGAACAATACGTTATGGGAGCGGGTATACGTTAAAAAACCACCCACCCATATATAGGCCAATAATTTTCTCCTCTTAAGGCGCCAACTGCGTAGCCTTCACGTGAGTACTGAACACCTCTACTGATCGAGAAAGCTGAACCAAGCAAAGAAAACAAGCGAACACACACACACACACCATCACACACGCATACCGAGTTAATTAATGTTTACCCTCTCTATATATAGAACCTGTCCTTACCCTGCATCTTTTCACAAACCCCCCTCCCCCCCCCGTCCTTTCTAGTTTCTCCTCCTCCCCTCTCGCACATGTGCGAGCGCCCTCTCTCATCGTCTTCTTCCTCCTCCTCTTCTTTCCCTAATCTGTATATACTTCTCGTGACCCATTCTCGTTCCCACATCCGTAGATATATATCCCTATATGTGCGTGTATGTGTGTGTGTGTGTATATATATATATATATAGCGGTGCCTTTAATTAACCAGCAGTTGTTAGTAAGCCTCTTGTTGCTGTTGCCAAAGACCCAAGTAATTAGCGATGAGGCCTCCTTCTCCGAACCCCAAGTCAGCCTCGGACTCGAACCCGAACGAGACCAAACCACCCGTTTCGACAGAGCCGTGGCTCGACGACATGGAGCACTTGGCTAAGACCATCTCGGCCATCAAGCACAAGGGCGCGCGCCCCGACCTCCTCGCCAAGTGGTTCCCGGAGCTCTCCTCGTCGTCGTCGTCGTCGTCGGGGCGCTTCCACGCGGCTTCGTCGGGTGAGGCGGCGTGGGCTGCGCCGGAGAGCCCGACAGCGGTGTGGCTGAAGAAGCGGTTGCTGGTGGAGTCGCTGGTGGCGGCGCTACCGCCCGACAGGGAGTGCGGCGCTGAGGCGTGGGAGAAGGGCGGGGTGCGGGCGGGGGCGGGGTCGGGGGTGACGTGCGACTTCCTGCTGCGGCTGCTGCGCGCCGGGAGCATGGTGGGGGCGGACGCGGGGTGCCTGCGGGAGTTGGAGGCGCGCGCGGGGTGGCGCCTCCCGGAGGCCTCGCTCGGCGAGCTCATGATCCCGGCGTTCGGCCACACCTGCGGGACGCTGCTCGACGTCGCCATGGCGCTGCGCCTCGTACGCGCCTTCCTCGCCGGAGCCGCCGGGGACCAGGACGGAGCAGGGGGGGCGCCGAGGAGCGGGCCAGGGGGCGCGGCGGCGATGGCCAGGGTGGCGAAGCTGGTGGACGCGTACCTGGCGGAGGCGGCGCTCGACGCGGGCCTCGCCGTCGCCGAGTTCGAGGAGCTCGCGCGCGCCGTCCCGGGCCACGCTCGGCCTAGCGACGACGGGCTCTACCGGGCCATCGACACCTACATCAAAGTAAGTGTATATATGCACGGTCTCCTTCTCTGCAGCAGTAATTTGACATCTCTATCTTTATACTAACACGTACGAAATTAACTGCTCGATCGTAATTGATAGTGCCCCTGCAAATATATCTCTAAGCAATATTGAACGCAATCTAACTACTACCAGAAGTAGCCCACTCAGTTTGAATCCCGTTTAAAGTTTGCAGCGCGCATGGATGCTTAATTTAGTGTCTAATTAATTAAAGAATATGTTTATGCTTCTTTTCTCATTTTTAAGCTATCTGCTTATCCAGGATTTTAGCAAGCTAATTAATTTGTTACTACAAACAAGGACAATTATCTTCTGCTCCTCACCCAAAATTGGTGGCTGCAAATGCAGAGTGGGCATATCTTACGTATGGGACAACTCCGAGTTGGTCCCAAAGAGAGAACTGTAGTCCTCACTCCTCACCAAAAAAAAAAAGAAAAGAAAAGGCAATCGTAATAGTTGATTGGGCAAAATGAAAAAAACTGTAACCTTGTGATAGCACATAACCACCAAAAACAGAGTTGTTATATATGGTAATTACATCATTACATGCGGAAACACGTACCTATCCAGTGACCTATGTGTGAAATTGTCTAAAGTTTGGTACCGAGATGTTACATTTTCCCTAACAAACTGCACCTACTGTTGTGTCACATTCACTGTAAGTTTTATAAAAAGAAAGGGGTTCTAGTGATTTTCCTGCTACCTATTGCATTGCAAAAGTTCGAATCCCACATCTTTTCTATGCTACATATGCATGCCCACATGGGCCTATGTATCTTGTCTAATTTTATAAAGCATGTGGGCCTTTTAAGAACGACAAAAGTTCAGAGGGCCCATATAGCTTATCTAGGTAAATTGTTAATGTAATCTATTCCTGTATTTGTAGCCCAATACTCTCTGGACTGTAACCCTCTTAGTACCTAAATTTACAACTCAGGATGAGTTGCTATCACAAAAGTACTTAGAGATTTTTTTTTTTTTTTGCACAACCACATGCGTACATATATTCTCGAAAGTTGAATCTGTGCACCTAAAATAATTGTATTGCGAGTACACGTACTCACAAAAAGTTATAATTTTTGTTTATATATATCCTTAGCACTTAGCAGTGGGCGCTCAGATTTGTCTGTACGTTTTCTCAGTTACTGAATTTTTCATACCAAAAACGTACGTAATTTTGCACTGTAGGTCCAAACTGAGCTTTTCTGTACAAAAAGGCTATATATAAAAAAAATGGCTAGATGCATGCAATCTATAACTTTCGAGAATTTCTGTTTTTTTTAAAAAAAATGTTATTCCTCCCAAATCCTACGTGTATGTGGAATTAGAAAGGTTATCCGTATAAATCTCACGGCGATTATGTGTGGGTGTGGTAATTTTTCCGTAAACAAATGTATATATATATATATATCGTAGAAACTCTACGCAAAATTAAGTAGTAATGGGCTCCTCGCATGCATGCGTGCGTGCAAATTAATGTGCTCACCCTAGGCCCATCCGAGCACGACGAAGAAGGAGAAGAAGGCGCTATGCAGGCTCATCGACGTGCACAAGCTCTCTGCGGACGCGTCCCTCCACGCGCTCCAGAACGAGCGGCTGCCGGTGCGGTCGGTCGTGCAGGTGCTCTTCTGCGAGCACGCGAAGCTGAATCGCCTCGCAGAGTGGAGCGGGTCGTTTACGTTCGGCAGCGGCGGCGGGCCGAGGAGCCCCAACCCGGCCCAGGAGCTGCCGGGCCGGTGCCCGTCGAAGCGGGAGGTGTTGGTCCACCAGCAGGAGGTGCGGCGCCTCAGAGAGGACGTCGTGCGGCTGCAGGTGCAGTGCGGGGTGCTGCAGGCGCAGGTGGATAGGCTCACATCGGAGAGGCGGCGGAGGGGGTTCTTCAGGTGGAGCTCCTTGCTGTTCGGCAGTGGCGCCGGTGGTGGCGGATCCGCGGCGGATGTCGTGGTGAGGGCGGAGGAGTCGGAGAGTGGAGTGGAGCGGCGGACGCCCGCCAGCTACAAGAAAGTAAGAGGTGCGGCGGCCACGCCAACGCCCAAGTGGCGGCGGTCGACGTCTTGAAGAGGGAGTCCGTACGTATGATGAATTATTCGCTTTCTGTTTCTTATATTTAGCTTCAGCTCTTTTATTTCTTTTTTTTTTTCGGCGCGGGCGAAATGGCTTTACAGTTTGGTGCACAAGGTTTTGCTGGACTGCAGTGCCCTTTTTTGGTGGGGTATCAAGAAACAATGTTGTTATTCTTGATGTATGTTTGATCTCACTTCTATTTATGTTTTCGGCTGTATATATCTATTTTCAATTGAATGTTGGACAAATAGATTAGGTCTCGTTTGGTATCCTTACTATTTTTTCACCTTTTTAAACACATATATATTTTTTATGTCATTAATTTGATGCGTTAAAAAATAGACTTTTCTTTTATTGTTATAACTAGTTAATTAGCTGACAATGTATTTGGCTAATTATGTAATAAATAATAATTTATTTAAACCAATTTTGGAAGCAAAGAAAAGTTAGTTTTGAATTTTTGTTTTCTGTTGTCTCATATTGACCTTGAATGAAAGAATTACAAACAGTTCTCCGTCCATTTCTATACTCTTTGATATATAAAATTTTATTTTAAAAAATAAAAAACAAACACACGGTGGATAGTTGAAGTAAGATTCTGATTTTCATAAAGCAAAATTTTTATTCTTAAATCTTCTGATTATATTAGAGAGGTTGAGGGTCTAGCTAATAACATGTTTCAAATTAATCAATAATTGAGCAGGTGTGAATTTCTACAAAGCTAGAATCAATCAGGGGAAGAATATTTCTCATGCGATAGGCAGAATCAGACTAGGATATTTGTTCAATTTATTAATCAATACAGGTGAATAACAAGAATAAATCCATATAGGATGGAATGCATTTTTGTACATAAATTGCACTCACCAAAAGTCCTTGCATGAACAAGACCCATCTTTAAAATGATGGAACCTGCATCTGTCCCTCACAATTATCTCCCTCCCATAAATCTCCGAAATAAGCTTACTCGCGCTATGGCAATCACTGCAAACCCTAAGATTCTTCAATATACGGATCGGCGTCCCTGGCTTTGTCCTAATAAGCCCGAATGCTATCGCTAGCTTCTCGCTGTGACGGCACAGAGCACTCTCCTTCTCCTCTTCATCCATATTGATAATCACCTCAGATTTATTGGGCACATACCCATTTGCTTTTAGTCTCCGAATCATGTCTTGGACCATATCATAGATCTCAGCAGACTGAGGGTGTGATTCATCCCCCATAACAAATTCATGGACAACCCCATCCGCCTCAATCAAACTACACCCCGGTGGCTTCTTTATCTTTCTCTCTAACATAAGACCTCTTATTCTCTTCACTTCATCCCACTTCTGCAAAGACCCATATATGTTTGATAAGAGAATGTATGCGCCGCCATTCATTGGATCAAGCTCTAGAAGCCGCCTCGCTGTTCTTTCAGCCACCTCAAGGTTATTATGTATCCTACAAGCACCTAAGAGGCCTCCAAGCACAAAGCAATCCGGTTTCAGGGGCATACTTCGAATAAATTCTTCGGCCTCATCTATAAATCCTGCACGACCCAACAAATCAACCATACATCCATAGTGTTCGACGCTAGGCCTGATGTTGTATACACTTAACATAGAATCAAAGTGTGAACGGCCTTCTTCAACTAGGCCCGCATGGCTACATGCAGTTAACACACCAACAAAGGTGATCGGATCGGGTCTCACCTCACCGCTCTTCATCTCTTTGAAGATCTCGAGAGCCTTTTCACCATGCCCACAAACTGCGAGGCCTCCAATTAGGGCAGTCCATGTCATGACATCTTTCTTGGGCATGTCCTCGAAAATCCTAATTGCAGTTTCTACACACCCACATTTGGCATACATGTCGACAAGAGCAGTTCCAAGAACGACATCCACATCAACGTTCTCGCGATTGATGTAGACATGAAGCCACTTCCCAAGCTCAAGCGCGCCGAGCTGAGAGCAAGCCAAAACCAAGCTGGCCATGGTCACTTTATCTGCTTTAACGCCGATAAGCTGCATGTCATGAAACAACGCCAGTGCCTCTTTGTAATCACTATCCTCCACGTGCCCTCTAATCATAATGTTCCAACAAAACAAGTTCCTGTCCGGCATTTCGTCGAACAATTGACGAGCAACTGAAACTCGGCGGCACTTGCAGTATAAATCCAGTAGAGCGGCCCAAAGAACCATGTCGAACCCCATTCCATTCGACTCAATGTACTGATGAACCCGTTTTCCGGTTTCCAAATCCCTGGCTCTCGTGCAGGCGACGAGAACATTCACCAGCGTGATCTCATTAGGCTTTACAGACTCGAATTCCATCAGGCGGTACAGATCCAACGCTTCAGCCGCTTGATCCCACTTGGTATAAGCGCCGATCATCGCCGCCCAAGAGACGACGGTCTTCTTCTCGGCCATTTTGTTGAACACCTTGCATGCGGAGCTCAAACACCCACAACTGGAGTACATGCTGATCAACGTGTTCTGTATATAAATGTCCGATCCGAACCCAAACTTGACCGCATGGGAATGAAGCTGCTTCCCATCGTTGAGGCGCCCACAGCACTTGAACAGAGAAGGAAACGTGAAGCGATCGGGGAGGAACCCACCTTGAATCAATTCAACGTAGAATTGGAGGGCGTTGGTGGGCAAATTGTTGTGGGTGTAGGCGCGGATGATGGAGTTGAAGGTGAAGGAGTTGGGGTGGGGGATTTGGGAGAAGACGAGGCGGGCGTAGTCGACGGAGCCGAAGGGCGATGTGGCGGCGACGGAGACGAGGCGGCTCGCGGGGAGCGGGGAGAAGGCGAGCTCCGTGCGCACCATCTGGGCGTGGATCTGCTTGAGCTGCGACATGGTGGCGCATCGGTCGAGGAGGAGGTGAGGTGTTGGGGAGTGTTTAGGGTTTTGGGGCTGTCTCTGGGAAGGGATAGTGCTGGTGACGATAGAGGGAGCAGGGACGGGAAGATGAGTGGCCATTCAGTCCGAGTAAGAGGCGCGGCCGTTGTTTCGGTTGGGACTTTGGTATATATATGTATATATATTGTACATCTCAGATTGGGTGTATGATCAACAATCTATCCTTCTTGCAATTCAGTGTTTGAGTTTTTTTTTTATACATCTCAGATTGGGTGTATGATCCTCGCCGACATCCGGCTACAACGCTCCTATTGGTCTAGATTCTGTTTTTGAGTTTTTTTTTTTTTTTTTTTTTTTTTTTTGGCTCGACCGCCCCTTGCGGCCGTAGCCAACCTGCTAATTTCAACCCTCGTATTGAATGAAGCGGTAGCATGCTGTCTTTTTCTCAAAAAAAAAAAACAATCTATCCTTCTTGCAATTCAGTCCATAACTTTTGTACCTTGTTGTAATTTGATTCTGTAGTTGTTGAATCTAGTTTTAAGTCCAAATAGAGAGTTCGCAGGCCTAGCCATTGAGCTACAACCTCATACCAACATTCATAACAATTTCCTGCCTTCACCAGTTAATTCGAAGACTCCAATGAAAAAAATTTGAACTGAACATGTGGGGAAGCGATGAATTGATTTACAAAATCTGCGTGGTTCAATCACAACTGGTTTGTATACACTATACACAAAGCACGCAAGCACACGCGCAAGATAAATCAACCAATTTAAAACTAAACCGGCATTCTTTAATCCTGACAACAGAGCAAGCCTTGACGCACAACAACTGGCGAAAATTAATTATATAAATATGCGAGGTATGAAATGCGGAACACCAAAGCAACACTCATTATTATTCAAGCTATATAAAAACAATCATAAAAGACCAATGTGAAAACTAACAGAACAAGTCAACATACTCCCATAAATAGCCACAACCTCTACATGTTAACTGCTTTCTTGATTGCTTTACTGCAGGACTTGATGAATTTGCGGTTGATTGTGGGAAGAGAATTCTCATCACCATACTCATCATCATCATCACCAATCACCTTCGGCTTCCTCCCCATGCAGTCCACACCCCTTCTCATTCCTAAAATCATTGAAGGAGATGAAGGGAAGGATCTAAATCCTCTAGCACTCTCAGACCTCGGATTCCCCACATTCTTTTCTTCCCTCTCCTTTATGTCAAAGCTCTTCCGCCTGCTTAACAACACCTCTTTTCCGCTGGTCTCGCCGCAGATTTTGTCTTTAATGTGCTCCTCATCGGAATTTTCATCAAAACTGGTTTTTTCTTCCTGTTGGTTTGAAGAATTTATATTGTCTATTATTTCGTCAGTGCAGATCTCCTGTTTGCCTGGATTATCCAAGAGCGAGTCCGTGGAAGTGCATTCCTGTGAGTTTTCCATGAGCACCTGGAGCCACTTCTCAACATTCCCTTTGCCAACTTGGTTTATATATGCTGCATCATCTCTGCGAGGGCTTTGAGGCACAGAATTACTCTTTAGCGACAGATGAGTCTTTTCATGAAGTAATGATGCTTTCTCTTTGGCCTCTCCCAGCTTTCTATGCCTGGTGTTTTCAGCGTACACAAATGGGCTTCGAGGGAATGAAATTTCCTTTCTCTCATTCATCTTGCTGCAAGATCCTTCTATAATTGTTAATTTCTCAAGCTTCTCTCTCACCGATAAGCCACTGCCATATGTCTCTGCTTCTTCCTTCTGGCTTTGATGACTCGAATTCTTCCCTTTTAGTCCGACTCTATTGCTATAACTTTCCTCTTCTACACATAAACCTTTAAATTTAGTTTTCTCTGATGGATCATTCTTTTCATATTTCAGAACTCTATATGCTTCACTCTTCTCAACTTCACTTGATATCGAAGTTTCTTCCAACACTTCTTTGCCGTCTTCGCAAAGAGAACGGGCCGCTTCAGATGCCTTCTGCTCTTCTTCCAGAAATTTTCTAAGCTCTTTTTTCAGAGGGTTCATGATTCTTCTAGTGGACAACAATTCAATGCTTTCATCATCCCTTTCCTCGATGATAAGATTATCATCAATGCGTGACCTTTTCCGTGCTTGCTCCGAGAAAGGCTTGATTTGTTTCTCTAAATTATCTCTTTGTTTGAACTTCCGACGAAGCTCATTCTCCGAGGAATCACATATCGCTCTCTGGGCCTCTAATCTCGCCATGAGAGCACTAGTTGCAGACTGGTTCAGCCTAAGATGTTCCTTGTAGACAACACTCCTAAATAGTGCCAAAAAGAATAAAAAAAAAATTATTGACTAGCAATGTTTCCTATTCACAGGGCCTGTTTGGCTTGGATGATACTTTTTGGAGTAGTACCACTGAGTGTAAGCTGCTACAAAAAGCACAATTGAGAAGTGCTGATGCAGCAAGGCCTGAGCAAAATTAGCCTGATCCACCTAACGGGCCCAGCGCGATCCGGCCAACTGAAAATCCCAAACCTGCTTAAGTTTCCTATTTGTTTGGCAGACCTGCCCCAGCCCATTCATTTCAAATCAGCCCAAGATTTCCAGGCTAGGGCGGTTCCGAGCCAACCAAATTTAACAAGGATGCTGGACTTTTGCTCAGGTTTAGCTGCAGCGGAAGCAAAAGCTTCAAATTTGAACTTATGCTTTTCAAGGTTTAAAAGCTCATTTTAGCTCTTCTCATTGCAAAAGCTCTGAGAAAAGCCAGGCCGAACAGGCACTTAATCAAGATATTTAAGCAGTTCTGGGTTTTTGGAATGGCCTTACTGGTGCATGGAATCACGGATCATCTTCTCAAGTAAAGTCTTATAAGAAGACTGAGCCTCTGCTAAACGCCGGCATTTCTCAACCCGACGCCTTCTTTTGATGAGAAGCCCTTCCAACTCTTGAATATTAAGTCGGTCTGCCTCATTCTTTTGCTTCAATTCTGAGAGTTCACCTTCCAATTCATTCATTTCTGCTTGCTTCTTTTTTGCCTCTTCTCTCTGCCTCAGAGAATCTCTGGCCATTACTATGGATAGATAAGGGTTATTACTATAATTATCCATATCAGGGTTGTTATTTTCTTTGGAGACGTTTGGCCTGTAGCTCTCAACTGCCATAGTAAGTGTGTCATCCTTTTCAGTCGAGACTTTCCTTGCAGCTATAAAATAGTAAACAATTTCAAATTTGAACTTTGTGAGTGAAATTCACGAGTAGGAAAAATATTAAATTAATTACTAATGTAGGCCCACAAGTTTGATCCAGATACCAATTTCATTCCATGAATTTCGATTTAACAACTTTTCTTTATTTGAAAAGATTATGACAATCGAAACAACTTAGGCCCTAACATATAACTGCATGAAATTTCATCTCTAGAGTTTCAATTTTAACCATGAAATTTGATTTGGATTTTCACTTTAATCCCTTAAATGTTTTAATTTCTGTCTGAAAGTTTCAAGGTTTGCACAAATGACAAGTGATGTTACTGATGAGGCGCAAATGATTCAGTTGTCAAACGAAACAAACTTCGGAAGCTAAATTATTACAACTGAAACTACGAGGATGAAATGGAAATCTGAGTCAAGCTGCACGAACCAAATTTGTGATTAACACCAGATTAAAAAAAAAGTTGGCATTTTTTTATTTTCACTCACCAATCAATGGATAATTGTTGGGCCTCGAAGATCTGTTCATATCGAGAGTTTTCAGCACTGAAGCATCAGAGCTTCTTGTGGAAACAATAGCTGCCGGAGCAAGCCCTACTTGCTTTTTCGCATCGGAGAAGTGTTGAGGAAAAGCATGAGATTCGACCGCCTGCAGGGAGCTCAGCTCCTCGTTCCCTCCATCGCAAAATAAGAAAGAAAAAGCTCTATTCCTGCTTATTTCAAAGGACGAATCAGACAATTTCTCAGTAAAATTGAGCTCCTCATCGGCGGCTTTCGATAGTTGAAGGTATGTATATAATAAAAGCCTAATTACCTGAAGTCTGAGTTTCTTGAAGCAAATATGGAAAGGAATTGGGTAACAGATATGCCTAATTGGAGATCCCACCACGGTATGAGGAACTCCAATTTGCTCTTCTTCTTCTTACACACTTGGGATTGAAGTATTCTCAAATTGCTAGGAACTGTTTTTCCCCCTCCTACAGTTCATTCCGACCCGACGATTTTAGTCGGCAAAACTAAATTGATCTAAAGAAAGTTTAAGAAGCAAATGAGAGAGTTGAGAGTAATTTAATCTACTTGTGCAGGAAAACCAGTGATCAATGTCCCAGGCGAGAGGAGAAGCCGAGTCGGCATGTAAGTAAAGGACGTTGCCGTATGGGTCTACTCGAAAGAGCGCGGGATCGAATCCGGCGTTCCTGAAAACAAATGAAGAAAAGTGAGCAGTTTGATTGAGTGTTTACATTTTTGAAGAAATTAGGAGTTGAAACTAACTAACTAGGCTGCTTACCCGAGATGATCCAATTGCTTCCACAGGAGATTGACGTAGCCTCGAGGGTTAACACAAGGAACTGCCTCCGGATCGAGGATCATAAACATCTGATTCAACTCCTTCGCTCTCAGAGCCTGTAAGAAGGAACACTAATTTTATCTTATTTCAAAAAAAAAAAAGAAAGAAAAACATCTCTGTGAATATTGTTGGAGGAATGAGGAATGATTTCCACTATCTATAACAGTAAATCGGGCAAAAGAATCACAAATCAGTTTTTGTGGACTACAATACAAGTAGATAGGGAGCAAAATTCTTATCTGCTTTGGTTCTCAGATCTTTCAAAAACTGCAAATTGCAGATTCTAAACTTGAAATCCAAGCTATCCAACCAAAACCGAATTCAGATCCATGTTCCACAAAATTAAAAAAAAAAAAAAAAAAAAAAAAAAAAAAAAAAAAAAAGAGGAAATTAAAAGGTCCACAGTTAAAAAGGGGGGAGTTACGAGTTACCTCCTGCGGCTGTAAAACATAAGGGAGGAAGGTGAAAGGAGGCCCGTGGTTGTAAGGATTGAGAATGTTGGGGTTTCTACAGAGCTTGGCGTAGGCTTTCGGGTAGCCGAGGCCTTCGTCGACAGCCATCTCCTCTTCCGTGAAGGCGAACTTCGTGGCCATCGCCGCTGTGCTTTCCGTTGATCTCTCTTCTCCACACTCTACTTGGCCAAGAGAGAGCTCGATACAATCAATATAGCTTACAAGGGAACAGTAAGTAAGAGAGAGTGAAAGTGGGACAACAGGTTAGGTGTTAAGGTTGTTCCACGAGAGAGAGCGTCCGTGAAGAGTTACTGGAGGTGCTGCAACGGTCGAGTGGGCGGAGAGGGATACGTTGGGTTTTCAAATTTTGGGGTGCCACGTCAGAGGGATAATGAAGAGAATTGAATGAAAAGGGCGGGTCCTGTTGACTACGATCTAAGATCCTCTAAATCAAATTCAAAAGGTACCATAAGGTACCCAATGATGCGCATGTGGTGGTGCTATTTGAAATTTTGAATCCTCCTTTACTGCAGCTTTATAAATGGGATTAAGGCAGCTACAGCAAATAATGAACAATTCCAAATGGCACATCACTAATGCTTTAAAAGGGGTGTAGGTAGATAGATCCCCATCAGATCATTCGAAAAATAATCTTTCTTTTTTAAGTAAAATGGACAAATTTTACTGCACTATTATAGATTTAGTACCTTAAAATTTTGAGTTCACAAATTTAGTAATTTTTAGATAATTTTAGTGATTTATTCTGGAGTAGTCTATATAAATATCTTATTATTTCACAAAACAATCCATAAAAAAATTTACAAATACAGAGCAAATTCCAAAAGTCAAATGTAGAAAACGCTGCAAGCCGAGTAGCCCAGCTATGGCTGGTGGGCAGACCTGTTCATGGGCCACATCAGGCCTGGTTCCAGGGGGTACTCGCCCGTTTCTGTGACAATACAGTCTGGTTCGGGTCAATATCCGATCCGGTTTTTTACTGATTAGGATATTTGACTCGCAAAATAGGTTCCCAGAGACAACTCAGCATGCCAGATCGCTGCCGTAGAGCTTTATAACGAAATAAGTCATATTTTAAAAAAAAAAATATTCTCCATCTAGTTTTTATTTAAAAAAAATTTCTAATCTAGTTTTAAATGATTAAATAATAATAATAATAATAATAATAATAATTTATTACTAATTTAAAATTTTAATTTAATAATAATATTATTATTATTAATTATAATAAAAATAAATTTTATTATTACAATAATTATTTTTATTATGACTATATACTAAACATAACAATTAATATAACGAAAAATATATATAATATAAAAATAATATAATTATACATTATTTATAAATAAATATAATAAATTAATAGTCAAAAATGCTACTACCAATCAACAATAATTTTTTTTTTTTTAATAAGGTTAGATAGAGCATTGTCTCCTTTATAACGTACAATGCAATGCAAACCCTAGGTCATCCTGGATAGAACAGCCGGATATCGTGAGAATATAGATCTATTCTACATGATATTAACAACTATTTAAGGAAAGGACTGGGAATGAGAAGCTTCTACGTACATGAAGAAAGAACTACAATCCCACATACTGTCCCCTCGAGATTAGGATTAAAAACAAGAAATGCGAACATCAAGGGAAACAATAAACAACTCTCAGATTCGGTCGACCTACCTAGCTAGTGTACAGGCACCTAAGTCCCTCGGCAAGCTTTAACCAGGGAGCCTGTACAACATAACTACAACATTGATTTACAAATCACGCCACTTATTCTGCTCTTGCTCTTACTCTTTCTACTCCCTGGTCAACAGTAGAACATAACCCTCTTTACATTCTCTTTCAGAGCAGGCAAGGGCTTCACGGAGGGTCCATTTGCCGTGCGAGTTGTTTTCGATGTCGAGTCTTGTTGTACCTCTGGTTCCATGTAAAAGCGTGCTCGAAATGCAGCTAGATGAGCATAGTATGCTGGTGGAACTGCAGTAAGACGAAAAGAGGAATTTTGTTTTAGAATTCTTCAGAAAAGCAAAATTGCAGTGGAGGGAGTAGAAAATTACCAACAGAAACAGACCGCGTACAGCGGGCATATCTGTGACAACACAAGATTCAAATTAGGAAGCACCCAACTAAACATGCAAAAGGAGAGAAAAACCAAAGAGGATCATACGTATAGCAAAGATTATTTGTTAGTGTCTGCATTTCATCTGCTGTAAAATTATTTTCATCCCATAAAACATGGTAATGCGCTGGCCGGCTAGTTCCCTGCAAAACCCCACAGATTGCATATTAGCAAATCGGTTGAGAAGCAAGAGCTCAATAAAATTAGACAAATCACACTAGAATAGTTGAATATGAACTTTTCATTCATTATATATATATATATATATATATATATATATATATATATATATATATATATATCATTGTCCAGTTTCCTGTTCTCAAGATTCTAATACTACTTTGTAGAGGATACCTACTACATGACAGGTTTTTAATCCAGCAGATTCTGCTAGTACTTCAGATATTTTGGAAGGAAAATGAAGCTTTAATTTAGGAGATTAAGTCCTTGTTTGATAATGCGGTGGCTAAAAGCACAACCTTTTCTAGTGGCGGTTGCCACCATAATTTTATAGTATAAAAAGAAGAAAGATTGGAAGAACTTTGACAATTTTGAACCTTCCAAAATACAAAATACATGCTTTTAGTCACCACATTACTAAAACTAGGCCTAATATCAGCTTTTTCTTAATTTTAGATAGCCTGAACATACTCACAGTTTCACCAGCAGCAATCCATATGATTCATTGCTTTTATGAGATGAATGAATGACAACTACAAGATCTCATAATAGATGATTCACACAAGCATTAGAATACCTGGATACCAGCATGGCTGCAGAGATAGAAGTCAAACTCTGTTGGATGACATATCTTAGAATCAACAACAGTGCCTGCATAATTAATTAGTGAACAGGTGATCAGTACAATATTTCAGAGACAGAAGTATGATATAAACCAGGGGTGGGGAAAAAAAAATCAGGATTCCATGTAAGCATCTGATACACGGCAGTTGGCGGACATAGGAGTTATTATTGAGTTAAAGGCACTTTTTCCATCCAGAAATACACAGAATGTTGAAGTTAGAAAATGGAAAGAGAAAAATCACCAGGCAGGATATTTCCGCTCTTGTCTGTGCTACTTCTGTCTTTGTGGCTGTTTGCAAATAGTCTGGTATGGTGGCGCTTTTGGACCACCACAAAAGTCACAGGAGGCTGGTAATTTGGTTCTAAGGATGCACAAGCCTGTAAATAAGTTTTTATGAGCTGCAAATGTTACAACACACAATTATACAATAAGTTGCAAGTACGCCCACCTTCCGAATAGCATCTAATTCATACAGAAGGACCTGATAGAACTGACCCTCACTTACACCATCTCTGGAAGCAGGAGTTGAAACACAATGAATGAGAACGAGTCCAGCATGGTTAAATTTAGATATGTTAGAATAGAAAGAACAGCCAAGCAAGTCAAACTAAGTAATTTCCTGGGAGGAGAGAGAGAGAGAGAGATGAACCTATAAAATATAATCCTTAATGGCTTCTGTCCGGTTGCCTTCCTGAAAGAAATTAAAAGCTCCCTGCAAAGGTTAGATAAACAAAAAGCAGATCAGCACATGTCAGTAGGGAAACTTGAAAGCCTACAGAACTTACCCAAATTACAGAGCTTACTACTCATTATGCAATGACAGTTCTATCATTGCCATTTTTGGCAAGCTCAGGAATACTACTACTCTTTTAATGTATTACGAAATCATCTGCAATGGCAATGAACATCTGATCTAATTATGATGATCCACAACAACTAGGTTCGTGTTATATTCATAACTAAATACACGATTTTTTTCCGACAAGTGAAAAATGGCAGTCCTATTGAGTGGAAGAAGACCTGATCATGCCACCCGTAACTACTCCCCGCTGAGGGTCATGCCAGGTCTTGAACAGATCCTGAATCAGTTCTTGCCGATGAGCCTGTGCACATACTAGTCCAGCATACTTTGTAACTTCAGGCCAGTCTTGGGAAGCAACAACCTGTAAGCGATAATAATTGAAGGATTGTTTTATATATAAATCACCATCAATACATCAAACATGTCAAGTAAAAGGTTGTTATATTTATACTTACGGCAGCAATTGATGGACTAGAATCCTCTCCTGTTTCAGGATGAGTTACATCAGCACCAAATATTATGGTCGGTATGTCACTGACCAAGGGAATTCTCCAACTTATAGCATCTAGAAGTACAGTATTTCTTCCTCCCATCTGCAAAAATCATATGGGTAGAGAATAGGTGAAATGAATCTGTTAAATATAAAAATATTAAAAAACACCATACTCTACTAGCTTAAACTTTTGAAGAATAGCGGTTGTTTCATATTATTTAACATGGTATCAGAATAGGAGGTTCTGAGTTTAAGTCATGTCATGCTCCTAATATAATTAATTTTCTTCCATTTAATTCAAGTTCACGTCATGGGCCTATTAAATAAGTTTCGAGCCCAGACATGAGGAGAAGTGTTTAATATAAAAATATAAAAAGAATATCGTTCTCTGCTAGCTAAAGCTTTTGGAGAATAACGGTTGTTTCATATTATTTAACAGAATCAACAGCCAGCTTTCATATATCCATTGTAATTATTCTGTCGAAAGAAGAGAAGACAAGTTGATATATTACCTTCACATTGATTTTAAGAGAGACATTTGCCAAGTATTGTTTGCTGATCTTGAAAACATGCTTTGTCAAGCAACACTGAGATATCAATCCTAAATCTGTCTCACATATTCGCTTCAGATCACCTGTAGACAAATCAATATCAGCATTGGAACATAAAGCATTGATTATCAATGAATTAGCAAATGATGATATAAAAACAATAATGACGAGGTATGCTGACTAAATGCAACAATTAAGTCTGCGCACCATATAAAGAACCATTGTTGTCGGGAAGGATGACTAAAAGAAGCTCAAGCTCTTTCCCTTTGAGCTTGTTTAGTGCTGCATTGTAAACATGTTTGAGAGCCTTTTCTACCTGATCTGGCCTGGCAGAATATATCGGGATAACAGGTTCACGGTTGAAATCCTGCAAAAAACAATGATAAAGGAAACAATTAAACAAGCAATAAACTGCAATTTTATACAGTCAGCAGAAAAGATAATAATATAAGTACAAAAGCTTGGTAGTGTAGAAGGTCTTAGAAACAGTGTACCATGCCGGATATTTGGCACATCTGTGCTAACTCTTGGCAAAAACCACGAGCAGTGCTTTCTTGGACACTTCTTGAAAAGTTAATACAAGCCCAGTAATTCACTGTACATCCATTTATCACTTTCTGCATTAAGATGTTTTAAGGCACATTGGGTCAGAACCAGCCTTACTTAAAGTCTCATCAGCACACTAGAAATAAGTTCAACAGCTGTGTTGTACTATAATTGGGGTTGTACCTTGTTCATCATATTCCATTGACCAACCTGTGGCAGACACTCCTTCTCTTTTCCAGTATCGTGGTATTTTAGCTTCACAAAACACATCACGTAAAATGATGTAAATCTCAGCAATTAGCTTCAACCAGCATAAAAACAGGGATCAATTTACTACAAGATCAAGTAATCAACTATATTACAGAATGCTTACCCATGGTGCAGGAAGAACTCGTGCTTCCACTGAAGTAAGTTTGTCACTGATGTTGATCCCAAATTCCTTTGCATAGGGATCTTGGTCATACCCATTTTGATGAACTGTCTGATATTAATTAATACAAAATGAGCTTTTCGAGTCATTGTGTAAAAATTGATATTCCAAATTTGCTTTGTTAGTGTCAATATTGACTGCAAAATTAGACTTTCTCAGAGAGCAAAAGGCATAATAACAGAGTAATAGTAAAAGCTGACCTGGGAACTTGGATAATAAGCATCTATCAGAATAGCCCAATTCACTATTTCTAACAAGAGACTTGCAAGATTTTCATAAAAAATGAATCCAACCAACCAACCAACCCAGAAGACTCACACTACAGCAGGTGGCAGGCCCACTCAAAGTCAACCACCACCAGGATCAAATGCATTTAGTTCAACTGCATACAAAGGCTATTTTTGTTTTCCTTAAAAGGTTCTATTATTAACACCAAGCAATCAAGAAATTGAACCAAAAGCACTCCTAACCGGATTTCATACTACATAAGCATCTGAATATGCTTGAATGCTTCCCGTTAAATTTAAGAGCCCACAACCTATTTTGTTTATATTCAGGAATACTTGCAATGTACTTAATAGTCTAACTATGTATTTATGTATGTAGTTGAGTACACTTACTTTTACAGGGGCCTCTCCTGTGCATCTTATCATTAGCTCAGAACCGTTGGATAGAAACCCAAAGTGTCAAAAAAGTTTAATACGACCAGCAGCCTCCAAGTAAAGAACACAGAAAGTTGTAAACACAAAAATATACAGAGTTTTAAACTTTTAATCATACATCATACAAGTTTTTAACTTTTAATAATACATAGGGAGTAGAATTTCCGTAACTATAGCTACCATAAGCCTGATGTGGATTTACAATGACTAATGATTAGTCTGTGACACAACTCCGTTTGAAGAAATGACGGCACATGCAGATAGAGAACAAGAACATGTCACTGAGAAGCTAAAATTTGTTCCAATCCTGTCTATTACCCTAGGTTTTTACGATGGCCAAGCTACTCTAAAAGTGTCGGAAAAGTAGATTCCAAATGTTCATTTCTGTAGAGACTCTTGTCAAGTAAAAAACAGAATAAAAAACTACTAACCTGTAATATATCCATCTCCTGATCTCTAGGCCTCTGGCATGTCACTTTTAGTAAGGAAGTTATCTGCTTTTCATTCAATCTCTTTGTGTATCTCTGACCCTCGACAATTTTGCAAGCCTGCCAAAAGCATGTCAAATTACGTTTAGTTTCTTTCAATTTACACTCACATCCAAGAATATGAGTAATCAAAATCACCTCCATTGGCAGATAATTTGCTTTCCTTTGGTTTCCCACTTGAAAACAAGGAAGATGAGAATACTGAATTGTAAACCCATACATTTCTTTAAAGTATTCAACTACAGATTTCATATTCATCTGATCATCAACAGGAAATCTGTGGACATAGGAGAAATTCAAGCTCTAAAGTCAGTGATATATGGCTGTGAAATTCAGTTTTCCAATGATATACTTAATTGAATCTGCACAGAAACTTTTGATCGAGCACAAAAATCTCAGACAGTTAGCATGAAGATATATAGCATATGTATTCGAATAATAATATATACTGGAACTTCAAGTATATAGAGGAAGGCAAATCTAAGGTTCTATTCTTAATTTTATATATGTGGCTGCTGGGATGACCCTCAATGGTATCAATTGGAAAGGTTCAATATATTATGAGGTTGCCTTCACAAAGGCATTTGCATGAAATGTTACAAAATATGATGCAAAGAACATTTGCAGATAGTCTTGCACTAAGGAATTTGCTAACAAAGATATTCATGAAAGAAAATTGAAAATATAAACAAAATATAGCAAGTTCACATCATACATCAGTTCGCGGGTAGGTTGTGATGTCAGTCCCGAAATTCGGTATTTCCGCCTCACATTTCCTCTATGTGTCACTTCAACTTTTACACCCCGAAGAGCTTTCTTGATCTGATTAAAATCAGATAATAGAAACAAGTTAGATAGTCAATAAAGCATCAACAACGAAAACATGATTAATGATACTAGGCGTCAATTGTAACATATGAATATACGCATGCATTCCGAAGCAAGCCTCTGGCTATAAAAAAAGGAAGCAATATAATTTGGTATTAATATCACCTTGATTCTATCAGCATCGGATAGTGGTCTTGATATTACATCTTTCCCTAAAATTTGAGCTACAAACTCAATCACAGGGAGTGGTTCAATGAAAGCCGTAGATGACATGTCTGAGACAAAGATAAAACATTTATTGCAACCAGAAGGTAGAGAGAGGCTACATTTAAATTAAGCAAGTAGAGATTCTAGTATCTAAGATGAAGATATCTTGCCAATATTCAAAGAGAGGCCCATTTGAGTTGGCCTGATGCTCTGATAGAAACCACACCATGACTGCAACCCATCACCCAGCCTCTGTGGTTTTCTTATGTCAGGAGAATAGAAGGATCTCCCAATAGATACATACCTGAAGGCCAGTTCATTTAACTAACAATTAGGGGCTCACACCACACAAATAACTGGAATCTGAAGTAGCAAAACAAGAAACAGAAATGCAACCTTTGACTTGATAATTCCCTCAAGACTACATCAAGAACCTGAAGGGTGTCGTACGGAGCATCAGCTTGCTTCCCAGCAATAAATTGGCGGAGATGATGAAGGTCTGCACGAGCGGCAAACTTGATAGCCACCCTATACTCTTTTTCTCTTGAAGCGAGAAAGATGAACGTCAGTAAAATTCTCAATATAATGAAATGCAAGAAGCAGAATGACTACAAAAATGAATAAATCCCACACCTAAGAATCCCCGTTCCATCGTCCTCCTCGGCAACCTTCACAGTGAACACCTTAGAATCGAAAGGCAGGGAGCCAGCTGTGTATAGACTCATCCTTCCATCATAAGCAGGGAGCCTCATTCCCAACTCTGTATCCCTGTAGAGTCTCACCAGCTCTGCCATAACAGCACGATTCATTCTTCGGGAGTGTACTTCAGGCGTAATCGTCACCTGGAAGAACAAGATAAGAAAAATAAACATGCATAGATCCGCAATATCTATAGAATCAATTTGTAGACCGACTGAGACTTACATGGTACTGGTTCAAATCCTTGTTGGGCAATTCGGTTAGGAAATGGTTGGCCTTCACAATACACCGGGTACCAACCTGACCAAACCCCGGGCGCCGCTGAAACGCCATACCTTTACTCGAGACAGGAGGGCCAGCATCGAGACCCGTCTCCACCTCCGGCCTGACCGCTCTCTCAACTGCCTTCCCTTTGCCTCTTCCCCGCCTCCTCCCCGCATTCTTCTTCGCTTCCTGCAACGGCAGCTCATTTTCCAGCTTCTGCTGGTTCATGGTGTTCTGAAGCGGCTTCTTGGAGACCACATGCTTCTCCCCCTTGGGGTCCTTCGCCATAGGCCGGAGAGGCATCTCACTAGAATACGGACGGAAGCAGGCGCTCTCTCTCTACCACGGCAAGCATGCCGCTGCCAATCGTGGAGCCACCCTTCTATGCATTTATATCCTTAGCACTGGAAAAACAGTAGAAGGCATATATTATCAGTGAACAGGTTTTAAAGAGGGGGATATGAAGGCTATTGCAGAGAGATACAGAAACTCAGAAAGGAACCCAGTTTAAATTAAGAGCAGCAGAGAGATGTAATGCGGTTGCATTGATATCTATAACACAGTTGGGTACGGATCTAAACTCTAAAGCACGCATTTTGACTTGTAGGGCGGCATTATCCGGCTGGGTCGGAATAGCAATACACCAAGACAAGAGGAAGAGTAGGTGATGAATGGGTGGGCTTAAGTAGGGTTTTTTTAAAAAAAATAAAATAAAAATAAAAATAAAAACTAGTACATGAGAGGAAGTATGCAGCAGACAGTAACGGCTACTGCAGAATCCGACAGATTACCTCGGGTGACCCCACTACCCTTCTCTTTTGTTTCTAACCATATGCAAATTAATAATAATATTAACAACGTGATAATATAATAACGGTGTTATTAAGCTTCTATGTTGTAGAGGTATGGGAAGTAGCAGAAAACAAACAAAGGTGACTAGAATAAGAAAACATGGGTTGTACGAAAGATCTCCACTTTGGAGTGGAGAGGCTGCTATTATTAAATTATAGAGGGTGGGGGAAGAGGGGGTGTAAATGGGAAGTGGGATCCCGACAAGAGAGCACTGAGGAAGTGAACAAATACTCGAATGGCGTGGAAGGAGATGATGGGGATAATACCGCGGAAGTGTCGTTATGCGAGGTGGAGGAAGTGGGGGGAAGTGAGTGGTGGGTAAGCAGAGAAGGGGAGTAGGAGCGAGCGAGCGAGGGGATAACAAGGACAAGGACGCGCTTTCCTAGAAAACCATGGGACAAAGAGGAGCATTCAGGAACTTAAAGCAGGGATGTCACAGCCACAGATGAGGTAGGGACCAGTGGGAGCAGCATTAGTGTAATATATATTGTCAATGTCATTATAATTTGATATTATTACTCTCTGCGAGGAATAGTAGCATAGTATATACTAGTAGCGCATTAAGGAGTGGGCTGCTGATGCTGATGCTGCTGCAGCTGCACCTGCACCTGCCGCGACTGGGACGCCGCCCGTGAGCGGGACACGAGGAGCGCTTCTCCCCACCACCGACCCGATAAATATAACATACCACTGTAGCCCTGGATACGGTTCAGGACCCAAATTAATATTACCTGCCACTTACCCTCATTTGGACCTTCGACGACATTTGACGCTTGCGGAAAGTGTGTCGGTAATATTTTAGCAAGCTCTGCTTGTAAAAGAAAAACAAAAACAAAAATGTGCCTCTATTTATAATTAATCGTGGCAATGGCATCCAAATCTCTGGTCGGTCGGCATGAAATGGGTTGGATTTAGATGAAACCCAAAGCTTATTACAAGAGGGATGAACCCCCATTGTCAACAAAACCCCCTAAGCATAATAATAGGAAAGCGCCCACGCAAAGTTGGGATTTTGGAAGCAATAAATGAGCTCATTCTGGTTGTTCACAGCACATTGCACGAAACCTGCTTACGGTATGCTTTCAGGCTCTCACGGCTCAGGGCCCATTTGGCACTCAGCAATCAAAAAAAGAGGCCTGTTTAATTTGGACGCAAATTTTTCTCCTCTTTTTTCAGTACGGTGCAGCCCACAACCGCAAAATACTACTCTCTATGGTGCGATCCGAAATACGGATGCACAGCTGGGGTAGCAAGGACCGCAAAATACAACTATGTCTGTGGTGCGTTCTGAAATCGGAATGCACCGCTGAAATCGCAATAATGATATTTTAATCCGGTGGGCTAATTTCAATTGGGCCTACTGGGTGCCATTTTATTTGATCAATAATTAGACTTTGGCAAAAAAAAAGCAGGATTAGTCACAAATCTTTAAGTCGCGCTCATCTTAAATTTTACTTGGGCCAGCCGCGAGCTATTTTAGGACCAAACCGATGTTACAGGTACGCGAACAAGCCTAGCCGGGCAAGACACGATGGAACTGTGGAACGCGATGCACTGCTACACACAATTAAGGGGCCCGCTAGAAATAAAGCTTTGTGGGCGTGCTTGGGTGTGTGGGAGATGGGGTGTCAATAAAGAAAGAGGCACCTTTAATTTGTAAAAGAAAGCTAACGTCACTTTCACGCTTCCGAGATCGCCCCCATGAGAGCAAAATCCACTCATACCCACCCATTTGTATTCTTTTCCGATACACTCAGACTCGGCCAGAGAAGAGATTATGATGATGACGACGAGGTAGAGGAGAAGGAGATCCAACAAGGGAGAGAGAGAGAGAGAGATGAGATCAGATGGTGGTGTGTGCATAGAGAGAATGGAAAGGTAACTGCAGAAGTTGTGGGGAAACCCTAATAAGTAGAGCGATGATGATGACATTTGACATTTGACATTTGACGAACCACGCCACCACTTAAAAGCAAGCGTGCGTGTATCGGCCACCCCGGGCCCCGCCCAAGCTCTCCTCAGCACGCGCCACAACCGATTGCCACGGGACACCTCAACCCAGAAGAGGCACAGATTATTGCGTGGACTCGGCGCAACTCCGCGCCCGTGAACCACGTGCAGCTAATATTCGTGGTATACTCACCGACGGTATCCGGCGAGGCCACGATATGTCCGTCGGCTTTAAGATTCCGAAAATGCAGTAGAATGAATGTGCGCTCACAAGACGGATAACTCCGCCGGGCGACGGTTCCTCCGGACGAAACAAGGGAAGCCGAAGAGCATACTGAGCAAGGCTTTAGACCAACTAGGGTCCGAGCGAAGACCCGTACGCACGAATCTTAACTGTCACGGCCTTGTACGGGCATATCAATCAAGCGGCTACAAATGGACAGAGAAACAGTACTGAGGAGGTGAGCTTACCGCGGCCGTGTAGTGGAAACCGTATGCGTATTCACGTTTACTGAGAGAAGGAGAGAGTGAGAGAAGCGAAAACGACGAGAGCTAGAAAACAGAAAGGGCAATGATGAGAGGATGCGAAGCGGGTTTGAATAGGAGAGAGAGAGGACTAGAAGAGGATATAATAAATACGAAGAGGAGACCAGTAAGTGGAGATCTTAATAACAGTTGTGAAGGGTTTAGGCGCTGAACCAACCTTTTGCTTCACGGTCTAGTTGCAGGGTCCTAGCCATGAAAAAGCCTGTTCCCCCGCTCTCTCTCTTTAGATTGAGAATAACAATAAAGGGAAAAAGGGAAATAAAAAAGGGAAAAATAAAAGGAGCAAAAAAGATAGAGAAAGTGAAAGGAAACAGCAGAGAAAGAGAGAAAAAAAAAGAAGAGGTTTCTCAGCCTTTAATGCAATGTACTCGACCACCATTACCATAACAGTAGCATAGAAGCTCACGAACTCCGTACCTTTGTCTTTAGCTCTTAATTACTTACTATTGAGACAGGAAGAGAAAATAGGCGAAGAGGATATTCTTTGTTCCTCAGCTGATCACCTCCTGTTCTACGAAAATGTAGCAGATACGATCAGATCAGATCGGAGGACGATCTCCCTCTCAGATCCATCAATTAAAGCCGAATCTGAGTTCGAAATTAAACAAGAGCTTATGAAATCGATACCCGCTGGATTAAAACTTCAATGCAAAGCAAATATCTACCGAGGAGCAGATCGATCGAGAAGGACAAAACGGACGCAGAGAACCCGAAGATCGGGTAAACTGCTACAATCTCGAAATAACAAGTTTCTAATTAATAATTTTCCCTACTTATAGTGTATGCGAGTCGTTCTAAAACCCTAAGAAACCAAACGACGAACTCCACAAATCACCAAATATCGTTCCCAAAAAAAAAAAAAAAACGGCGAACGAAATTAAAAAGATCACAAACCTCGTCCTCGCGCGAAGCAACCCCCGGTGGTCGATCGGATGAGTGAAGAGAAGAACGAGTAAGAGAGAGATAGAGGGCTCGGTCGATCGATTGGAGCCTCTGCTGGATTCGAGGAGAGGAGCGCTCTTTGATGAGGGAGGGAGCGAGCGAGCGTGCGCTTGGAATTGATTAATAAGTGCCCACTTCTTCTTCTTCCTCAACACTCTTCTCGAAGAGTCATTAAAATAACTCAGATCCCATCCACCCGTTGTAGTTAAAGCTACACACTCACTGCCCTCCGATCCTTAGCTCCTCCCCCTCTCTATAGCGAGCTCTGCATAATCTATAGCTTTTTCTCGTTTTTTATAAGAGATAAAAAGGGAATGAGTGAGGGAAAATAGGCGTGGAGATTGAGGCGTTGGGTGCAGAGAATGTCTCAGATGTGTGGCCTCGAAAGCACGCGCACTCTTGAGAGAGAGAGAGAGAGAGAGAGAGAGAGAGAGTGTGTGTGTGTGTGTGTGTGTGTGTGTGTGTGTGTGAGAGACACAGAGTGTGTGTGTGTGTGTGTGTGTGTGTGTGTGAGGCGTGGGGGGTGGGGAATGGGGAATGGGGGATGGTGGATGAGGGAAGAGGTGGTGTGGGGGTTGGGAAAAGAGTTTTTATTTGGGTTTTCGCTTCGCGGGCGCGGCTCGCGAGGCGGAGATTATTCTTACTTTGATCTGGGGTTGAGGGAAGGGTACGCCGTGGATCGGACGGTACGGCGTCCGTTTGATGGGAGCGGACTGTTGATCGGATGGCTTAAAAGGCTGAGTTCGACGCCCATGAATCCATGATGTGTCGTGATTAGATGTAGTCCAAGTACATGCCTGATACATTATCTTCTTCTAGATATGACATTGATGTATACAATATACATCAGTACATAAACAAAACTCCATAACCCACTTACAAAAATATTTAGGTATACATAAGTATACACCATAATTAGAATGTACATTTTACACCTATTTTATTTTGAGATGAAAAAAATATCCATATCAGGATGAAATTGGCATAAAATATATATCCCATTTGGAGTGTACAGGTAACACTCCTAAAAATATTTTAATCCATTTTACTTTCTACCTGCATTTAATTTCGATTTGTATTATCAATTTTTTTTTCTTTTTTTTCTTTAAGACCTTGTTTAATTGACTGTAAAATACAGTAAACTTATTTTTTGTAATATTTATTTAGTAATAAAAGATTTTTCAAAATTCTATTTTTACTAATTTTTAAAAAATAATTTTTATTTTGCTGAAAAATAAAAAAAAAAACAAAAACTCTAATTCTGAAAAAAAAAATACTTATTTATTTTTACCGAACCAAGCAAATATAATTTTATTTACCAAACAAATTTTAATTTTAAAAAAAAATTCTACAAACCAAACACTACATACAAAATATAAAATATTTTTTTTACCAAAAAATCTGTTTTATCAACTTTTTTATCTTTTATAATTTTACGTGTAATCAAACACCCGGTCTAAGGGTTATAGTAAAAGTCCAAATATTATCATTGCAACAAATATAACTATCATCTAAATAAAAATAAGTATACTGTAAATTTAATAATTACTATTGGGAATAATTAATTAGTAGGTTTTTTTTAAGAATCAAAACAAGTTCATACCATTTGATTGCGAGCGAGTTAGACCACACATATAATATCCCTTACATCATACCGCACATATTATTGGGGATATCTATAGTCACCCCAACATCACAAACTAACATGAGTAATTTGTTATTAATTGGTATGCATGATAAGTGAATAGCCTCTCTAAGTGATCATTGTTTCTTCGTTATTACCATAATCCTACGTACTGTTGTACTTCATCCTTCACCAGTTACACAGGGGATTCGAATGCTGTGAAAATGGCCTGAGGATCTTCAACCCAATCAATTAATAAGTCCATGTGGAGGGGTCATATATATATATATTATATATATATATTATATATATATATATATATATAATATATATATATATATATATATATATATATATATGTCTATGGTACGCATAGTTTTTTTTTTTTTTTTTAAAAAATAATAATAATATACTATCCGTGTTGAAAATATAAAATAAACAAATTTCGAATTTAGATCTCAGATATCAATCACTAAGTTTTTTATTATTTGTGTTAGGAATTGTTGATCGTATAGACTATTGTTCATTCAAGTTTTATCATACTTAATATGAATTACATAATTTATTTTTTGTTTATCCAAAGTTGATAGAGCCTTTTGATTTTTATATATACATATAAAAAATATGTGTAAAATTTATTCTTTACCTATCAAAAATCAATATTTTCTTACTAATTTTATTATTTTTTATTATACAAAAAATAATAAATAATGTATAAAATTTTTGATGGAATGTGTGTAAAATTTATATTATACTTTTGAGCAAGCTAATATTTTTTTTTTCTTATTTACCATAATGTAATAGGAGTATAATATCCTGAGTTCTAATCCAACGTAATGTAGTCTTGACGTGAATAATAAGTTGGTCAATCCCTCGGGATTTTTTTTTTTCCTTTTTTTTCCCCTCGAGCGCTGAGAGAGAGAGAGTTGGCGGTGGGGGGCGCTAGTTACGTTGTCAATAAATTACAAGTAATATAATCCATTTTTGTCAATCATCCAGAGTGATTATCTCACACATGCGTATTTATTAACTAATGATCATGGAAAACTACTATTTTCTCTAACAAGTTTGTACGTGCTTAATTTAGCTAGGTTCGGTTGACAACTTTCAAAGGATATATAACTTTGGTATGTTAACTTATTAGTAACAAATATTGGTGGTATTAAACGAAATAAATAATATTATACTATCTTTTTCTTTTAAAGAAAAAAAAAAAAAAAAAAAAAAAAAAAACGTACGTTTTAGTAAAACTTACTGTCTACAAAAGTGTGCAACACTTTCTCTCTCTCTCTCTCTTTGGTGTATAATGGCAATGCCGGCAACTTTCGTATATTAGCTGACTAGAAAAAATTACTATGTACAAAAGTGTGAGATACTCTCTCTTTTCTCTCTCTCTCTCCTCTCTCTCTCTCTCTCTCTCTCTCGGGAGATGGAAAGGGGATGCCATGCATGCATGTATACAACTAGTGCTTTGACCGACCGTAGCATCAGCGACGATCAAAAAGGAATGGGCCGGACCATTTCTCTCCCTTCTCTCTCCTCGATCCCTCACTCTCCACCACTCACTTTTTCCTTTCCTACATTGATAAAAGCCGAGCACGAGTATAAATAAGCATGTATGTTGCACCGGTTAAAGGAGTTTTATTCAATACCATGTATGGTATGGTGCACGTCATGTCACACTCACCTCTCGCATTTGCTCTCCCCACCATGGTGGCATGCGTGCCTCATTAGTCGCCTCCATGTGATCCTATATATACCTACTGGTACCAAAGAGAATGTTGTCTCCCATGCCCACTCCTCAATTGAACCATCAAATTATTAGTTTATAGTATTTCTTGTGTAACATCCTAACTATCCACCCCCATAACTAGCATTAACTAGACATTATTAGGCAAACAAGCATGTTACTGGAACAGGCTAATAAAATTAGCTTTTGATTCTTAAAAGCTATTCGTTTCTTCTTTTGAAATCTAAAAGTTGCATTCAGAAGCTTCATGATCTCTGAATCATTGAAATAGTTCAATTATTAGAAAAAAAAAAAAAAAAACCACAGTAAAAGAGACATAATTTGGTTAAATCTCATTTTATTTGCTTGCTATTACATAATTCACCCAATCAATTCTACAGGTAATTAAATATATAGTTTAGAGTATGTTAAACAAACTAATGTATAGTGTATGAGTGGGAAAAAAAAAAATGAAAGAATGTTTGCAACAAGCCAGGAAGACCTGGCAATAGTAGGGAATGGATTAGTGCCCAGCAGGAAAGAAATCAAGCGAGTCTGCATGCATTGATGTACTAAAAGGCAAATCGCCACAGTTACTACACAGCAATTGCTTTGAACCACAACAAAAGACTACCAGAATAGGTTGCCCACCCACTTTATTCTTTGGTGCTTTTCATATAGAATAAAATATAACAATAGGGTCCGTCCTACAATATAGGCTAGCTGTGTTGAAATTTCATACAAATCAAAAATATATATAATAATTATTTTGTGTGCGTATCGTTAAGAATAGAGCTATGCTATATATACATTTTATTTAGGATGTACATTCTATATCTAGTCAATTCTAAGATAGACATTCATCCATTCTTCACTTCGAAGTGACGAGTGAAATTCACCCCACCCTAAAATGGGTAGGATGTAAGATATACACCTCAAATGAGGTGTACACTTAGCTTTTTCCTTAAGAATAATACCCTTATATCAGATACAAAATAAAATTTATACTTATTTTAATACCCTTATATCAGATACAAAATAAAATTTATACTTATTTTAATACCCTTATATCAGATACAAAATAAATTTATACTTATATATACCGAAGAGAGTATTCCACTTAACAGCTTAAATTTTTTGATTGGGTTTTAATTCTTTATGGCACGTTAAAAAAGAGACCAACTAAATTCATAAGTACGTGAGATTCACGGGGTGTACGATAGTCTTTACCGTGGTTAATTTTAACCAATTATAATTGTTGAAAAATTTTGGTACTTATTTCGGTACCAGATTTTCTGAATCCGCAACCCGCTTCGATACTGCAATCCGCTCTGATACCGCATAGAGTTGGAATTCCGCAGCGAAAACATCAAATCAGATTTTTACCACAAATCCGTTCTCTCAATAAAACTGGAACTAATACAACCACAAAGAGAAAAAAAAACCAATACAAGGAGATATGTGGATGAAATAAAATTTATTAACTAATAGAAGAATTACACCGATTACATAGACTTCTCTTCTGCAATAGAGTAGCTTCAATCCTAGCCCTCCTCCTGAATCTCTCTCATCCTTCTTTCGTCTTCTATAAACCTAGAAGACTATGGGTGTGGCTAAATCTTAGTCTCCACCACCTCCATGGGTGTTATCACCACCGTGCTGCGTGCGTGCTGTGGATATCATTATATGGGTGTGGCTAAATCCTAGCCCCCACCACCTCATACCACTATATGAGTGTGGCTAAATTCTAGCCCCCACCACCTTCATGGTGGGTATATCCTCCTTAACACAACTTTGCTGTGGATACTACTATATGGGTGTGGCTAAATCCTAGCTCCCACCACCTCCATGGGTATTACCACCATCGTGGGTATATCGTTCTTAACACCTCCGTCAAATAATAGCGTATATGCTATATTTATAGCTTACATAAAAAACTATCCAAATTCTAATCTGAATAGATTTTTATTTTAATTAATATTTAAATCTTAACAAATCTCTTTAAAATTTAAATACTAATCTTAATCCAACTAGGATTCAACTACAAATCTAATCAAATCCTAACAATAATTCTAACGTGTGTGTTTGTCATGCGTATCAAATTTTTATCTATAGGATTAAGTATTTTACAAATATGTATAATCTATAATAAACAAGCACTCAAAAATTGATGATCCCAAGCATATGCAAAAATAAATTTGTCATTTTTGCGGAAAATGGTGGACTTTTGAATTTAAACCTTGTGCACATCATGAACAGCTACTTAAATAATTAACTAGGTAGATCACCCCAAGATGAAGTCCACTCTCTACGAAGATAGATCATCCGCTTTGATTTTAGATGGCCCACAATATTGGTTAGCCATGCATGCTGCGTGCGTAGTACACTAGGCTTTTACTTTTTGCACTGAAGAGTTACAATTTCTAAATTTTGTCGGAGGTTGAAATCCTTCTTGTTAATGGGCCATTTATGTTTGGGGTACTACTGTGGCTCTTTTAAATGATGCGTGGTCATTCTGTGTAAGTTAATCATTGCTCTATTTCAACGCATCAACTATTTTACCCTTCTTAGCATAAACGGCAAAGTCAATGCATCAACTATTTTTCAAAAAAAATTAATGACTATTATCCAGAGTTCTAACTTCAAAATTTAATTGCTTTATAATTTTAATTAAATTTATTTTTAAAAAAATAAATAAAACGGTAGCATGCTATTATTATCTCTAAAAAAAAAAAAAAAAATTAAGAAATCTTTGAAAGTAGCAATAGCAGTAGTACTCTTCATCTATGGAACTTACTAAATGCCACATATCTCTCTTTACCTATAGTAGTCTCAATTCATACCATACTACTGGTTAGGGGCGTAAAACAGACCGGCCGCCTTTGGGCTGCTTGGCCTGGCTCGAGCTTGGGCAGGGCCGAGGCACAGCATGAGTCTAATAGCACTCGTGCCACCCCGGCCCGGCCCGATACACCGGGTCGTGCAGGTCCTATACTTTTTAGCTTGTTGGTCCTGCACGGCCCAGCTTTGATACGGGCCCGAGCATTGTGGGCCTCAGGGCAAGCTCCGGCCCGGCCCGGCCCTTGGGAGTTGGGGTACGTGTCTGCAACTCCCATGGTCTCCTAACTTCCAAAGCACTCTGGGAGTTGGGAGGGGACCTCCTAAGGGTCTGTTATGGTAGACCATTGGGAGTGGGTATTTTAATCTTATTTAGACCAAAAAATCCTTCCCAATAGTCAAAAATTGACTGTTGGGAAGGGTACTTTGGTTCAAAAAATAGTTAATATTGTAAAATTTTAAATAATTTAAAATTTTAAAAATTCATTATTTTTATAAATATTTTTAAATTTTTGTAAATTTTTCAGTAACATATTATTTAAAAAGATAGTTTGTTAATTCGTGTATTAAATTATTTTATATAATCTAAATAAAATTAATAAAAAAAAAAAAAAAGGAGCCTGGCCGGCATGGCCTGTGTCGGGAGAGCCCGGTTAAGTGTTGGGCCGGGGGTCTAAGAACTCTGGCCCGATACCCGGCCTGTTTTCGGCCTGGGTGAATGTAGGCCGTCCTGGCTCGGCAAGTCCCACATTACACCCCTACTACTGGGGCAGATTACGCACGGTGACGCAGCCCTACGGGGTGGAACTGTGGCTATCCTGCCGCTCATCCATAGAAGGCCTGCCAAGAATCATTACTTCAATCATTTAGATTATTGATTAGTGGTCATTGGAGGCCCACCCAATGGCTGCATGTGCGCTCTTCCACCTTATTTACCAATTATTGTACTGGACCGGGCCATAGAAGCCATTTGTTGGTACTTACGGTACGTGTACCTTAAATGGGACCGGAAAAGGCCATAATTATAGCTTGCCACTATGCTGGGCCGGGCTCTCTTGAGGTTAGTAAAAGGGCCGAAACGGATTTGAGAGCTTCGCATAATGGGCCTCTCATTCGGCTCGGCCCATTTATATTCTCTGACTCTCAGTGGACATAGTAGTAGGACAGATTTAAAACCAACCTTTCATTCTTTACTGCGCCTATTCCTTTCTGTGTCTACAGACAATTCACGATGAAAAAAAAAAAAAAAATAAAAAAAAAAGAAAAAAGTAGAAGAAGATAAGAAAGAAATGATCAATTAAATTAAACCAGATACATATTTAGGCTATTGTGTGTACTAACTGATTTAGATCGAACCGGATATGTTGCAGAGTCCGATTTATGAAGTACTGAGCATGAGAGTTCTCTGGGAATCCTATATCGTTTTCAATGAAACTGGTCCAATCCAAAGGGTCAAATCACGAGCAAGTCAAGAACCCGATAAACCCAAACTAACTCCTCCAGGATCTGTAGATTGGTAAACATGGCTCGTCAGCTCTACGGTAATATATATTTTATTAGGCAAGATTGCCCGTCAGCTCTACCGAACCCAACCTGCCCGCCAACTTGACCCAGTCGAGTTGACCCAACTAATTCAGATGAGATTGCCGAGGAGAGAGACAAGCTATATCAATCAAATTTCTTTCTAATCTACACATGATTGCTAAATTGTTTCCATTAAGTAGTATGTCAACATAGCTAGCTATTGAGTACATCTTCAAGCTGTAACCATTAAGACTGTAATCTGGGGATATCTTGCTGTCTCTGCAGGGTACTTTAATGGCTAATAAAGTTCCTGTAAAAGGGGATTCCCTAGCTCTTCAGATGCTTTACAATAAGCACTTTGCTTGTCCTTAAACTTGTAAAGCTCAAGGGCATAGATCCCCCTCCTAAAATGACTTGTGACCTTATCCATTTCCAAGAGAGAGATCACCAGCTTTTCTGGGCTCTTTCCTCTAGTCTATATGCTTTGAAAAATCATGGTTTTGGTTTGGCACTGATAAACCTACAGTGAACTATTCCACGTACTTGGAACTACCCTCTTGTTTTTTAGAATCTAGTAAGTGTAGACAGATCCTCCCCCTGAAAATACTTGCTGTCTTATAACTGAAAAATGATCATTTGTTGCAGGGTCTAACCAGGAATCTGACTGTTCAATTTTGGTTCTACTAAGTACTTCCAAATTGTCCTCAAGGTCTCCCCACCTCCCCCACCCCCACCCCCTTGCTTTTAACACTTATTTCTCCTGACTATTAAATGGAGTATATATACACCAATTAATCATGTCCGTTAATTTTTTTGTAATGAACGATTTTGATTTAACAAAATTTGGAAAGTAACCGGCTACTGCCTAGCTGGTACA